>JAGFJS020000038.1:0-184302 GCA_017580825.2 Aureobasidium zeae
GAGTGACATCAACTTCGCCCTTGTTGACCAGGATCGCAGAGGGTTTCGGTCTGTTGCCAGACCCGCTGGTGTTTGAGATGGTCGATTTGGAAACGGAGCGTATGCTGACGGCCTTTGCCTCGCCAAACTCTGCTTCTTCCGCATTATCGATCAATGCACTCATTCTGGGAGTATATTCGGCGTCTTTGCTTCGCTCACGCAAGGTGCGGATCAACGGGCGTAGAACCAAGAGACAGGCAGCAGCAATACCAGTTCCGTTTTCCACAATACCGAGAACAGCAACCGGGTAGGCATTCTGCCAAAAGGCAGCTCCAGTACCTCCGAGGAAGCGGATGTAACCGAATCTAGGCATGGACGTGATACTGCTGGCACAGCCAAGAACCAGGATAATGGACGCCGATACCTTTGCTTGGTGATTCGAGGCGGCAAGGGGAGCGCGAAGAGCATAGACTGGCAGTAACGTGAGCATCCAGTCGGCGAACGTGTTGATTGCACTGTTTGTGTATTGAATGCCTTGAATGGCGCCCCAGCTGACACACTTGTCACGGTTGTAGCGATCGTAAAAGTCCATAGGGTTGCCACAGCGGAAAATTGTAAAGAAGAAGGTTGCAAGACCAAAAAGAGTGTGGACTCCAACGACGGCGTGAACAAGAGTTTTTTGCCATCGCTCGGTGAGGATGCGATTGAACGAAATCCCCAAAGAAGCCTTGAGAAACACGTTACACAGGATGTAAAGCGCGAATTGGAAGACTTGGTACTGCCAAAATCGTTAGTTCGGAGTCAGGTATCTCTTTTTCCACTCAACTTACAGTCACAAACACATTGGCAATGTCGACATCCCTCAAATCGCGCCCGATTTCGATCAGAAGTCCAGAACTCGCTGTAAATGTCAACTGCGAAACTTGTCAGCATCAGTAAGGAAGATTGATTCCTTAGAACATACGATCGTCACGATCATCAGCCAATCATCAGACCCAAATGATCGCATAATGCAACTCTTGACGGTGATTCTCAAGAATAATGCAAGCCAGGCAAGTGTGAGAAATGCTGAACACACACCAACCATGGTGTACGCTCTTTGCTCGATTGCATCCGTGTTTGAACCTGCCCTGAAGGCAGGTCGAGTTAAGTGTAGAACATTCATGTTGCAATATGACCTGAGAGCGGTCCGCCTTAAGTGTTCTCTTTCAGTAAACTTTGATTTTGTTCTTTCCAATCAGCGTGGTGGTTGAAGGAGCGAACACGTGAAGAAAAATTGAATGTAATGAACGGCAAGAAATGAAAAAGAGCGGAGGAGAAGATAGTGGAAGGGGAACAATGCTTTTTACTTGAGGTGGTCACACGAGACCTACCAGTATTGGTTCGTGTACGCCGCATGGCACATCTTTTCACGTGGAATGGCAACGGCAGTGTATGGAAAGCTTTGCAGAGGCGTCATGAGACAGATCTATCGAAAATGCAGACTCTTTCCAGGATGCTCGGGTCTGCGATAGGGAAGCGTTGGAGACGTTTTGTCTTCATCGTTGGTCCAACCGCCGGCACTTGTCAAACACTCGAAAGTCATTTCACAAAGGATCCTTTCTCGAGAGAAATACAGCTCAACGAGAGAATCTATGCTTCAAAGATCAGGGTAAATCCATAGAAATGTTGTGTTGGTCAAGAAAGGAAGTGGAGGAGTCGAAGGAGCGAGGTGTTGCTGCCAAAGATGGGGAAATGCTTGGCATCCCCAAAACCCAGCCCACCCAGCCTTCCTTCTCCGTTTATGTCTCAAAATCCTTCCAAGACATCAACCTCTGTAACGGCTTTAGCGATTATATACGCTGGTACGAGTCATGGAAGCCGGAGTCTGGAAGGGTTGCTTCGGTCAAGCAAGGTTTCCCGCACCCACCTTGAGAATATCACGATCTTTTACTACTTAGCTTGTTGCGTTCTTCGGTTGCTTGAGCCTGCAAGAAGAAATATTCATTATCACCATACCCTGGCATTCACCGCGACACTGGTCAAAAGTATGTCCAAGTTCAGGTATCAAAGAGATTACACAATTCCAGCCCAAAATCCCCAATCAATATCCTCAAAGTCAAGATCAAGCACAGCACCAAGATCAAAATCTGTCATGACAGGTTCCAAAGGCTGCCCAACGACTTCTGACCGCATCTGTTGCGCCGAGTCTGGACGATGCTGCAACAATAGAGGCTCCAAAATAGAGACACACTTTGGCATTGCAGCATCACCATCATTGGTTTGACGAGTCTTCCACGCGCTGACAATGAGTTCGGCTGCGTGCAGCTTTCTCCTGTCATCTGACAACCTGAGCAGATGTTTGTTTGCTGCGTAAAGATCTGAGAGAAGATTCCAAAGGCTTCGGGATTTTTTGAAGTCTTTCTGGTGGGCAACTTCGACGATGATGGTGATGACTAGAGAGCAATGCATGTCAGCGCTTCTGGCCAGTACAACCTCCGGAAAAACTCACATGCATGCCACTGGAAAAAGCTTTCGATCAGCCACTGGAATCGCTGAACCTCTGGTCGAGTATTCAGTGCAATACTATATTCGATCGACTTGATGGATTGCTCCAACATTTGACGGTGGCGTTCCTCATCAGTTAGACTAGAGTCCGCACCCCATGCCATCGGATGCAAGGTAAACATCCGAAAGGTAGAAATCAGTGCTCTAGCAGCAATCTGAATCATGCTGTCGACTGGTTTTATCGGATCGCAGTACTGAAGAAAGTTCTTGTTCAAACCCTCCTCCAGGTCGTCGATCCAGGCTTGTTTCTTCGCATGAGGTACACTTTTGTTGGAAGCCCACGAGATGCCGAGTTTGCCGTTTCCATAGGAAAAGTTCCGCTGCTGTGAGATGACCCAGAAAGCCCATCGAGGGTAAGAGATGCTTGTCAGCCCTTTACGTTCTGGTGGGGGTTCCGTCATGTCTGCCTTCAAATCAGAATCCTCGACATTTGACGGGACCTTTGCATCCCATCCGGCCATCAGAGTTAGTGGCGTCATCCCACTTCTCACTCCAAGCGCCAGATCAAGTTGTTGTAAATGCCACCATAACCGACGACGACGTTCAGTCTCCATCGGCTTAAGACCCAGCAAAGTACCGTCACGATGAACACCCAACTTCTCCGCATTGCGTATGGCAAGTCCATTGAGTGAGAACAAACTTTGCACACTCAAGCTTTCAATGGAGGCTGTCTATGACTGCATTAGTGATTGTTCATTCAGCATGAAAGGTTCACAGCATACCATGTATAGTATCAACGCCCGCAAAACCATGAGATCAGTTATACAAAAGAGGTTGGTCCGTGACAGCGCTTGCTCGCAGATACTTTGATACTGGGATAACAGTACGAGTTTCGGCTGCCGCAAGTCTCGCGTACACTCTTCCTCAGACATGGTGACTATACTCATGAGATACAAACAAAACACAAACGCATGCTCTGCACCAGTGAGTTGCGACCGAGCATCAACATTGGTCGAGATGTAGCGCAACCGCTCAAGAATAAAATCGAGATCAATATTAATCAATGGGTTTGCATTAAGCTCGAAATAGTCCCACAAAAGGTTGGAGTCTTGTGATGAAGGATGCTGTAATACGAGATTGGTGGAACAATCGGTATTCAGAACACTCCGCAATGCGTCCGGCTTTGTTCTGGCGACAAGAGGTCGACTCATGATCATATCCCGTGCGTCTTGTTGAGGCTGATTGGCTTCCGGAGGAATACAGGAATGCCATGCCCGCCTGCAATCATCAGCACGCGTCTGGACGCTTTCTCATCGCAACATACTCTTCAACGTAATACGACTGCCCGTCTTGTTCGAGCATAATGGGCTGTCCGGTCGGAGTCGCAGTTTCAGCGCCATCGTTGGACGTTCTTCCGGCATGATGTGCATCAATAAATGATGGTGCGTCCAATCGAACTCGCTTTGAAGGGCGAGTCTGCTCAATATTCGGGTCGCCTCCGAGTCTCTCCACAAGAGCTTCCAGCCTTTTGATGCGATCGCTTGTTGCAAGCTCTGGATAGGTGCATTTATCTTGGGTTCGTCGCTTACAATTGGAGCACGGTTGCTGCTTGTCGCAACGGACCTTCCGCCTTGCGCATGGCTCACAGACCGGACCGCTCATAATGAGAATGCGACGAGATACATTGGTCGAGCAAGTAGCGAGGAGTCGCGAAAGGAAGAACCTCGTTGGCTCGCCGAGCTCTTCGGGGCCTCGGCGAGATGCCAGAACTAAGGAGGGTGCTGTACTGTGTGGGGAAGGACTTTTGGCTTGTAAACACGATGCACCATGTCCTCCTTAGTTTTGACGAGATATACCTCGGGCTCGGCCCCGAACCCGAACTACAAAACGTTCACAATACAGCAGGATATGACATAGCTCATATGATCTTCTACGTTGCTAACCGTCTCTTTGGTCACATTTAAGTCCATCAAGCCCTTTCAATGGAATATGATCATTTTTCTCCTCTCTCCAACATATCTCAGATACATCCTTTGTCAAGACCTCAACGTGTAGGATGGAGAGCCACACTCCTCACAACGAATCTAGCGATATGGGATTAAACCCTCACGAACATGAAGAGAAGAAGATCGAAGAGGGGGAAGACCCATCCCGATACCCATCCAAGAAGAAACTCATACCAGCAATGGCAGCTATCTACCTAGCAGTCTTTCTTGTTGCCCTGGTACGTGTTGACTACCCTTTGACACCCTTCGAGCCAAGTGTAGAAGTCGCAGAGACGCAACAGTATCTCTCGCGTTACTAGTACTCCCAGGGTACGATGCATGACCAAGCAAATTCCTCTTGGCCGTCACATCAAACTCGAGAAATGACAGCGGCATCTCTACAATTTTTCCCTCCATGGCAAAGTCACCCAACTAACGTCTTGCCAAACCCCATCACAGGACCGCACAATAATCGGCACAGCCATCCCAAAAATCTCCAACCAATTCGACTCTTTCGGAGACATATCCTGGTACGAATCCGGGTTTTTGCTGCCCCTCTGCGCATTGCAGCTCTCCTTTGGCCTGATCTACACGCACTACTCGAGCAAATGGTTCATGGTGGCCCTCGTGGCAATCTTTGAAGTCGGGTCTATCATCTGTGCAGCGGCACCGAGCTCGAATGTGTTGATCGTGGGTCGTGTGGTACAGGGGATCGGAGGAGCGGGTATCAGTTCAGGCGCACAGATACTCATCAGCATGCTTGTTCCTCTTGCTCAACGACCTCAGTGGACCGGGGGCATGGGTGCTGTCTTTGGTATTGCGGTAAGTCTGCTAAGCTCACATCCCGACCATCATGTCCTGACAAGTCGTCACAACAGAGTATTTGCGGTCCGTTGCTCGGCGGATATCTGACGGCCATCACCTGGCGCTGGTGCTTCTGGCTGAATGTGCCGATCGGCGGAGTGTCGCTAGCGTGTCTGGTCTTCCTAACCCCAAACACAGAAGCCGCCGTCAAAGCCGCCCCCGCCTGGCGCGGCAAACTCGATCAACTTGACCCGCTCGGATTTGTCCTGATCGCATCCTCGGTCATCTGCCTACTATTCGCCATCGAATGGGGCGGCTCCAAACACCCGTGGAACAGCGGCACCATCATCGCCTTATTTGTCGTCTTTGGCGTCCTTCTCCTAGCCTTTGTGGCTTCGCAGGTCTGCAGGGGCGATAAAGCCACCTTGCCACCGCGAATCCTGAAGCAACGCAGCATCATCTCTGCAGGTGGGTTATCCGTCGGTATTGGCGCAGTGCTGGTGCTGTATGCGTTTTACCTGCCCATCTGGTTCCAGGTCATCCAAGGGAAATCGCCGCAAACGTCGGGGTTGAGTTTGTTGCCTCTGCTGCTGAGTAATGTGGTTGCTGTGATTGTGACTGGGGTTGCGATCAGCCTTGTTGGATATTACACGCCATTTTTGATCGTCGGGAGCTGTGTTTTGTTCGTAGGGGCAGCGTTATTGACGACGTGGTCGGTCAATGTCGGTGCAGGCGTTTGGATCGGATATCAGGTGGGTAGGAGAAAAGTGTCTCCAGAATGAAAATAAACTGACACGCACTGCCGCACAGATCGTACTCGGCGCAGGTTTAGGTGCCGTCCTCCAAGGCCCCAACATAGCAGCGCAAACAGTGTTGCCCGACAAGGACGTGTCCATCGGCCTCTCCTTGCTGCAATTCATAACCTTCTTCTCGGGCAGCACGTTCGTCACCGTGGCTCAGGCGCTCCTCGAATCAAAGCTCGTTTCTTCCCTCCGGAAAATCATCCCTGACCTGGACCCAAAGACTATTTCAGGCGGAGGAGCGACGGCCATTCGAGGGTTGGTAGGCCCGGATGAACTGCCTGCTGTTTTGAAGCTTTATAATGCTTCGATCAGGGAGATTTGGTATCTGGGTTTGGGGTTGTCATGTCTTGTGTTTGTGACAGCGTGGGGGTTCGAGTGGAGGAGTGTAAAGACCAAGAAGGGGGAGGACGAGGAAAACACCAAGGCTTGAAGGAAAGGAGTGGAGAGAGAAGATGAGATGAAGATAAGAGATTAATGGAGGAGAGATGTCCTACAGAACAGAAATCGGTAGCAGCAAACTTCTCAATCATGCCCTTTCTTGACGCGAACACGCATCTTCAGACTCGGATCGCCGTATTTTTCAAACTCATCATTTTCTTCCTCCTTGGCCTTGTCTTTGCCAGTCTCAGCCTCGTCCTTGTCGGAATCGTCCTTTTCGAAATCCTTCTCCGACTTGTCCTCGGGAGGCTCAGGAGACTCGCAACTTTCAGAATCATGCTTGTCCTTTCTCAAAGACTTGCAATATTCTTTCCACAGCTTGTCGACGCTCTTGCCAAACAAATCATTCCAAAACACGTCCTCCTTGTACTCTTTCCGGCTCAGGGCTTGGTTGAGCTTAAAAACGCTGCCGTCGCCTCTGGTCTTTTCAATCCAATCCAAAAAGTAACCCGTAGTCTGATAACCAGCATCCCAGTCTTTGCCAGGCACTCGCTTCCAATGCGGGGGCACGAAGCCGGCGTTCAGACGCACCCAATCGGCAATGCCCTCGATCAAGCCGCCGTTGCAAGTGCCCTTTGCGTCCCACTGGAAACAGTGCACCAGCTCGTGGCAAAGGACGCCCAGGATTTCTTGCCGCGCGGGCTGGATGTGTTGCTGCGAGGCGACGTGGCTGAGGTAGCCGAGCGAAAAGTGGATCTCCTTGTGGTCCGAGTCGAGGTCGCTGCCGGTGGTGTATGCTACGCCTTCCATCTCACGCATGACCAGCGTGATAGAACGCGTGCCGGGGATTTTGACGTGCGGTTTGGGCGTGGGTCGTGTGGTCGTTGGAGCCCCACCATCATTATCATCATCATCATCATCATCATCATCATCATCATCATTCTCCTTTACGGTATACAGCAAATTCAACACCGAGCACACTAACATCAAAAAGTCCTCGGAAGCGTCAAAGTTCTTCAGAAACAGACTGGTGCTTTTATGGCACAGGTCGCGGAGTTCGAGACGGAGTTTAGGCTTGGGAAAGGCGGACCGCTTTGTTGACGTTGGCTCAGCTTGAGCAGTGGGGGAGACGAGCGACGGCGGAGCCTGTGTGGCCTGAGGCTCTGGAGGCGGTACGGGAGACATGGTCTGGAAATAGGGAGTAGTAGAAGACATGGTTGCGGACATGTTTTGTCGTGCGGTTATTGTTATATTTCAGGTTGGACGGCAGCATTCCTCGCTGTACGCAGAGCTCCTTCGAGCTCCTTTGTGAGGCGTTCCACATTAACGGTGGCGCTATTGGTTGCGATGCAATAGCCATCATGAGCCCCTGGGTGCAACAGGTTCAAAAGGGGAAATAGAGACTGTCCAAGAATTGCCTTTCGATACATATATATATGAACGACCTACTAATTATCAAAAAATTCATGGAACCTGTGGAAGGTGACAGCCTCCATAAGCACTGCTGAGTAAGCAGAACCTCATACGACGCGTTCAAGCCTCCCGTCTTCCTGGGAGGCAACCTCTTCCTGGGAGGCAACCTCTTCTTCTCTCGAGGCGACTGCTTTTTCTCTCGAGGCGACATCCTTCTCCCTATAGGCAACAGCTCTTTCCCTTACGGCGATATCTTTTTCTCTCGACGCGAAGTCTTGCTCTCTAAGGGCGATATCTTGCTCCCGAGATGCCACATCTTCCTCCCTAGAGACATGTTTCGCTTCAGGGGCGACATTTCTCTCATCTGAAGCCATCTCTTCCTCTTCAGAAACAACATGTTTTGCTTCAGAGGCAACTTTCGCTCGGTGAGCAGCAACATATGCTCGATGCTCGACAAAACGCTCCTCTGCCGTGGCACGCGCTGCGGCTGCCCCATGAGCGTCCCACCACTCACGATCTATAAGTTTCTCTGGCGGTAAACCAAAAAACTCGCTCACCCTCTCTCTCTCTATGCGCCTGCTCCTCGGCTGCACTCCTTTCCCACCAATTGCAGCGCCATAACGGCTGCTCGAACCAGGCCGGGAAGAAACCCGCATACTCCCAGTCAATGACGGCGCTGATCTTGAATGTCCTCGGATCGATCAGGAAGTTGTGTCCGCACTTCGACCTCGAGGTCGAGCACATCATACTGCAGTGCTTACATAAAGCTTGTTTACCCATTCTGTTCGGTTCGATATGGCGGTTTGTAGCGATTTGAATGAGAAGGTTTCTGTTGGAGAGGCTTGTGTTGCTGGCTTGACTTGAGATGTGACAGTGGATCAGAGGAGAGCCAGCGCTGTCTTATAGCACACCCTCGGACACATCACGAATCTGCCTGCACAAAGGTATCTTTTGGCAAACCTGCCTCGGAGTTTGAAAATGATACGCTCATAGTCAACAGCAACGAGGGTTGTCGAAGCTCTTGACATGCATGATTGCTTTCACGCATAAGCGAAGAAGGCAACAAGCTGTCAGGAGATCCTGTCCAGGCGGCAACACGCTCAAAATAGAAGGCTTTGCAGGATCTGTGACATCACATCGCGGCAAATAGCAAGAGGGTTGCGTGTAGAGGCCTTGGCGCTTTGAGGTGATACTGTCAGAGATCACAGCAGCGAGGCAGCAGGCTGGCAGGCTGGCAGGTTGGCAGGATCCCGTTCAGGCGCAGTCTACATGCTGCAGCACCTTCAAAACAGAAGGTATGCAGGAGCTGTGACAATAAATCGCGGCAAGATGGTTGCGTCCCGAAAGAAAGGCGATTGAAATAATCAGAAGGTACCGCTGATTCGTAGTTTCATGGGCTTTGAATGCTCAGGGCGGCAAAATGATCGGCTTCCTACCCATTCTAAAGCTCGTGTACTCAGAGGCAGGCGGCTCTTAGACGCAGGGTCCAGTTGAACCGGCAGTGCTGTGCCGTCATGCATGCAGGGCATTCAAATTTTCTGGAGAACGTACCGGCGGCAATTTGTGGAAAGATCGTCTGCTTCGACAACATCTCCGTCGGTCCCTCTGTGTGTGTTACAAAGGTACAGCCTAAATACATTCCAAGGCCTATGTGTCTGTACCCATGTGCTTTTATATGTGTAGTGTGATTGGGTATGCGAGGCTGGTGATGGCGGATTGATCTGGCACAGCGAACATAAGAATACTGGGGTCACTATCAGGATGTCACAATGTTCAGCTGGAAAGAGCTATATGAAGAATCAGCGGATTTGATTGAACTATGTTTTACAGAAAGAGCAGAGAATGACAAATCAAAACATGTAAAAAGAGGAGAAAGCAATGCAATGTATTAGGAATACAGTAAAGTTGATGAAAAGCAAGGTATGTGAGGAGAAAAGGAATGCAATGCATTTGATGCAGGAAGTTCGTCAATCGTGGTACAGTCGGGCCCTTTGCGTTGATGATGAAAAAGTGGATGTCGTTTACTCAATGGCGATCTTGCGAGTAGTGGGTGCAGCGGCCTTGGGGACGATGATGGAAAGGATACCGTCCTTCAAGCTGGCCTTCACGTTGTCTTGATCGACACGGGATGGGAATGAGAAGCTGCGCGAGAACTCGCCGACCGAGCGCTCAGATACCCAGTAGCGGGATTGAGGGCGTGTCGACTGTTGCTGAACTTGCTGGTCTTGCGAAGTGGTGGTCATGGCAGACTGATCAGAAGGCTGGGCATCGGATGTGTTGGTGCCCTCTTCTTCAACAGTAGGCTTCTGGTAGTGAGGGCTGGAACTATCAGAGTCGGCGGCAGTGATGCGACCCTTTTCAAGAGCTTGAGGGGGGGTTCCGGATTCACGGTGACGTTCGGTGCGACCTTTGATGCTGAGGGTCTGGTCATCGCTGAACTCGATCTGAATGTCCTTTTGAGCAACTCCAGGGAGCTCACCGTGGAGCTCATAGCCGTCCTTGACTTCCTTTACATCGAAGCGAGGTTGGAAGGCGCGAAGTTGGGAGAAGGCGCCAGAGCCACCAAACTCGTCACCCTGGCGAGTGAGCTGGTGAGAGGCGTAGTCGTCAAGAAGACGGAACAGGGGGGCGAATTCGCCGTTGGAGAAGCGTGGGAAGGTGAACATTGTTCTGACTGGTCTGATTGTTGATGGGTGTTGAGCGATCTTGATGGCTTTGCAAGACTGTGGAAGCTTGTTGGAGATGCGGTATGTTTGCATGAGATTGTTTGCTGAGTTGTTTTTGATTCTGATGATGAGCGTTCAAGGTGGACTCGACTCCCTTCTTTATACCTTTCGATGAAAGAAGTACAGAGGTACCATTGACGATCTGGGATGCACTGGATCCTGCTCGAACATGCTGGATTGGTCTGACAAAGAAAGACATTCTTGCTGCCTATTCGACGTCCAGAAGCTACCAGCCGCGTCTCCTGACCAACTTGATCACCCTGACCAAGAGTCCTGTAAAACTGGAAGAAGCTTCCAGATTAGGAAGGAAGCTTCCAGAAGGTTCATGATCACGTGATTCGTCTTTGCAAGCTACCAGTCTCACTGGTACACCGGCGGCATCAAGATGGATTTTACGAATGCAGCTCTTGAAGTCAACAGGAGACTGTAGAACGTATTCTGAGGATCATATCAAGGCCGATGGCAGAAGCCTCGGTTCGCCAGGATGAGGCGATGGCTTGTGCTTGTGAAGACAGAAAGCATAGTTGACATTACTTCATGACATTCCGGATGCCAGGAGAAGAGTAGATTTCCAGCTGACGTTGACCTTTTCGGAGCATGTATTCAATGGCGCTGAAATCCTTTTTGTCGTAATTGAGATGTTCACGGAATTCCGACCTACTGCATGTCAATTTTCGTGGGTTTGTCTGCACAGCCAGAAATACATACCGTGCGAACTGAAAGAAATTAGGTTGAACCTCCTGTTCAGTGTCAGCGTGCGCTCTTCCTGAATCTATCTAGGCGCGAACCTTTGGTTTCTTTCGTGTTTCTCGGAGACATTTGCGATATAGAGACAAGACCTCACGTTGAAGACCCGACAAGCGTGCCATGTCGATCGCTTGTGATCAAATCAGATAAGCGATGATACAAGAGAGCAGGAGTAATCTGTGTCAATGTTTAGGAAGCGATATAGCAGGATTTGGGTACCTAGTTTGTGGTGATTTGATGATGAAGATGGAAACTTTGCAACCTCTCAGTGCATGACGCGCGCCAACGGATCATCGTCCCAAACCAAATCTCCGCGTCCGGTTCGCGTCAAGCAGACAGAGCAAGACATGTCGTCGTGGTCGGTATGCTGACCCTACAGAACCTCCAGCCGTGGCTTACAGGTAACTAATGCGAATCGCCGCCAGAGACTCATTCGCTTTGTCGCAAAGGACGGCAAGACATTTTATGGCGATGCCCTGGTACCTGCAGGAGGTGACTTGACGAGAATTGCTCAGGCCAGAGTTATAACGGGTGTACCATGGGGAACACACCAACTCACAGATCGTATTGTTGTGCGCTGCTGTCGCAATCCACTGCTCGATCATGGCAGCTGAATTGGTTAGGACGTGCAAAGACTGCTCGCACCGCTGGATCGCCGACATATCAAGACTGTTCGCTGTCTCGGACTCAACTATGAGCAGCATGCTAAAGAAGTGCGACTCCCACTCACCTACCCTGCTGGACGCTAAATCACGCCTGCAGTCCAACATGGCCATTCCCGAGTACCCCGTCCTGTTCTACAAGCCAGTCACTGCCGTCACCGGACCCTTTGACGTTATCCCCGTGCCCTACGTTGCCCAAGAAGGAGAAGGTCTCGATTACGAATGCGAGTTGGTTGCGGTGATTGGCAAGAAGGCCTTGAACATCCCCACATCGCGGGCGCTCGAGCACGTCCTGGGTTATACCGTGGGAAACGACGTCTCTCATCGTGACTGGCAGCTCAAGCGTGGTGGAGGACAGTGGGGGTTGGGAAAGGGATTCAACAATTGGGCGCCAATCGGTCCCGCCATTGTCAGCACCAGTGTGATCCCCGATCCGCAAGAGCTGAGAATATCCACAAAAGTCAATGGAGAGACGGTGCAAGACAGCAGTACCGCCGACATGATCTTCGGAGTGGCCAAGACCATCAGCATACTGAGTCAAGGCACAACCTTGCAACCTGGTGATCTCATCTTCACCGGAACGTGGGTACTTGCGCCTAGAATCATGCGAGCGTGTGCTGACATTGCAAACAGTCCACAGGGCGTGGGCATGGGCCGTAATCCTCAGGTTTGGTTGAAAGATGGCGATGTTGTCGAGGTCAACCTTGAGAATGTAGGCTCCTGCATCAACACGGTAAAGTTCAATCGCAAACGCCTGCCACGGCTATGATTGAGTGCATCAGACCGCTGCAGCGCGTTGCTTCCATTATTACTGTTTTAAAAGAAATAGGGGGGTGCGACGAATGTGGGAAGGAGCGACCTGCAAAAGAGGCAGCCACACTCCAGTCCAGCGACCACCCAGCCCATCTCATGTCATGACACAGAATTTACACCTGCGCCTCACGGTCTGTCTACAAGATGAGTCACGCATCATCATCATCCCGCAGCCTCCAGCGAGCATTATCTGTGACCAGCTACTCGCAATACACGTCGTACGAGTATTCAACCCGGCCCCGCACTGCCATTTCAACAATCGGTGTTGAATCACGACAGATCATTTGCGCTGTGTGTGAATCTCGCGGCATCTCGCCGACCGTAGGTCTCGCTTTTGTCAATCTGGATACTGGCGAGGCAGTCCTCGGTTCCATCGCAGACAGCCAATCCTACGTTCGGACATTGCATAAACTCGCCGTCTTCAGCCCCTCGCAAATCTTGATTGTAAACACTGCGTCTAACCCCTGTTCCAAACTCTTCTCCATCATTGAAGAGAATCTTGTAGACCTTAACAGCAATATGACTCTGCTGGATCGGCGGTACTGGGCAGAGACCACAGGCATCGAGTACATCGAGCAGCTTGCCTTTGCCGAAGATGTGGAAACCATCAAAATGTCTGTCGATGGAAACTTTTATTGCGTGTGCAGTTTTGCCGCAGTAAGCATCTGCATGTTTCTCACAATCTCGGCAATGTTGCTGATTAAACAGGCGTTGAAATACATTGAGCTGGGCATGAACAAAATCTTCCCGGCACATTCGCTCAGGATCAGATATGAAGCATCAGAGGGCTCCATGATGATTGATCTGTCCACCATACGTTCACTCGAGCTGATTCAGAATCTTCAAAATCAAAAATCCCGCGAATGTCTCTTTGGCATTCTCAATGATACGCTGACTCCCATGGGCTCGAGACTCGTTCGCAGCAATGTCTTGCAGCCTCTTACCGACAAGCAGACGCTGGAAACCCGCTATGACGCCCTGGAGGAGCTGTCGACAAAGGAAGAAATGTTTTTTGCAACCAGAGCGGCACTCAAGTCTTGCATGGATGCAGACAAGACGCTGACTCGCCTCATTATCATCCCAACCAAGCCTTCTCTGCAGTTGACAGAGCAAAACATCAACAACATCATCATGCTCAAGCAGTTTGTGGGCAGCATTCAGCCCATTTATGAAGCATTGGCAGGATCCAAGAGCGCCATGCTCAAAGAGATCCAGCGTGTGAGTCTGATGAAATTAAGCAGAGAGCGTCACTGATTCTTGAAACAGAATTACCTTCCGAGCCTCATTGATCCAATCAAGGAGCTCGTCAACAAATACATCAACGAGGATATCACTTACGCAAAGCAACCACTGGAGCTGCGGAATCAAAGGACATATGCAGTAAAGGTCCGTCAAAGTCCTGATATCCATCTCTCTGAATCTACGATTGACTCATGATAAAGTCCGGAGTCAATGGCCTGCTTGATGTTGCTCGACAAACATATAAAGAGGCCAACATGGATGTTCAACAGCACGTCGAGGGGCTGTCAGAAACACACAATCTACAGCTCCAGCTCATCTACGACAGGGCTCGACAGCACTACCTCCGCCTCAATGCCTCGGAACTCGAAGAGAGAGATTTGCCGGCAGTCTTCATCAATGTCATTCGCAAAAAGAAGAAGATTGAGTGCTCAACTTTGGACCTGACAAAGCGCAGCCAGAAAATCACCGATTCGTACACCGAGGTGCTCTTGATGAGCGACAAGGCTGTCCAGGAGCTGATGGCTGAAATTCGTATTCACATGTCTGTGCTATTCAGGGTCTCGGAGAGTATCGCCATGCTGGACATGCTATCGTCTTTTGCCCACAATGTGGCATTGCACGACTACACTCGACCCAAGCTTATGCAGACTCTTGCTATCAAGGCTGGTCGTCATCCTATCAGAGAACAGGTGCACAGCAACACTTTTGTCCCAAACGACGTCTTTGCAACGCAGCAGTCTCGCTTCCAGATCATCACAGGCTGTAACATGAGTGGCAAGAGTACATACATCCGCTCTGTCGCTCTCATGGCTGTGATGGCTCAGATTGGATGTTTTGTTCCGGCCCAGTTCGCATCCTTTCCCATTACCAAACAGTTGTTTGCAAGAATTTCCATCGACGACAGCATCGAAGCCAATGTGTCGACGTTTGCATCCGAGATGAGAGAGACGGCCTTTATCTTGAAGAACGTCGACAAGCAAAGCTTGGTGATTATCGATGAGCTTGGGCGAGGGACCAGCCCTCGCGACGGACTCGCAATAGCTCTGGCAATTGCAGAAGCTCTTGTGTCTAGTCGAGCATTGGTCTGGTTTGCGACCCACTTCCGAGACTTGGCCAAAATTATGGCCGAGCGGAGTGGCGTAGTCAACAAGCACCTGGCTGTTGACATGTCCGAGGCTGACACAATGGCCATGCTGTACAAATTGACCGAGGGAGTCGTCTCTGAACAACACTACGGCCTGCAGTTGGCAAAAGTGCTGCCGCTTCCTCCTGATGTCATCGAGTATGCAACACAAGTGGCGCACGAGCTTCAGAGACGCGTGGAGAGACAGAAGAGAGCCTCAACGGCTGTTATTCTGAGCCGGAAGCGAAAGCTGATTCTCGGTTTGAGAGAGGAGCTGGTGCACGCGTACAATGGCGCCATGGAGGGACCGGTCCTACAGAGCTGGCTCAAGGAGCTTCAGAGGGAGTTTAGAGTCCGAATGATAGCGATTGATCAGGAAGCCGTCGAGGCAGATATGGAGGACGTCTGTATGGATGGTGACGATGAAGGTATAATAGCTCGCAGTACAGACAGAGAGGATGAGGATGCGAGCATGACGGATTATTGAAGTTTCTGTAATTGCAATATTGAAAGCCTTGTTTCCTCAATTACATTTCATGGTCGAGTTGTTGAGAGTATCACCCTGGTTGATGTTTTGGAAGCAGGTCTGCGGCGCAACAGTCTGCTAATGACTACTTCAACATGCTAGTGAGAATTGTTATGATCCCCGGCGTTGATCAGTAACATTATCATGCAATTGGCAAGCTGAGTGCTGCGTCGACGACAATTGCAAAGAGTGATGGTGAGAAACACTGGTATCAACGACTCAACCATTCGACATGACTCGGCGGGATCAATTGATAGTCGGTATATTGTATGGAGACCACATGTCCTTCTCAACCATGTCGCCGCGTGCATGATCAGCTCGATAAATGGTGGTATCAATGAGTGTTGTAGGCATCGAAGCAAGATTATCCGAATCTCGAAACGCCGGAATTACGAATCGGAAGGCCCGCGGTGCGCGGATCGAAGAAAAAAGAGAAACAAGTTCGATTCGTTCAGCCACTTGCGATTCCCGCCTCCTCTTGGTGCTTCTGCGCCCCCCGTCCCCTGTTGCCCTTCGTTCAATGCACGATTGGCGAATGGCGTTTTTCGTGTCAAGGAATATTGACACTGGGCTGGCAAGTGCCGGGGGATGCTACGACGGGAATTTCCTCGTTTGTGGTGATCGCTTAGAAAACAAAAAAGAACGAAAACGGCAAGAGCAGTAGATTGTGTCTTGTAGAACAGGTGGTCCCTGGCTGGCGGCTGGAGAGATACGAGTTTTAAGCAGGTACATCCTTGTCGGTGGCTTCTCCGAGTGGCAGAGATTAAACTTTCAGGTGACGTTGGCGTCAGACGCGAGATCGTCACTTCCATCTGCCGCTTTGAGGGTTTGACAGAATCCTAAAAACACCTTCTCTTCTTGCCTTCCTTGCTATTAGGCATACCAAAAAGCTGGCAGAGTTTTGCAGTGTGTATTTTGGGAGGCAGAGTTTTTTTTTTCTTCTTCTTCTTGTTTCTGCAATTCGTTCCTTCCCGGAATGCACAAAGCAACAATGCCGTCTTCCAGAGAGGCAAAACAACACAAGGCCAAGGAGAGGGCCCTCACTCTTCAGGAGAGGGAGATGCACAGGTAACATTTCCATTTCCTGTCGTATCGAAGCGACGAGATGGATGTCAGAAAAAAGCACTGAAACAAAAAAAAAGATACTACCAACCGTGGTTAAACGCCCAGGGAACGTCTACCAGTGTGGCGGCACACGTGCAAGACCTGGCCGAGGTGGACGACTTTACGCAGAACACGCTTGCCGACCAAGGATTCCGGCCTCTGGCATCGCGCGACAAGGCGCTCACAGCATTTGCGCAGCTGGCCGCTCTGCGTCTCAATGTGCGGAGATGCATGGTGTCGTTGATCGACTCCAAGCACCAGTACATCCTGGCCGAAGCAACCAAGACGCTCTCGCTGGTCGACGATTCGCGGCACGCGGAAAAGGACGAGCTGTGGCTGGGGAATGCGGTGATTGCAAGAGACGACGCCGTGTGCCAGTGTGCGTTTGAGAGGAAATACAGCGTCTTGGACGAGTCGACGGGGAGGGTTGTTGGAGCCACGGCGGCCGTCATTGCCGACTGCCGCCTGGACGACGAGTACAAGCACAAGCCCTATGTCATGCAAGAGCCGGGCGTGCGCTTCTACGCCGGCGTGCCCATCAGGTCGAGGTCCGGACACAACATTGGCGTCTACGCCGTGTCGCACGACTCGCCGCGCACTCCGCTGACGTATGACGAGTTGCGGTTCATGCAGGATATTGCTGTGGCCATCATGGATCACCTGGAATGGGCCCGAGACCGCGTTGACCGGTACAAGGGCGAGCGCATCGTGCGCGGCATGGCCGACTTTCTGGAAGGCTCTCCGTCCATGCGTGCCATGAGGAAGGAGATGGATGTCGACGATGCCGAGGGCGCCGCTTCTTCTTCTTCTTCTTCTTCGTCGTCGTCGTCGATGCAGCCGCTCGCAGAAGCACAGAATGTGCCCAAGAAACGACCGCAGCCGCAGCGAGTGAACAGCCTGAACACGATGTCTGGCTCGGCCTCGGAATCGTCGTTTGTAAAGCCCAGCGAGACGCAGCCCAGCAGCCTGACGCGACTGCTCGATCGAGCTTCGCGCATCCTCCGTGAGTCGACGCTTGCAGAGGGCGTCGTCTTCTTTGGGCCCACGGGCAACAATCCCACAAAATCCACCCTGCGCTCTGCAATGGCCGCGCGGGACCGCATGTCGGGCACAGACGACGACACGCCCATGGCTGCAAAACGCCCGTCTTCGTCCAGTTTCGACGCCGAAAACTCGACCGATTCCGACTCGCACTACCCCCAGACGCGCACATCCAAAATCCTGGGCCTCTCGCTGTCCAACAAAAAGGAATATTCGCTGTTCCACAACACGGCGCTTGACGTGGCAACCCTGGAAAACTACTTTAAGCTCTATCCCTCGGGAAAGTCTCTGCACTTTTCCGAAGCCGGATCGGGTCTCTCGTCCGAAGACGACAGCGCCAGCGAAAGCAGCCAGCGCTCGGCAAACGAGACCAAGAATGACGGCCACAGCAGCAGCAACGACCACTACAAGCACCACCACCACCACCATGAAACCGCCTCCCAAAAAGTCATTGGCCGCAAGCGCAAAATCCGCATGAGCCACCAGGAACTGCTCAAAAACCTGCCGGGAGTCAAAAACGTCATTTTCCTGCCGCTGTGGGACTACGTCGAGGAGAAGATGGTGGCGGGCTGTTTCCTGTGGACGTCGAGCACGGGCAGGATGATGAACCTCGACGACGACCTGTCGTACCTGCGTGCGTTCGGCAACACCATCATGAGCGAAGTGGCGCGCATGAACGCGCTCAAGGACGACCGCGCAAAGACGACCTTCATCGCCAGCATGAGCCACGAGCTGCGTTCACCGCTGCACGGCATCCTGGGCTCGGTCGAGTTCCTGCAGGACACGCACGCCGATGCCTATCAGTCGTCGCTCATCAACAGCATAGCCACGTGCGGCAAGACGTTGCTCGACACGCTAGACCACGTGCTCGACTATGCAAAGATCAACAAGCTGGGCCGCACGCGCATGCGCAAGAATGCAAAGTCCAACCGCCTGGCCACCGCCACGGGGTCGGCGCTGGAGAGCCTGAACGTGCCCGCCGAAGTTGATTTGGGCCTGATCGTGGAAGAAGTCGTCGAAGCCGTGTGCGCGGGCCACGCCTTTAAAAAGATGCACACGGGCGGACTCAACGGCTCATCGCGGCACTCGCCCGACAGCGACAGCAATGCCAGTGCTAATGCCAACGGCGACGTCGCCGTCCTCCTCGACGTCTCGCCGCGCGCCAGCTGGAAAGTCCGCACCCAGCCCGGCGCCCTGAGGCGCATCATCATGAACCTGCTCGGCAACGCGCTCAAATACACGTCGCAAGGCTTCGTCGCCGTCTCGCTGCGCGCACAAGAAAGCACCCGGCCCCACAAGATCGACGTCGTCTTCAAGGTCGTGGATTCGGGCAAGGGCATGTCGGACGAGTACCAGAAGAGCAGGCTGTTTGTGCCCTTTTCGCAGGAAGACACCTTCCAGCCGGGCACCGGCCTGGGCCTGAGCATAGTGAGACAGATAGTTGATTCCATGGCCGGCACAATCGACATCAAGAGCGTGCAGAAGGTCGGCACAGAGGTCGACGTCCGCCTCTCGCTTTCGCCAGCAGACTCGCCCATGTGCACGCCAGCAGACGACCAAATCTCCGCCGTGGCCGCAAAAACCCGCGGCTTGCGCATATGCCTGCTGGATCCGTCGGGACTGCGGAAATCCAAGAGGGCCGAAGACCACATCAATCGCCTGGACACGGCCCTCTCGGAAGTCTGCTGGGGCTGGTTCGAGATGGAAGTCACAAGAGCCGACAGCGTGGCCGACGCCGACGCAGACCTGTTCATCTACACCGAGCCGCCCAGCGCCGAATACCTGCTGCAACACCACGGCCACGATGCAACAAGGAAAGAAATCCCACTCATCATCATCTGCCTTAACACGGCCGAAGCGATCGCAATCACAAACACGCACGTGCAGCGACTCTCCTCCCTGGGCCGCATTGTCAGCGTCATCCCTCAGCCCTGCGGGCCACGCAAGCTCGCCGCCGTCCTCAAACACTGCATCGCCCTGTCAGAAGCATCGTCGAACCGCCCGATGCGGCCCGAGCGGCTGCCGCTGCCGCTACCGCACGCCCCGCGCCTCGAGGACATGGGCGCTGCCTCGGTGCTGGGACTGCCCAGCATGACGCTGCCGCGCCTCAACTCCAACGAGGAGAGGACGGAGAGCGTGCACACGCGCGGCTACATCCGCGATGTCAACAGCCACGTGCTGCCGTCTTCGGCCGTCACGTTCCCGGACGTGGATATCACGGCTGGCAGCAAGCGTGTCGAGTCCCCTGTTCCCTCTGCTGCTGCTGCTGGCACTGCCGAGGTCGCAACGCCGCATGTGTTGCTCGTCGACGACAACAGCATCAACCTGCAACTGCTCGTCATGTTTATGAAGAAACACGAGTTCCCGTACCAGACGGCCATGAACGGACAAGAGGCTTTGGACAAGTACATGCAATACGCGACGCTTTCGCCTACAGATGGCAATGGCAAAGATCCCTGCAAGGCGCAACGGCCGTTTGATTTTGTGCTGATGGATATAAGCATGCCGGTCATGGATGGCTTTGAAGCCACACGCAGGATCAGGGAGTTTGAGGCTTCGTTGCCGCAAGATGAGGACACGCCGGAGAACGTGAATGGGCACATGTTGGATGGTGGCAACACCACCACTGCCACTGCCAGCAACAGCACTGCCAACAAACGAAAACTAAAAGCAACCATCATCGCACTGACTGGTCTAGCGTCTGCAGAAGCGCAAGCAGATGCCGCCGACTCGGGCATAGATATTTACATGCCCAAACCCGTCAAATTCCAGACTTTGAGACCTTTGTTGGTTTTGGGTGCTGCTGGTGCTGCTAAAAGTCCTGCTGCTGGTGCTGGTTCTGCTAAAAGTCCTGCTGCTGGTGCTGGTTCTGCTAAAAGTCCTGCTGCTGGTGCTGGTGCTGCTAAAAGCCCTCCTGACAAAAGTTGAAGCCGAGGGATCAAGGGAAAAAGCAACAGAGGGGGGGTTTTTTTTTCTTTTTCTTTTTTTTTCTTTTTTTTTTCACCAGGTAGCCCCTTTTTTTTCTTTTTCTCTACTTCTTTTTTACCTTCTCCTTTTTTCCCTTTATATATATCTCTCTTTCTCTCTCTTCTCTCTCTTTTCTTCTTTTATCATCTTTTTTCCCTTTTTTTTCCTTTCTTTTTTCCCTTTTTTTTCCTTTCTTTTTTCTCTTTCTTCAACCCCCCCACCCTTTTTTTTTAAACTACTTGAAAAAACTACTAATTAGGTAGTACTTTCCTTTTATTATTTTTTTTCTTTCTCTTGTATATATATCTATTCTTTATTTCCCCCTTTTTTTATTTTTTTTTTTTTTTTCTTTCTCTATACAATTCTAAACCTTTCAAGAGAGAGACAGAGAGAGAGAGAGGCAAAACAACCCTTATAAGCCAGCAATTCTTATACAGACATTACATTACATTACAAAAACATGAATCACTACGAAACGGGAAGTAGAAAAAAAAAGTAGAGAGAAAAAAAAAGAGAAAATACGTAAAAAAGGAAATACGTAAAATAGAGATTATTAGACAGCATGATATGTGTAAAAAAAAGTGCTCTACATGTGGCCAAAAGACTCATGATGAAAGAAACGGAAAAAAAGAACACACATACACAAAAGGGCAAAAAGGCAAAAGGGCAAAAGGGCAAAAAAAAACAAAAAAAGAAAAACGCAAGAGCACTGACAAAGAAATTTGACCAAAAGAAACCCAACTTTCCCTCTTTCAGTACAAAGGACCCAGCTTGAAAAAAAAAGTGCAGGAACAAGACAAAAGATAGCATGGTATGTGTGGCTTGCTCCAAAATTATATTTTTGCATGCGTGCTGATTCGTGATTGCGGGGAGGAAAAGAAACGTAGAATAAGAAAAAAAAAAGAATAAACTGCTCTTGAATGCCTCTGGCTTTCATCCCCGATGTGAGAAATGAATAGTAGAGAAATGCCTCCTCCTCTGAAAAGCTATCACCAAATGTTGCTGTCAAAAAAACGTGGGGAAAATGGAGAAAAACCATCTCTTTCTTCCTCATCATTGCGAAGAGGCCTCTGACTTTTGTTCGGGAGAAGACGAACCAAATGCAGAAGAAGCAGGCGCAGGCACAGGCACAGGCACAGGCACAGGCACAGATTCAGGAGCAGCAACAGCCTCATTGCCCACGACATCCTCAACCGGGTACAGATTCTGATTGAGAATCTTGTTCATGGTAAACATGTGGACGCGGTCTTGCTTGAAGACGGCGCGCATCTGTTCGTCGCAAATAATCTGCCGTTTGTCTGCAGGATCTTGGAGGTCTTTGGACTTGACGTATTCCCAAATCTTCTTGACCGTCTGGGGTCGTGAGAGCTGCGTTTGGCCGAGCAGGATGGCGAGGGGTTCTGACAGATTCATGGGTTTCTGCGCAAAGGCACGTGTAAGCAGGTGTATATTGAGGGCAGCACAAGACTTACGTGGAAACCTCCCTTGCGCACTTTCGGTTCGCCATTCTCGTCAACATCACTGCCATCCTTGACCTTGGCGGGCGACTTTTTCTTCCTCTTGACGGGAGCGGCCTTTCTGGTTGCGCCTGCTCTGGTGGGTCGGGCTCTTGTGTTTTCTTCACGTTGCAAGCGGGCGGCGTAGGCGGCATCGTCCTCTTCGTCTTTTCTGCGGGCTTTTTTGCTTGGTCTACTGTCTACTACATCTGACAAGTCTGAGTGATCAGAGGGTTCTTTGCGCTTGGAAGGAGGGGCGGGGCTGGGAGACGCCGCTTTGGTACCGTTGATGTTTTCGGCATTGACTCTATCGAAGCATGATGCGATAAGGCCGTTGATTTCTTTCTGCAGACAAGACAGTCAGTGAGTGGGTGGGACGTAGCAAGAGGGGGAAAGAGCAAGACGACGGACTTTCCATTCGCCAACATCAGAACCAAGCTTTTCCGACAGAGCAGTGCGGATCTTCTTTGCCGAGACAGTCTCAAGATCGCTGTGGTGCAGAATGTCGTAGATGAGGTCCGAGAAGCGTTTCTCGTCGTAGGACATGATGACGTCGCTGTGTGTTGGAGAAGGAGAGAGGGTGGAATTGGAAGGAACCAGAGTCCAGAGAAGCCGGCCAGTAGCAGTAGCAGCGGGAGGAGGCGGATGATGATGATGATGTTTGCGATGGATGATCGAATGTTTGTGATTGGCGGTTGATTGATCGCTTTCAAGGGCGACGCGCTTCACACGCGGTGGTCGTGGAAGGCACTTTGGCCGAGCGGTATATGCATGGGCTTGGCAGTGACGGCGAGGGTCGCGTGCAATATCAGAAGGAAACAGCAGGGGAGTTCATCAGGAAGGAGCTACTGGCAACAAGCCGAGAGAAATAAAATGTGAATTGCGAATGACTAGCCAAGTGCATCAAGCCGGGAAGGTGCTGCTGAGACAGAGCAGGTGCATGATGGCCGCACCTGCAACAAGTGGGTGTCACGTGACGTCTAAATTCGCAAGCCCGCCGCTTCACTTTTTGCGAAATGGCCGAAAGAAGCTCTCAACGCACACACACGCGCCATCATGGCCCCCTCATTTGATAATCTCGACAGCGACGAGAACTTTGACGATGTCGACATTGACTTTTCCGACCTCCGCGAGCAGTTTGACGTGCGCATGGAAGAGGGCCTCGACTCGTTTGTCGTCGTCGATGGCCTGCCCAAGGTGCCCGAAGACAGCAAGGCCAAGCTGATCAAGTTCATCCTGCGCAAGCTCACCACGGCCGGCAAGACCAGCGAGGACCTCATCCTCATGCCCGTCAGCGACGAGACCAAAATGACCGAGGGCTACGCCTTTGTCGAGTACGAGACGCCGGCACAGGCCCAGGCCGCCGTCAAGGCGCTGCACGGCACGCCTCTGGACAAGAAGCACACCATGGCCGTCAACAAGCTGACGGACATTGAGCGCTTTGGCCGCGAGGGCCGCATCGACGAGCAATACACGGCGCCCGAGCTCGAGGCCTTCCAGGAGAAGGAGCATCTGCGCTGGTGGCTGGGAGACAAGGACGGGCGTGACCAGTTTGTCATGTACCGTGGCGACAGCGTGGGTGTTTTCTGGAACGAAAAGGACGACCAGCCCGACTCGATCGTCGATCGTGCCCACTGGACCGAGTCGTTTGTGCAGTGGTCGCCCAAGGGAACATACCTGACGTCCATGCACGCCCAGGGAGTGCAGCTCTGGGGCGGCCCGTCGTGGACGCGCCAGATGCGCTTTGCCCACCCGGGCGTCAACCTCGTCGACTTCTCGCCCGACGAGCGCTACCTCACCACCTGGTCGCACCGCCCCATGCAGGTCGACGAAGGCCACCCCGTGCTGTCTCTGGACGATGACGGCAAGAACTACATCATCTGGGACCTCGAGACGGGCCTCCCTCTGCGTTCGTTTGTCACGCTCGACTCGGCCGGCCCCAACGTCGACGATGCCGGCAACCCCATCAAAAAGAAGCTGCAGTGGCCCGCCTTCAAGTGGTCGGCCGACAGCAACTACGTCGCACGCATGAACCCCGACCAGGGCATCAGCGTCTACGAGCTGCCGCGCATGAACCTGCTCGACAAGGTCTCGATCAAGATTGAAAAGATCCAGGACTTTGAGTGGTGCCCCGCCAACCCCCAGCGCGAGGGGCTCAAGACGTACGAGCAGCTGTTTGCATACTGGACCCCCGAGGTCGGTAGTAACCCCGCCAAGGTCGGCATTATGACGGTCCCCTCCAAGGAGGTGGTACGCACGCGCAACCTCTTCAACGTCTCGGACGCCAAGCTGCACTGGCAGAGCGAGAGCGCCTTCCTCTGCGTCAAGGTCGACCGCCACAGCAAGAGCAAGAAGTCCATGGCCACCAACCTCGAAATCTTCCGCGTCCGTGAAAAGGGCGTGCCCGTCGAAGTCGTTGACGCCATGAAGGACACGGTCATCAACTTTGCCTGGGAGCCCAAGGGCGACCGTTTCGTCCTCATCACTGCCGGCGAAGTCCCCGTCGGTGCCGCCGTGCCTCCAAAGACGACCGTCCACTTCTTCTGCCCGGAAAAGGCAAAGGGCAATGCCGTCGGAAACTTCAAGCTCATCCGCTCCGTCGACAAGAAGAACAACAATGCCATCCACTGGTCCCCCAACGGCCGTTTCGTCGTTGTTGCCACCGTCTTGTCACAACAGAGTTTCGATCTCGACTTTTACGACTTTGACTACGAGGGCGAAAAGGACGAAAAGGACAAGGATTTGACCGCCAACCTGGCCCTGATGAACACGGCCGAGCACTACGGTGTCACCGACATTGAATGGGATCCTTCGGGTCGTTTTGTGGCCACAAGCGCCAGTGTTTGGAAGCACCGCGTAAGTTTTTTCTGTCCTACCCAAAGAAAGATGAATAAAAGGAAAAAACGAAAAAAAAAACAAAGAAAAAGGCTGACAGAAGCAGATGGAAAACGGCTACCACCTCTACGACTTCCGCGGCCAGCTCCTCCGCGAAGACCCCATAGACGCCTTCAAGCAATTCGCCTGGCGGCCCCGCCCGGAACGCCTGCTGTCCAAGGAAGAGCAAAAGACGGTGCGCAAGAACCTGCGCGAGTGGAGCAAGCAGTTCGAGGAAGAGGACCAGCTGCGCAAGAACACGGCCAACCGCGCCGTCGTCGAGCACAGACGCAGGCTGCTGGACGAGTGGCGCGCGTGGCGCGAGCGCACCGAGGCCGAGCTGGCCGAGGAGAGGGAGGAGCTGGGATTGCCCGACGTCTCGCCCGAGCAGGCCGCCAGCATGGAGAACGAGGGCGAGGAGGGCGAGGGCAGGTTCGTCGAGGAAATCACAGAGGAGATTCTGGAGGAGACGGAGGAGATTATCGATTGAGACAAGAAGGAAAAAAAGTATATGAGAGGGAGGGAAAAAAAGTATATGAGAGGGAGAGAAAAAAAAAATGTAGAAGAGTGTCAGGTGTGGAGAAGAATAAAGAAGAGTTGATTTTAAGAGTCTTGAAGTATTTTGTGTTTTGCTCGTTACCTCCCTTACTTTTTGTTGATTATGTTCTCTCTAGCTTTCTTCTCTTCTACTGTTACCTGTTAGAAGAAAAAGAAGAAAAAGAAGAAAAAGAAGAAAAAGAAGAAAAAGAAGAAAAAGAAGAAAAAGAAGAAAAAGAAGAAAAAGAAGAAAAAGAAGAAAAAGAAGAAAAAGAAGAAAAAGAAGAAAAAGAAGAAAAAGAAGAAAAAGAAGAAAAAGAAGAAAAAGAAGAAAAAGAAGAAAAAGAAGAAAAAGAAGAAAAAGAAGAAAAAGAAGAAAAAGAAGAAAAAGAAGAAAAAGAAGAAAAAAGAAGAAAAAGAAGAAAAAGAAGAAAAAGAAGAAAAAGAAGAAAAAGAAGAAAAAGAAGAAAAAGAAGAAAAAGAAGAAAAAGAAGAAAAAAGAAGAAAAAGAAGAAAAAGAAGAAAAAGAAGAAAAAGAAGAAAAAGAAGAAAAAGAAGAAAAAGAAGAAAAAGAAGAAAAAGAAGAAAAAGAAGAAAAAGAAGAAAAAGAAGAAAAAGAAGAAGATTATCTCTCTTCTCTTCAAAGATAGGATAGGACAGAATAGAATAGGTAGGTACCATAATAACAGCCGACAAAGCTTTCCCCAACCAAGCCAAGGATCTTACAATCTCGATTTCTGTCTTCTGTCGGATAAGCCAAAGAGAAAAAAATAAAAATAAAACGAAAAACGAAAATCAATAGACCAAAAACTCCAAGCCCCCCCCCTACTCCCACAATCTCATCAATCAACAGAAAAATCAATTTGACGTCACCCCACTTCCATCCAGTAACACCCCCCCCCCCATTGAGTCCATTTGGAAGTTCCCATCCCCCCTCGAACGATGGGTAAGGTGTTTCACCCGTTTTGTCGCTCAATCAGTCTGACCTTTTTGCCTTGCAAGAAGAATCAAAGATGCCTCCCATACCATGATCCAGTACACGCCAACTCCTGGCCCGCAAAAGAAGAATAGAAGCAAGACGCCCAGTCCCCCTTTTTTTTGTTCTTTAATTTCAAGGACACCTTTCAGCGAAGAAGCGAAAAGAAAAAGCTAAAAAAAAGCCAAGGGGCAATGGGGAGTACAAGAATGAGATGATGGTGATGAGAACCAGGAGTGTGGGTGAGTGTTGCTGATCGTCTCTCGAGTTTGCAGGGACACGACGAGGGTTAAAACACCCTATGCTAGAACAGCCGTGGAGACTCAGTCTGGCCTGTTGATGGAAAGGCAAAGTCAAGGGCAGTGAGCTCACAGCCTCTCCATCACTTCGGCCATCAATGCTGAGCGATGATCGAAGCAGTCAGAAGAAACAAATGCAAAGATGTTGTCGAGTGTCGATGTAATGACAATGGTCGAAAGTCGTAAGCGTGTTGTAGTCGTGGTCGTTAGCATCGTAACAAGAAAGTCCAGTAAAAAGTCCGATAGGCTGACTTTCAATCCATGTAGAAATCACCCTTCAGGATCCTCTCCTGGAACTGATCAGGCACATTGACAGGCTTGGGGTTGTCCCGGACGGGAGTGTCCATGACAGCAATGCTCTTGGATCGAGAATGAATCCAGCTGTTGCTGGGTGGAGACGCCGATATGCCGGCAATAGAGCCTCGTTCGGCACGCGTACGCATATTGTCTGCCCAGTTGAAACCTTCTGTAAATCCGACACGAGTCAGCAAAAGATCAGAAACAAAAGTGGCCGTGCAAAAAGAAACACCATCAACAGCACACGCGAGAAAAAGACACAAACCTCGACGACCCAGTGAAGAGGAGGTCGGGGCCGATGTCTTGACTTGTTGTTCTTCTTCGGGGATTGCGACTGCAACGGGCCTACCTGCTGGCACCGACGACGACAATGAAGCTCCTCCACCCGCACCTTTGATGTCTTGCAGAGCTCTCGCCCCAAAGCTGACTCGACGAGCAAAGTGCCCGCTGTTGAACGAAGCAGCCGAAGAAAGGGAAGGGTCGTCGTCATCAATGGCCGACTCGTTGATGTTGTTGTTGGTGGAGCTGCTGGACACACTCTCACCTCTCATTCTGGCCGCCAGGGGCGAGTTGTTGTTGTTGCCGTTGGGCGATGCTCCGACCAGTCCAAGCGTGCTGACCGACATGCGGCGGCGGCTGGCCTCGGCAGCTGCGGCTGTAATGGGCCCGTGGGTCGAAGGAGGGCTGTTTCCGTCTACGGACGGCCGGGCGTTGCGGTTGAACATGTCGCTGAAGGCTTGGCCCACAAAGGACGAGCGCCGGCGTTGGCTGGGGTATGATGGGTTGGATGGAAAATTGTCGTTCTGCTCCGACATGTTGTGCTGTACTTGAATGGAACAAGGGAGGCAAGAGTGCAGTGCAGTGCAGTTGCCTAATTAACACGTGCTTCCGTTCTTTGATCGTGCACGTCCTCTCCGGCTTCGGTGCTTTGTTGCCTCTCGATCGCTTTATCTGTGTATTTACTTCTAGAATGTAGGCCACTGATAGGGATGATGCGAAGGGAGAAGGAAGAGACAGGAGAGGGAGCAAGAGGGGTATAAAAGTATGCAGAATAAAACCATAAATTAACCCATGCCATCCCTCCCTCGCTCTTCCACAGCGAGCACTCCACAGCACGCTACTTGTCTCATGTTCCCCGCAGATCCCAATCGTCAAGAAATGCGGGGTACCTTGGCACAGAAAAGCCACTTTTCGACATCCGTGCATGTTTTCGGCCAATCACAACCTCGTCTCATCAACCTGCCCCCCCTGGCCATCATGGTGCCATCTGCTTGCATGCAAAAGAAACAAAAGGGCAACCGTCCTCATCTCTCCTGATAAGCAAACTGTGCCCCCGAAAAACTCAACATCTAATTATTGATACACAAAAGAGCAACGACATAACCCTCGGTCCGATTGAAGAAGCTGGTCACGCGGTGGGTACCTTGGACTGCGAGATTAGCACGCACATTCAGCTGTGAGCGTTGGTACCTTAGACTACGAGATTAGCACGCACATTCAGTGTGAACAGTGAGCGTCGAGCGGGCGAGCCCAGCAGCAGCAGCAGCGGCGGCGGCGGCATAAAACTCCGTCCATCGTTGCTGCAATGTATTAATGTAAGGTATGCAAGCATGTGGCCATCTCACGACCCTTGTCAATAATACATGACGGGGAAAAATGCTTGTTCTGGGGGGTGGGGGCGGTACGAGATAGCGAAAAGCAAACTGCTGCCGTATCACATGCCTCTCTCTTTGTTTCCAACTACTCCCGTCGCTTCGCCTGCTCTTGTTGAAAGGGTTGCACAAACAAAGCCTTAAAACCCCATGCTGTGGAAATATTACCTGCAGCAAAGATACAAAATTGACCAATCCTTTGTTTCTCTCATGCGATAAGACAGGAAGTCAAAGCTGAGAGTGTGGTTTTCTATTTCGTTGCTTATGTTTATTTTGTTACGACAAATAGAGCACGCATGCAGGTTCGCTATCTGTATGCTGTGATGCCTGCTGCAAAGTCCAGTATGCTTGCTCATGATCTTCGCTGATATGTATGCTATGCCGTTGTTCGCCTACCCGTCAAATCTCAGACTTCACCTTTGTCAACCCCAACAACCCCCTGTACCTGCGATGCGCAACCGCCGGAATAATGTCCAGCGCTTCCTGCACTCTTTCCTTCTCGTATGGCAGCTTCGCCGTCTTGATGGCTTCAAGAACATACGCAGCCACCGTTGTTATAGCAAGTGGAGGCTGTCTCATTGCCTTGGCGACTTCAGCAAGCGGCAGGCCTTCAACATGCCATAAAGCGTACGCTCTGATGTTGGATGGCGTGTTTTTGCCCCTGCGCTGCTCCGAGGACGAAACGACACTGTTAATAAGACTTTGCGATCGCCATTGCGCGAGCCATGCGTCTGCGGCTTCGTGTTGTATTACGGCCGTTGCAGCGTTGTTGATTGGTGCAGGGTCCTCGTTACCGTTGCCGACGTCTTCATCAACCTCCGCCGCGCCTGCTTCCGTCTGAGGAGCTTCCTCGTCGTCTTCGTTGGTGACCTGTTCTTGTTCTGGGTTCGGCACTGGTGCTTCATCCACAGTGGTCAATCCCTCATTGCCACTCTTGCGTCTTTTCGGTACTGGCAAAGCAACGACTTTGCCGTTACCTAACGTGATGCCCTCCTGCAGCTCAACATATGCCGGTCTCGGCGGGGTAGGACTCATGCCACTTCTCGTCATGTCGAGTTCCCGAAACAGACGGTATCCTGCATAAGCGTCCGAAGCGGCATATTCAACCTGCTCCCAAGACAGCTTGCGCGACCAAGCACTCGTTCGGACCTTTCCCTTCTCAAGAGGAAGAAACAGTACGTCTTGCACCTGTTGGGTTAAAGAAACAAACCTTCTGATGACCTTTTCGGGCTGTGTCTCGGAAAACTTGACAAGCCTGTACAAGTGGCTAAGCTCGAATATTCCTTGGCCGTCCACGTCGAGACTATTGCGAAGGCGTGTAAAGTCGCCCCCAACATTCACCCCAGCCTTGATGATGGTCGGAGACTCGAGGATGGCCCTCAGAGCCGGAGGCATGAGACTCTCCTTGTCGTTCCCAGCGAAAAGAGCAAGCTGAAAGAGCCCAATCCGATTATCACAGGCAATCTGGATCAACGAGACACAATCCTGAATTCTTGATTTGCCAGGCTTACTGTGCATCTCCCACTCAATATCAAACCCGAGGATTGGTTCATTGGCAAAACTCTGTGCAACCACTTCGGCTCTGTCAAATGTTGTGCAATAAAAGACACGTGGTCTGTCTCCAGTGAGCGATCTGTAGAGCGAGTATTTCCAAAAGGCAGCCTGACTGGTCTTGGAAGCCACAAGAGCATTGCGTAGATCCTGGGATGGTATGTGATGGATCAATGGTGGAAGATTTATGAGAGAGTCCGAATCTCCAGTTTTCGCGTCCTCTTCACCATTCATCAAATATTTTCCAGGGTCGATGCTTTGACTTTCCGTGTCCACGTAAGTGACGAGACCGTTTCGTAGATCCAAACTTGTTGCGTCGTGAATCAAAGATGGCGACTGGGTAGCGACATTTGAATTTTCGATACTCGCTTCTTCCTTCCCAAGTACAGCGTCCCAGCTGGATTGAGTGGACATACTCCTTCGTCGGAATTCCTTGAATATCGGTCTAAGGGGCCTGAATGCAGAGATTCCGATTCTGTTACGAGATCTAGCAAAATATGATCTTGGATCTGCTCTCGTAACAAGACCATATCGGATGGATGGCTTGAACGCGGGGCCCGTTGTTTTGCGTTCTTCTTCTGGCACTTTCTCTGTAGTCTGGCCAGTGGGCACCTCTTCTGCAGTGTTCGTGTCAGGAGTTGTTGTTGGTGCAGGCTCAGGCTTAGGAGGTTGAGAGGATCTATCCTGTGCAGGGTTCGCCTTGAGGTCCAGTGACTTCTCGAGTAGTTTTTGATCAATCATTCGTCGTACACCTCTGAAAATTGGCGTCTTCACCACTGGCACTTTCCTCCTTTCAGATACAGGCACCTTGGTCCTAGAAGCTCTCCTGGAAAGCGATACTTGACGCTTAATCGGAGCAGAATCCTTCTCCTCGAGCTGAGCATCCATCAATTTAAAGGCCGGTTTCAAGCCAAACACCAAGTTCCGAGTATCCTTGCCATTTTTGGCGCGACGTTTGTCGAGAAAATTGCGGATCATAACGTCATCTTCCACAGTGAAGGCATTCTTCTTGTGCTTGACATAGGCATGCGCAAAAGCGGCTTCATCATGTGCCCTGGCTTCAAGCCTGAGGCCTAGCAGACTTTCCAGTGACGTGATCTTGTGACGAGCAAGGCGGGGCGATCTTCTTAACTGTTTGGACAGACTTTTCATCTTATTTTCAATCCGGAAGAGGCGTCTCGTTAATGGAATCGAGGTTAGCCAAAAAGAACGTTGATATAAAGGCTGGTCCGCCAGCCAGATGGCTTCAGTCGCGTCGGCTTGCAAGGAACTAAAGGTACGCAGTGTCCGTATCATGGTTCGGCTCACGTGTATTGCACTTTGTTGAGCGCCAAAAAACGGAGGTATTGGAATGCTCTTTGGATCGCTCGAGCTTGAGGCTTGAATTTTAGCTTGCTCCATCATGTCCTTCCAGAGATCCCAACGCCTGACGAGATGGTCAAGATAGTCGTGGAGTGGTTTTTCGATTTCATTATATGTCGCGACGAAAAATCGGTTATATGCAGCCCTTTCCGGGGAACGAGAATCAGGATCCAGGTCAAAACGATTTGTACGGAGCAAGCGTCGATGGCTATGCTGAGACGATGACATGATGTCTAAGCATTGAATCAGTCTCCTCAAGTCTGACATGTAAACCAAGCTTGCGAGTTCTGCCTTTTTCTCCGAGGAATCCAGGTACTGATCAATCTTTTGAAATACAGCGTCTCGGTGTTGCAATCGATGGTTAGCAGGCTGCTCTGTAGAGTTGCCAGCATCTGCGCGGCGGAATGTCATCTTGTAAGATTCAAAGTGGAGCTTGGCCTTGGCCCAGTACTTGGCTTCACGCTTGAGCCAGTCTTGGGCACGAGGGAACAAGTCATCTTCCAAGCACAGAGCCCTTATATTGACAGCGGGTTCGCGCGAGAATACTCGAAAGGACTCGTACGTGTTTCGAATGGCTTTCCTCTGCGCTTTGACATGATCCAGCTGCTCTTCTTTGGCCATGTGACGCTCGGCGTCTATTGCTCTGGCCTCTTGCATTAAGGCAATGCGCTTGAAGACGTCCTTTTCGTCATCGAGTTCTTGTTTCAGTTTTCTCGAAGACTCTTTGGAGATTGCGAGTTTTTTCAGAGCGTCTTGGTAGCTCTTGGTCATATTGCTCAGGCCGCTTTGCACTTCCTTAATCTTCTCTTGGGCAGCATCATACTCGGTCTGGTGTCGCGATTGAGCCATCTCCATGTCCCTCGTATTCGACTTGCGCAGGTTCTGTAGTTGCTGCTGGTAGCTCATAACTTCACCTCTCAGCTTGGCAATCTCCTTCTGGGCGTCGTCAAGACGAGCGATGCGACCTTCGACCGTGTCTGTGTCCACAGAAGAAGTTGCTTTCGGAGAGGTTGAGCGAGCGAACATGTCATTGGAGCTTCCCGTGACGACGCGAGTGACGCGAGCGCCGGGGCTTCGGCCTGTATATACCAGTGGTTTGGAAGGAAGTTTGGAAGGAGCCACTCGGACGTTTGGCCGAGGAGTAGCAAACGACGAGGCAGCACTCGGCTTGACTGACACGTGGCGCCTCCAGATGCAATGTGTGGTGATCAGCCCATTGCTACTGTTGCGCAGCTGGCAGTGGCGTGTGGTGAGGAGCGAGAGCGGCGATGAGATTGGCGTCAAGGACAATGAGGTGGTGACGGAAGAAGAAGAAGAAGAAGAAGCTGCAGAAAGTGTCGTTACGGTACTCCATCCTGCAGGTTGCATTTCAACCCCATGTCCGGACAGCGGTGACTGCTGATGGTTGTGCTTGCGAAGAAGAATGCGACTTCCCAAAATATGTTCAAAAAGTTGTCGGCCAAGCGTTGCGTGCCGCATGGAAGGCGCGTCAACACGAATCACATCGATCCCGCATACATCACATTCCACATCAACACATCCATGGCTTCTCAACTACTACCGCTCGAGCTCATTGACAAGTGTGTCGGCTCAAGAATCTGGGTCATCATGAAGGGCGACAAAGGTGAGTTCTTCTCCTGCATATGCGCGCCGATTCCATTTTGACAATCATGCGCCGCAGAGTTCAGTGGAACATTGCTTGGGTTTGACGACTTTGTCAGTAAGTTTGGGATATATTTCTGATATCCTGGCATAAAGAATCCGAATGCTAATCACTGACATAGACATGGTTCTGGAGGACGTGACGGAATAGTAAGAGGGCATTTGATGGCCCCTTTGTGATTGAAGACTGACAGATTTCCTTGCAGCGAATACACTGGCGCTACAACAAAAATGTCCAAGATTCTGCTCAATGGAAACAACATTTGCATGGTAAGTTGCGTCTCGAATACCTTCGCAGGCTTCTTCTAACACACCATGTCTCCTCTAACACACGTTTCCAGCTTATCCCTGGTGGCATGCCCGAGCAATAGTCAAGTAAACTCTAGAAACAAACAAATGATTCGATGACTACCTATTAAACATTCTCATGGGCTCCTAATGGAATCATCAAGACTCCAGACTGCTTGCTATACATGTTTTTTTTTTTTTCCTGACCAAACGTCTATTGCTTCTTCTTGTCCTTGTGCGAGAGCTTCTTCTCGTCGTGCAAGGCCTTCTTCACATCGTGCTTCTTGTCCATCTCGTCAATCTCATCAGCCTCCTTCTTGTTGGCATACCACTGGCCGGCCTGCAAGATCAAGACTCCGACCATCAAAAGCGCCAAGATGGTGTCGGAGGCGGCAAGCACCTTGAGCGAGTCCTCTCTGCCCAAAAAGTCATCGGGGGCAGTGTTGTCGGGGATGAGTGCGTCAGCGTGGGCAGGGTTCCCGTAGACACCCGAGGTGATGACGCGCATGCCCTTGACAATGTTGGCAATGTAGACGGTGACGCCGCACATGTAGAGCACCAGACTGGCACCGTCAAAGAGGAGGTTGGCCTCGGAAGGGCGGTACAGCTTGGTGATGAAGCCGAGGAGACCGGTCGCAATGACTATGTGCAGGATGCGCGAGATGAGAGGCGGGGAGGCGTGGATGAACTTGAGGTGGTTCTCGAGCATGGTGTAGTAGGGCTCACGAGCGTCTACTCCAGGCACAGTCGAGTGGGGAGTGGTCCACAGCACATTGTAGTCGTAGGGGAAATGTGCAAACAGAATGCCCAGGAAGAAGCACGTCGCTGTTGCGCGTTAGTCGTGGAACAATTTCGAGAGAGATGCGAGTCTTACGGCCGACGATGAGATATGTCGCAAAAGGCGACGACTTTGCAGGCATTTCGACTTTGATTGCTAAGGTACCTACGGATGGGGACTTGCAAGAAATCAATCAATTAGGTCGAGGTGACAGCACAAATGTCAAGGCAGCTCTCGCCATGTACATGTACCTAGTACTTGGACTAATTAATATCGCCATTATTTGCGCCGATCCGGTGAAAAAAAAAGCCTGGACCAGCCTTTATCCTCTTGACTGACACATATAAACTACACCACCATCTCATCAAATCGGCCAGAGCAAAACGAGTGCACCATAAAATCGTCTTTGTTCGTGTTCCCAAATGTACACTACCTAGGCTAGAAATGCTTCCCAATTGTGATGAATGATGAGTTTAGATATGCTTACTCGGCTGCAAGACCATTGGCAGTACCAGGCCAAGGCACAGCTCCACCAGGCGAGTCTGGCAAACGAGCCGTCAACACCTCAACACCATCCTCAGTGACTAGCAGAGTGTGCTCGAATTGAGCAGATCTCTTGCCATCAACCGTCACACTGGTCCAGTTATCAGGCCACGTCCTGTCCTTGTATGTGCCCAGGCAAATCATGGGTTCAATGGTAAAGCACATTCCCGGCTCGGCGTGGCCGACGGCCTTGTTCTTTGCGTAATGCGGCACGTTGGGTGCGCAGTGGAATAGCGTGTTGATGCCGTGGCCGCAGTACGTCTTGACAGTGCTGCAGCCTCTGGCCTCTGCGTGCTTTTGAATCACCGGTCCGTAGTCGCGGAAGAGCGTCTTGGGCTTTGCAATCTTGATGGCTTCATCCAGACATTCGCGCGCCGTCTCGACCACGCGCACAGAATCGGGGTCGGCAAGAGCCTTGTCGCCAACGTAGTACGTTTCGTTGATGTCGCCGTGGAAGCCGCCGTGGTAGAGAGTTACGTCAATGTTGATAATGTCGCCGTCCTTGAGGACTCGTTGGTCGGGAATGCCGTGGCAGATGGACTCGTTGACTGATGTGCAGACAGATTTGGGGAAATGGCAGTAGTTGAGGGGAGACGGATATGACTGGGGAGTGTCAGCTTGGGCAGTAAACGAGGGAATGCGCCAAAAAGACATACGTTTCTCTCGATACACGCATTGTGCACAACCTCATCGATGTAGTCGGTCGTCACACCAGGCTTAGCGGCACGCGCAGCAATGTCCAAAACCTCTCTTGCCATGCGACAGACCTTGCGCATGCCCTCTTGCTGGGCCTTGTCGAGAATGGTGATCTTGTTGCGGCCGACAAAGACTTGCTCGGAGCGGGGGATGCCGTCTTTGGCGTAGTCGGGATGTTGGATGTGCTTTGGCACCTCACGGCGAGGAGACAGAGGGTAGACGGGGCGGAGACTGCCCGTGTACTGGAAGGCAGGGAAAGGGTCGTATTGGCCGGTGACTGCATCTGGTTCAGAAATGACTTTAGGCGCAAAAATGTTGCGAAGTGGTTTGATACCCGCGGCCTTGTGCACTTTCTTGTGCTCAGCCTGTAATGCGTGTTAGTCGCCATCGAGTTACATGCACACAGCCCACCATCGACTCACATACCCAGTTGCGCTTGAAGCAGTCCTGACCGCAGAAGTAGCTGGCGCGGTCTTCTTGCTTGCACTTGGGACATTGAAGTGCGCCTGCCTCGTTGTTGCAGTCGCTGCCCGAGCATATCCGCTTGTCTTGGACTGGAACCATTCTCGACGTGCTTGCCAAGTGCAGGATGGAGGGTCAGAACCAACTATAGAAGGTGCTCCACGATAGGCAGGAGCGTCCCGCTTTTTCAGGGAAGCGCAAGCAAACACAAACACCTCAAACTCAAACTCCGGGTCGCTCCCGCACTTCGCCGATCAAGCAAGGCACGTGCTGATCTATGATGCCTATGACATGAGTCTTCTTTTGCATCAAGTCATCTTTGATACCTTACCTACTTATGCAAGTATGACCACGCAAAAGACTGTCATTGTAGGTGCTGGTCCTGTTGGTGCTCTCGCCGCCCTATATGCCGCACGCCGCGGTCACCATGTCGAGGTCTACGAACTCAGAGGAGGTATGATATAAATTCCATCTTGCCACTGTTCACCAATCCGTTTCTTTTCTATACTTCTCATTCCTATAGCACCGAAAGAGAATACTTGATTCATAACATTTCTGCCTATCAGATCTCCGTGATCCAGCAACTGTGCCGCTCAATTTCACAAAATCAATCAACCTTGCTCTGTCAGAACGAGGCATCAACTCCATGAGAATGGCAAAAGTCCCCGGTCTGATTGAATCCGTCCTGGAAGAGACGATCCCTATGCATGGCCGCATGATTCACGGAGAGCGTGATGGAGAATTTTGGGAAGAATCTCAAAGCTATGATGTTCATGGAAGGGTGGATATAACACTCGTCTCATCTGCCATAATGCTTAGGGACTGATTATTGGGACAGGCAATTCGTGCCGTCGATAGAGGAGGCCTCAACAAGCGTCTCCTTGATGAACTAGACCAGTTGCCTAACGTCAAGCTTCTCTTCAACCACAAGCTACTAAAAGCCGATTTCAACAAGAACAAGGCCTGGTTTGAAAGACGAGACGAAGGCACCCAGCAACATCAAGCTCAAGGGAAACGACACAATTATGCCTCAACCGAGATAGAAACACCATTTGATTTCATGATCGGTGCAGACGGCGCTCACTCGGCAGTACGCCACCAACTGATGAAATTCACGCGCATGTCCTACAGCCAAGAATACATCGAAACGCTCTGGTGCGAGTTCAACATGGAACCATCCGCAACCAACGACTTCCAAATCTCACCCAACCACCTGCACATCTGGCCGGGCGGCGAATTCATGTTCATCGCCATCCCCTCGCTGGACAAAACCTTCACATCAACCCTCTTCATGCCCGCCAAATACTACCACGAAATCGACCAGGATCCTTCCTCTCTGATCCCCTTTTTCAACAAATACTTCCCCGGTATAGCCGGCCGCCTGATCCCCGAAGCCGACCTGCTGAAGCAATACGAACAAAACCCGCACCTCCCTCTGATCAGCATAAAATGCGGTCCCTACCACCACGGCTCCTCGGCCGTCATCCTCGGCGACGCCGCTCACGCAATGGTACCCTTCTACGGCCAAGGCATGAACGCAGGAATGGAAGACGTGCGCGTCCTGTTCGACCACCTGGACGCCCACGGCTCGGACCCTCCCGGCCGCGCAAAAGCACTAGAAGCATATTCCTCCCAGCGCGCCCCGGACGCGGCAGCAATCAACGACCTGGCCCTCCGCAACTACCGCGAAATGCGTGCAGACGTAAAGTCCCCGCTGTACCGGCTGCGCAAGTGGACCGAGGAGAAACTGAACGTCTGCCTGCCGTCCTCGGGCTTCGCGACGCAATACTCGCGCGTGAGTTTCGGCAACCTGCGGTATTCCGAGGTCGAGAGGCTGGCCAAGAGGCAAGGCGATATTTTGGTTTGGGTCTTTGCTGGTGTGCTTGCGTCGCCGGTCTTGGGGTATGCGGCGTGGGCGGTTTGGAGGTGGGAGAGGGCGTCGAGGGCGAGCAAGATGGGGATTAGAGGTATGGCTAGCGTGGGTTGGTGGAGCGAGAGGATTGGAAGGATTTTCACTTGAAGAAGTGCCTATGATGCGGAGGGGTATTGTAGATATGTGTACAAACATGTCCCCTTTTTATAGGATTTTTTCTTCTTCTTTTCCTCTCGCTACTGTAGCAACTATAATACGCAATTCTTCGCTCTCATTCTCCAGCCTCCACTTGATCCTTCTCCCTTGGATTTTTACATGGAAAAATTATGTATAGACGAACATGATTTGATGGAAAAAAAAACAAAAAAACAGCTTTTTGCTTCTTTTGCTCCTATAATGGACTGAATTCAAAACATGTAGCAAATCTAAATCATCCATCACACTGCTCTCTTTCACTCATTGACAAAAGTCCATCTGTGTCACCCCCTTTTTTTCAACCACGCTTCTCTCTTTCTCTCTCTCTCTCTCTCTCTCTCTCTCTCTCTCTCTCTCTCTCTCTCTCTCTCTCTCTCTCTCTCTCTCTCTCTCTCTCTCTCTCTCTCTCTCTCTCTCTCTCTCTCTCTCTCCAAAAAGAGAAAAAAGAAAAAAGGAGAAAAGAAAATCACCCTACCTACATGTACATACCTACCGACTCAAAGCCTTCTCCCGAATAAACCAAGCACCAACAGCCGCCCCAACCACAAGCCCCACCTGCAACCCAAAGGCCGCCCTAGTGCTTTTCTCATAACACCCCCTAACAACGACCCTAACACCAGGTTCCAACGTCTTGATAAAACTCAAGCTCTCTCTCACTTTCCGCATGATGAGGTCGGCGTCGGCGGAGCCGGCGAGGGCGAGAGAGAGGTTGCGGCGCAGGGACGAGTTGGCTAGGGTTGCGGAGAGGGAGACGCCGCTGACGGAGCCGAGGCTGCGGAAGAGGTAGGAGCATGCGGTTGCGATTGCTTGGTCTTCGCGGGAGGCGTTGGCGACTGATTTTTTTTTCCCTCGTTAGAAATGTTGGCGAAAAGAAAAAAAGAAAAAGATTGAGGAATTGAAGAAGGGGAAAAGTGATGGGGGGAAAAACTTACTCAACCCAATCAAAGTACTAGTAACACCAATGCCGTTGCTAAACCCACAAATGCACATACCCGCAATCATGCCCACCGTACTGTGCACCGCCAGCCCGGAAAACAAAACCACAAACACCATGCCGCCGACAAGACAAGCATAAGCCGTGACCGTCAACCAGTAAAACCTACCCGTCCTCTGCATGTAAAAGCCGCCAAAGAGGCTGCCGCTCACGCCGGCAATAATGCCGGGGATCAGACGCACGCCGGCCTCGGTGGCACTCAAGCCGTCCACGGCCTGGAAGTACAGCGGGATGTAAAACAGCGCGGCGAGCCAACCCGCAAACGAAAAGAAGTTGCAGAGGAAACACGCAAACAGCGAGCGGTTGAAGATGATGTGGCCGGGCGCAAACGGCTCGGCGGCAACGTTGATCTCGACCAGCAGGAAGGCAACGAAAAGCGGGATGCTGATGCCGATGCTGATGAGGGTGATTTTTGCCGTCCAAGCAACGTTGCTGCCGCGGTCGAGGCCGAGCAAGAGCGTGAACACGGCGGCGATCAGTATGGCGGCGCCGAGGAAATCAATCCGACGCAGCTTTTGGCGCCAATTGCTCTGCTCTCGCTTGGGCAGTTTCAACGCCAGGCTCACGACCACAAAGGCCAGCAGACACAGCGGCACCTGGCCCAAAAAGGCCCAGCGCCAGCCGATCGAGTCGGCGAGGATGCCTCCCAAGGGCGCTCCCGTGCCGGCTCCGGCCGCATAGATGATGTTGACGTAGCCCTGCCATTTGCCCCTTTCGCGCAGGGGCACGGCGTCAGACATGAGGATGGAAACTACGGTCGTCATGCCGCCGCCGCCTATACCTGCAAATGCCCTTGCGGCAATCAGTTGGTTCATGTTCTGCGCCAAGCCGCAAAACAGACAGCCAGTCCCAAACACCAGGTACGCAAACAACAGACACGGTTTCCTTCCAAAGATGTCGCTCATCTTACCGTACAGTGGTTGGAAAGATGTGAGCGTCAGGAAATAGGCCGTGGCGATCCAACTGACATTGTTGAGTGCGTTCAGCTCGGAGCCGATTTTGCCGTAGGAAGACACGATGATGGTTTGGTCTGCCGCTGACAGGAGCACTCCAATGGTGAGCGCGGGGAAGATTATCTTCATCTTCTTGCGCAGCGACGGCTGGCCTTCGTATTGTTTTTGGCGCTCCTGCTGGCTCTGCTGGCGTGAAATGTCGCCGCCATCTTGCTGCTCTTCTTGTCTCGGGTCCTCTGGTATGATGGCATCACTGGGATCGATGTTTCTCAGTGCTTTGTTTCCCAGGAGCGGTGAGTTCTCGCTTGCCAGTCCTCCTTGTTCTGGATCGTCCTGTCCAGCCATGGTGTATTCAAGTCCCGTCAAAAAGTCGACGGAGTTAAATGGAGATAATTATTAGCCAGAGAAATGGATGAGGTATGTGTCGCGTGCTGTTTCGATTCCGTGACTTTGAGAGATCAAGAAGATGTCCGAGACATGTCAATGACAAGTGAAGCGAGAGACGACAAAGGACGAGAAAATGGAAGTTCAACAAATGTATTTCAAAAATAATCACTGGGATAATTAATTATTACGTGCTCGGCTCCTTCGAAAGATGAGAGAGTGGACCCTTTAGCCCTTCAGGGCGGCCGGATCGGCTATCTTTTTAACTTTCTCGGCCTATCGACTTTCCACTTGCGTATTCATTGCGGCCTAATCCAATGGTAGTGGTCAGTCGGAAACATTTCCTGAAGGAGATGGTTGAAATACTAGGTAAAAGAAGAAACACGAAAGAGAAAGAGAAGAGGACGAGGAAGGAGGGGAAAAGGTACACCGTAGGTCAACCGACATCTCCTGGATGCAAAAAGTATTACTTACTTCCCATGTCACTCTTCAGCAAGCGGAACATCATCAAACTCCTTCCGCATGAACTTCCTGGCCTCATCCAAGCCCTCGCTGACAACCTCGGTCCTATTGACAAACCCTACTCTCACATACCCCTTCCATTCTTCCTCGCCGAAACAGTCGCCCGGCAAGAACATGACGCCCATCTTCTCCTGTAATGCTTTACAAAACTCCCTCGCATCCACAGCCTTCCCATCCCTACAAAATTTGATAAATGCCGTGGTGCCAGCGACTGGCTTGACCCAGGTGCAGTACTCGTCATGCTTGATGACAAAGCGCTCCAGCAGGTCTAGGTTGGCGCGGGCCAGAGCGATGTTGCGACCCAGCAGCGCGTGTATGCAATTCTGATCCAGCGCAAAGGCCGCGACGGCCTGGTCCAGAAGACTGACGCTGATGGTGGTGTAATCCCTCGCTGCCGCACATCGTTCGATGACTTCCGGGCTCCGAGAGGCCACCCAGCCGACGCGGATGCCAGCTAGAGAGTAGGCTTTGGAGAGGGATCCCGTGCAGATGGTCTTGTCGTAGCCAAAGTTGAGGATTGAAGGGGGAAACTCTGGGTTAGCGGGGGTAATGGAGTGGAAGAGGGGCCGGTATACCTCATCGCTGAGGATGGTGATGTTGTGTTCGCTGGCCAATTCGATGATTTCCTTTAGCAGCGTCTTTTTGAGGACGGCTCCGGTGGGGTTGTTTGGGTTGCTGTGATGTTCTTATTAGCAAATAAGGAATGTTGATGTTTTTTTGGTAATGCACTGACTTGATAATGATCATTTTGGTATTAGATCTAATCAAGCCCCTCAAGTCGTCAATATCAGGCACCCACTCCTTCTCCGGCCTTGCCTTCCACAAGCTCACTTCAGCACCCAAAGACTCGGGATAGCTGTATAACTGCTGATACGTAGGGTAATGGCAAATGACATGATCACCCGGTCCCACCAAGGCATACAGCACCAAAGCATTTGCCGCGATAGCGCCTGGCTGGATCAAGATACTCTCCTTGGTCAATGGGTGATTAGATCGTGAAGAGTACAGGCGTGCCAAGTTTTCACGGAGGGTGCTATTGCCTCTGATGTCACCGTAGTTGAGGATGGTGGAGGGGTTGAGGATGGATGCTACAGTGGCATCTTTGTCCTTTGCTTCGGAGATGTCGACGAGTTCTTTAATGGAGACAGAGGCGGCACAGGTTTCTGCTATGTTGTATTTTGCTGTTGTTTCGTATGCGTCCATCCACTTTTGTTGGTTTGGTCAGTGTTTTTCTTGAATATATTGGTACCACCTGACACGGGGATTTGAATGAATACTGACCTGTTCAACCGCAAAGGGCTTAATGTTCACCATGGTTGGGCAGTTATTAACGTATATTAGGAACAACGGTATAACACGAATGTGAGTTCTTTTGTGATGCAGATACGAAAATAGAAAGAAGAAAAAGATCAAGAACAAGTTGCATCCATAGAAGCGAGCGGGGCCTCGGTGTAGGCCTCGATTAATGCGAACATGTTTGTATTGATGATGAAGCCAACCGATGCTGTTTTATCCGTCGCTCCGATCGCTCCTTCCGCATCCAAGTCTTGGCGAACATTTTCCGAGGTGTCGTCGATTGATGAGATACTGCACACACGTATACAGCAGCTACCTACCTGATACAACAATGTTCACACAAGCAACGCGCTCGCTCTTCCGCGCCGGCCCCATGGCCTGTCGCACAACCACAGCCACAACATGCGCCGCCGCCCTCCGCACCTCCTTCAGCACATTCACCAACACGGCCAGACCATCGCTTCTCTCTCAACCCTCAATCACCAGATCCATCGCTGTCGCCGCATCATCATCACCATCATCACAAGTAGCTCTCCAACAAACGCGAGGCATGAAGGTCCGGAGTTCGGTCAAGAAACTGTGCGATGGCTGCAAGAGCGTGCGCAGAAAAGGTGGGAAATACGTCTACATTATCTGCAGCAAGAATCCAAAGCACAAGCAGAGGTATGTTTGGAACAATGACTCTCGAAGTGATTTATCATGTGGCTGACAAGAAGTAGACAGGGTTGATTTTGTGGTATAGAACGGGGGACATGAGCAAGACTGTACAATTACTACATAGGCAATGAACAAGACTGTACAATTACTGGGCGATGAACAATGCTACCTTACACAATTACTATGTAGGCAATGGGCAAGACTGGACAATTACTAGGCAATAGACAAGACTTTACAATTACTGAGCGATGAACAAGACTATACTATGTACAATTACTAGGCAATGAAAAAGACTGTACAATTACTACATGTAGGCAATGAAAAAGACTTTACAATGGCAATACCGCTCTTGAATCTCGTCTGTCACATGATTATAGGCGTTTTGAATTGGATTACATGTACATCCAAATCTTTGCCATTGCCTCCAAATTATGCCTGAACAAGCAGATGACAAGAATAAAACGATTCATTCGTAGGGGTATATGCAATCCGAAAAAAAAAAAAAAAAAAAAAAAAAAAAAAAACGCCAACTAATAAACCGTCAAGGCACTGACAGCCCCATTATGCATGACTTCAAACATGAGGCCCGGGAACTTGTAGAGCTTGGTGTTTTGCAGCCACTGCTCATCCCCATTCTCTTCCTTCTTCTCTTCATGCCCCCCAACAATCTCGACGTCATCGTCCATGTCCATCTCCCCGTTGATCAAAATGACTGATCCGGTAGTGCTGTCGACATCTCCGCCCCAGCTGCGTACAATCACCATACCTTCTGACATGTCCTTGGCAGGCCAGATGTGCGAGAAGCTCTTGATCAGTGTCTGGTGGTAGGCAGGAAACAGGGATTCCGATGTCATCGCACTTTCGCAGAGGGGAATGTATCCGAGTGTCCACCTACTCCGACGGTGGCGGTTGAATGGATAAGAGCCTGGGATGTTGCCATGTAGGATGATTTGAGTGACTGTGAGTTTTCCGTCGACCGGTGTCAGGCCTGAACGACCATCTCCCTCGTCCTCTCCGGTCCCTTTTGGCATGGGAGAAGTGTCTGTTGGTTGGCCGAGCAGGATGTCGAACCCATGCTCAAAGTAGCAGTAGTACTGTTGCTCATTTGCATGACCGGCTTCCCCTCCATTTGCCTCTTCGTCGTCGTCAAAGTCCGTCTCGTATGTGTCGGTGTTGGAAGACGAGAAGCTAGAAGGTGCCGAGCCATAGGATCCGCGTGGGGCTTGAGAGACACGATTGCGATTATTGGCTTGTGGTAGGAGATCGTCATTGCGTAGTGACTTTGGCATGATGGCGTCTGGTGGACCCAGTTCAATCGTGAGATCTTGCGGTGTGGTCTCGCTACACACGATCATGGTCTTTGCGCCGGATGCACGCAAGAGCTCGACTCTTCCAGCGCCTAGAACATTGATGTGCTCAACCTCATCACAAGGTCCTCGCTTTGCACGCCCTGACAGTAGAGAAGCGCGAGGGTTGGTGGGTGTGTATGTAAAGAGATCTTTACGGACTTCGGGCCAGAATCTACCCTCATACAGGGCCATGGCAGTAGCAGGCCCAGCCGAGGCATTCAGCATGGCGGCATAGTCCTTGTTCGGGGTATAGGCAGTAGCGGGGACAGGAAAGGTGACGGATATGCCAGGCCAGGACAGCACATAGAGCCCCATGTCTGTGCCATCTTTGAGGTGGACAAACTCGCCGGGATATGTGGGACCAAAGAGCTGGTAGACCTTCTTATAGGTCAAGTGGCTTTGGCCGTTGGGCAGTGCTTGAGCAGGCACGAGCTCCCCGGCTTTCGAGACAAACACCATGCGCGTAAAGTCTGTGATTTCGATCAAGCGTAGACGTTGATCTGGAGCGTCGAAGCGGAGTCGGAAGCCATTCTTGGGTAGACTGACGATGATGTTCTGCTTGAGCGGTGTTTCTTGGGAGAAGGTCAAGTCGACTTTGGGGAAGGTGCGAGTGTCGGCTTTTAGTTTGTTCAGGACGTCGAACAGAGAAGCACCCAAGACTGGAAGGTGCGGTTAGAGAAGAGGAAGGAGCCGAGAAGAGGGGCAGAGGAGGCACATACCCATGAAGCCCAGTGAGTGGCCGGCTCGAAACGACACAGCAGCCGGTTCTGCCATGGCGAGAAGATGGCAAGCGCGAACAAAGATGTCGAGCTTGATTCACGTCGATGTTATGTCAAGTGTTTGGACACCGTGATGGGCAGGCACGCAGATGACGAGGAAGGAGCATGTGATGTGGCTGCAACGGAGTTAAGCCACAGTTTGGGCGCCACATTCCGTGGAATGCACCGAGAGTTTGCATTTTGTTTACGCATTTGTTTACGCATTTGTTTACTTGTATACAACACGTCTATATCTTAATCCACACCACCATGTCAGCCCCTAACAGACCGGGCTTGACAGTCAAGAGATCGACAATGCGACCTCCAGGGGCCACTGTGCGCCCGTCGCAGCTTTCGCGCGCCCAAACAGCAACTCCAGTGCCAGGCGGACGCCCATCGGAAATGCCACCACAATCGCCCGCGCAATCGGTCCAGGGCGGCAAGAGAAAAGAGCGCGAGTTCGACAGCCAAGACGACCATGAAACCAACATCAATGTCGTTGTGCGCTGTAGAGGCCGCAACGACCGCGAGCTGCGCGAGAACAGCGGCGTTGTTGTTTCCACCCAGGGCGTCAAGGGCCAAACGGTCGAGCTTTCCATGGGGCCCAGCGCCCTCAGCAACAAGACGTACCAATTCGACAAGGTCTTTTCACCAGCAGCCGACCAGGCCATGATGTTTGACGATGTCGTTGAGCCCATTCTCGACGAGGTGAGGAAATGCCGTTTCGCTAGCATTTACCATCGAAAAACTGACTGAAAACGGCAGGTTCTCGGTGGCTTCAACTGCACAATCTTCGCATACGGCCAGACAGGCACAGGCAAAACATACACAATGTCGGGCGACATCACCGACACACAACCCCTGCCCGAGGCGGCTGGAATCATCCCCAGAGTCCTGTATTCGCTCTTCAACAAGCTTGGAGAGGATGCCGAGAGCTCCGTCAAGGTTTCCTTCATCGAGCTCTACAACGAGGAGTTGCGCGATCTGCTGGCGGCCGAGGACAACGCCAAACTCAAGATCTACGACGACAACAGCAAAAAAGGCCAGACAACCACGTTGGTCCAGGGCATGGAGGAATCACACATCAAAAACGCCTCAAAGGGCCTGGAGCTGCTCAAGAGCGGAAGTCACAAGCGTCAAGTCGCGGCTACAAAATGCAACGACCTCAGTTCGCGCAGTCACACCGTCTTCACCATCACCGTCTACATGAAGCGCACCACCGACACTGGCGAGGACTTTGTCAGCGCTGGAAAGCTCAACCTGGTCGATTTGGCCGGTAGTGAAAACATCCAGCGCAGCGGTGCCGAGAACAAGCGCGCGGCAGAGGCCGGTCTCATCAACAAAAGTTTGCTCACTCTCGGTCGTGTTATTAACGCGCTCGTCGAGAAGAGCTCTCACATTCCCTACAGAGAGTCCAAACTCACTCGTCTCCTGCAAGACTCCCTCGGTGGTCGCACAAAAACCTGCATCATCGCTACTCTGTCTCCTGCCAAAAGCAACTTGGAGGAAACCATATCCACCCTAGACTACGCTTTCCGAGCAAAGAACATTCGCAACAAGCCCCAGATTAACCAGATGGTCACCAAAAAGACCCTGCTCAAGGAATTTACCATGGAAATCGAAAAGCTAAAGAGCGAGCTCATTGCCACCCGCCAGCGCAATGGTGTCTATCTCACCCAGGAGGCCTACGAAGAAGTCACTGTCGAAAGCGAGTCCAGGCGTATCCTCTGCGACGAGCAAAAGGACAAGATCGAGACCATGGAGACCAATTTACGTAACAAAGTACAGGAGCTGTTCAGTCTGACCACAAACTTCAATGGCTTGAGAAAGGAGAACGAACAAGCAAAGCTGATGCTTGACGGCACCAAAAGTCTTCTCGAAAAGACCGAACTTGTCCTCTCACACACAAAGCGCAGTCTGGTCGAGGAGACCTTCATCCGAAAGGCCCACGAAAAGACAGAGTCAAAACTTGCTGGCATTGGCCGGGATTTGCTGGCAACACTCTCTTCCGCGACTGCTGATGTCTCTGGCCTTCACTCCAAGATTCAGCGCAAAGTTGACTTGCAATCTCTGAACCGTAACAATTGGACCGCATCCAAGTCCAAAGTGGTTGGAGCGACCAGCGCTGTTGAGGATCGAGTCGAGAATCTCAGAATCCGCCAGGAACAACTTCTCTCATCAATGTCGACAAGAATGCGAGGCTTCGTGTCGGATGAATTAAACAAACTCCAGCAATCGCAGCGCTTCCTGCAAGAAAAGACCGAGGCTTTCCAGAGATCCGAAAAGGAGGTCCACATTCAAACTGCCAAATCCAGGGATGACGTGAACGAGGTGCTCGAGGAGATTAAGACTCTCCGAGACGATGTCAGGACAAATGTCGGCAATGGATTGAATGACCTTTCTGCCGCTGCACAACGCATCACAGCAGGCATCTCAACCGAGCTCGAAACCTTCCACACCCAACTGCATGCATCTTACGTATCACTGGGCCGGGAGTTCAAGTCCATCTTCGACGATGTCGTGAAGCAATTGAGCGAACAGCAAGCCGAGTCTGAGAGATTGCGCCATCAGATCCTGGACGCGAACACTGCATTCATGACAGCCGGTCAAGACTCTCGACAGAGCTTTGAGGAAGCCATGGAAGAGGAACGTCGCCGCGCTGCCACCGATCGCGAAAAGATGCTGTCGCAAATCAGTTCCCTCATCACTTCTTCAGCTGAGGCTCAAGAGCGCAGACTCAATGAGCACGTTTCAAACGCATCCAAGCGCATCAAGACTTCCGAAGACGACTACAGTGTGGTGTGCAACAGCTACAACGAAGGCGCCGATGCGCTGATCGGCAAGTCCAAATCGCTGGTAGAATCTTGCGTGCGTTCGCGAGAAAACGTAAAGTCCAAAATCAAGGCAGATTGGAACGCTGCCAACGATCAGACTGAAAAGATCAAGGCCACCACAGAAGCGGTGCACGGAGAGACGGTGCGCATTGTGGACACCCAAATGTCCAATATGGATACACAGCTCATTTCTCTCGATGAGATTGTGTCACGGATTCGCACACAGAATGATAGTCATCACACCGCGCACACGGCTTCTCTGGGCCAGCTGTCGAGCGACGTGCAACAATCATACGCCAACATTGGAGCGCACATGGAAACCTCGTACACACGCATCCAAGGCCTCGACACGGACATGCAAGGACGAGCCGCAGATTTCACCTCAACACTCACAGATCTCACGGCTTCCGGCGAGATCATCCAAACACTTGACAACCTACGTGACGAGATGAAGGCGTCCGAGCTGGTCGAATACGTACCCACTGGCCAAACTCCAGCCAAAGCCACCTACACTTACCCTACCGAATTGCCCCGAACAGCGAGTCATGAAACTTTGCTCGAGCGTCTGAGCAGAGGGAGCACAGTGGTTGAAGAAAGCCCCGTCAAAGAAGTCCAAGCCTCGCGCAGCAGCCCTAGGAAGAGGGAGGCGCAGACGCCTTCCAAGGGCGTTGTTTACACGGACAGCCCTCCTGCCAGCAGCGATGACAAGGCTGAGCTGCCATCTGATGCAGCAATCGATAGTACTACTGGTGTCCGCCACAGTCTTTCTGGACCGGTGATGGGAGGACTGAGGGAAATCGACGTCAACGTCAACGCCGCGGCCGCCCCTAGCGAGCAGCAGCACTCGGAAAGCAAAATCGGGCTTCTTAAAAGAGGCAACACCATGCCCCAGCTTGATGCCAACGCCAAGATCAACGAGAATAGCAAATTGCCCATGAAGCAGAAAACTACTCGCATGACTACTGCTGGATTGGTGGGTGAGGGTAGAGAAAACGTTGGAGCTGCTGGCAGGAGATTGAGACCTCGTGGTAGTGACTGAGGTTCTTAGGTTCCTTCTTGTTTTTATCCTTTTGTTTTCTGTGTTGTACACATGCAATTGTGCCTTTCGCAAACTGTACAAATGCTGTTCTGTTTGGCGCACTTCGATCTGGGATGGAAAGAGGGAAACGGTGGGGCAACCTACCTATCTGGCGTTCTTTGTTGGGAGTTTAGAAAGAGAAGACTGAATCTTTATTTGCAGTAGTACATGTATTTTCGAGTTGTCTTTTCTGTTGTCAACATGAATAAAGTTGTCCCTGGGATTATGAAAACAATGAAATACACAAATAAGGATTTTAAGTTGAGATTAGGCAGAGAGAGTTGCGGAGATTTGGCCAGAGCGGGCGGGAGTGCAGCTGCAGGAAGGAGATAGTTTTGCTCCTTCCGTCCTTGTAGTCTGTCCTTCCCGCCGCACATCGTTCGATCAATCGTTCGACTTTTTATTCTTGTACGACTGCAATCCGACACCAACAAGACACACACATCGACTCGAAGATCCAAAGTCAATTGTACAAAAGGCAAGCAATGCCTAGCATCGGCAGCATTTTCTACTACGGCACCCATCTCGGGGAGGTCAGAAACATCATCCAATGGAAACTGTGGCACGATGCAGTACATTCGCGCGACGAGTCCAAGGAGGGCCCTGAATTGAAGGAGTGCTTCAAGTACCTCAAGATGACCAGTCGCAGTTTCGCCGCCGTCATCCAGGAGCTACACCCAGAGCTGCTCATACCCGTGTGCCTATTTTACCTCATCCTGCGCGCGCTCGACACAATCGAAGACGACATGACGCTGTCATTCGAGACGAAAGAGCCCCTGCTCCGCCACTTCCACAAGATTCTTGAACAAGATGGGTGGAACTTCACGGGCAACGGAGCGAACGAGAAGGACCGCGAGCTGTGCGTGCACTTTGACGTGGTGGTGCACGAGTACAAGAAGATCAAGGCCGAGTACCGAGTCATCATCAAGGACATTACGGACCGCATGGGCAACGGCATGGCCGACTACGCAAAGCTGGCCGAAGATGGCGGGGCGCAAAAGGTGGAGACAATCAAGGACTACTACAAGTACTGCCACTACGTGGCGGGACTGGTTGGCGAGGGCTTGACACGTCTGTTTGTCGAAGCCAAGCTGGCCAACCCTGCGCTGCTGCAGCGCGAAGACTTGCACGAGTCGATGGGACAGTTCTTGCAGCAAACAAACATCATCCGCGACATCCGCGAAGACCACGAGGACAAGCGCTACTTCTGGCCGCGCGAGGTGTGGAGCAAGCACGTCGACGAGTTCGAGGACTTGTTCCTGGCGCAAAACAAGGACAAGGCTCTGGCGTGCAGTTCGGAAATGGTCCTGCTGGCGCTGCGACGTGCCGACGACTGCCTGTTCTATCTTGCCGGCCTCAAGGAGCAGAGCGTCTTCAACTTTTGCGCCATCCCTCAGACCATGGCCATTGCCACGCTTGAAAAGTGCTTCCAGAACCACGCCATCTTCGAGAAGAATGTCAAGATTACAAAGGGGGACGCCTGCAGACTCATGGTTGACAGCACCCAGAACTTGCAGGTCGCCTACGACGTGTTTAAGCGTTATGCCCGCAAGATCCACAAGCGCAACAACCCGCGGGATCCAAACTTTTTGGACATCAGTCTTGCCTGCGCAAAGGTGTGTTTCTTACAGAAGCATGGGCCACACTCTGAGCCAAGCCGCTAACCACACCAAACTCTGCAGATTGAACAATTCATTGAATCCATCTTCCCTTCGCAGACGGCCGCAACGTACCGCCAGGGCGCTGCCCCGACCACCGACCAGCATGGCGTGATTCTCAGCCAAGAAGAGCAAGAGAAGCTCAAGAAGCAACAGGCTCAAGACAAGGAGGAATTCTTGTACATTATGCTGGCCGTGGGAGCTACGCTGCTGGTTGTGACGTCTATTATGGTAAGTCTCAGCAGACCCTTATTCCGCTTACTGCCGCTGACAGTCTCCAGTTCTTTACTGCTTGGATGATGGGTGCGCGATTCGACATTGCCTGGCAGCAAATCCGCAGCGGAGCCATCTGGGCTCCGAAACCCACCGACGATGCCTACGATGCTGCTGTCACGCCGATTGTAAGCAGTGTCGTGAGCCATGGCGAGTTGTGATGTCGTTTGTCATGTTCTTCATGTTCTTCTTCTTCCCCCAGCTAAAATGGACTGACCGGTACATTCTGTATTCTTCCCCTGACTGTTATAATGCTTTTCGCTTTTCTCTTCTTCTGCTTTCGATTTGATATACCACAGAAGATTGGCTTTTGCCCCTTTTTTTTTTCTCTTGTTTCCTCCCCTTCTTTCCCCCTTCTTTCTCCCTTCTTTCCCCCTTCTCCCTTCTCCCTTCTCCCTTCTCGCCCGGGCCTTCTTACACCTCACCTCAAAGAAGAAAAGCACGGATGTCAAATTACAACTTATGCCTCGACGGAGATTTTTCCAAATCTCTCTGTTCGACAGTGGCTATGCAGTTGTGCCAAAAAGTGCTGATAACGAATACCAACTGCGCCGGAGAGGACTCGCAAGGGTCGACTGTTCATATCACCTTGTTCTCCAAATTGATGAAGAAGGTCGGCATTGGACAGGGGTTTTGCACACATTTATTTATTCATTTGAACAGAGTTGAGGAAAAAAAAAAAAGGTTCCAGATTTGATTGAACATGAGATTTTTGACATTCTTTATTGATTCTTTCGTCACCAGAGCGTGAGAGGAGTGATTTTTGGAGGCATAGGTACAGAGGATAGGATAGATATCTTGCATAGCAGACAACTTGAATGTTGAATGTGTCAGTGATGGATTTCTTGACCCTCGGCGCGCGAAAAATCGCGTCACCCAGCTCCAGCTTTGTTTACCCGTCGTTCCTTCCTCTGCGCAAAACCCGCAAGCATCATTTCACAACCTGCCGCATAGCGATTCTGATAGCGCCTTCCCACCGTTTTCCAAAAACAAAGCACAAACAGAAAATGCCTCCCAAGAAGCGCAATGGCAAGACCGAGGTGGAGCAGCAGGTGCCTTCAACCATCACGACGCCCAGAGGAAAGATCTTTGACACAACGGCCGCCGCTTCGAGACCCAAGCGCAGCATCGCTTCCACCATGCCGCCTGCCGACCCTCGCAGCGTCAAGAAGGTCAGAAGCGCGCGCACAGCAATTCCAAAGACAAAGGCCGCAGGAAAGAGTGCCACTGCCAAGAAGGCTGCTGCTACAAACAAGGCTGGAGCAAAGAAGCGCGATAGACCTGCAACGATTGACAAGCCCCTGCACCAAGACGAAGATGAAGACGACGGCTACGACGACGCAAACGTCACTGAAGCAACCACAATCATCCAGACGTACTCGCACTCGGACAGCCACTCAGAAGACACGAGCTACTGGCTCATGAAAGCCGAACCCGACTCGCGCTTCGAAAGGAACGCCCTCAACCAGCCCGTCGACGTCAAATTCACAATCGACGACCTACGCTCCCGCACGTCGCCCGAGCCCTGGGAAGGCATCCGCAACGCCCAGGCCCAGAAAAACATCAAGCAAATGAAGCCTGGCGATCTGGCCTTCTTCTACGAGTCCAACACCAAGAAACCCGGTCTGGTCGGCATCATGGAAATCGTCTCTTTGCCCTCGGTTGACACGTTTGCCTTTGACAAGCGCAGCGTCTACTATGACGACACGTCCGATGCCTCAAAGCCAAAGTGGATGATGGTGCACGTCGAGTTCCGCCGCAAGTTTGCCGACAAACTGACGCTCAAGGAGCTGCAAAAGTTTTCGCAAAAGGGCGGCAAGCTAGAGGGCATGCAGCTGTTCAAGCAGAGCCGCTTGAGCGTCAGTGCCGTCTCCAAGCAGGAATGGCGCTTTATTCTCGACTTGATTGGCGACGATGAACCAACGGCCGAGCCTGACCTGAGCCATGGCGACTTGCACTCAACTGCCACTATCCAAGATCTGGGCAATGACTTCGCCGCCGCCTTTGAAGCTCCCGCTAATTTTGGTGTCGTCGTCGAGGACAAGCTCACTACTGCTGCTGCCTCGTCTCACGTACTGCAACAAGACAGAAGCGTCTCGCGCGGTCGTCGCAGCGCAAAAAAGAAGATTGCATCCACTTCTTCTTCATTGCCGCCTCCTGATTTGCCCGTGCTGCATGGTACCCTTGTCCCTGCTGAGTAGTGGAACATATGATATCTGGGGATTGTGATGCATGAGATCTTTTCTTTTTCACCCCTTGCATTGCGTGTTTTTTTCTTTTTTCTTTTTTCTTTTTTCTTTTTTCTTTTTTCTTTTTTCTTTTTTCTTTTTTCTTTTTTCTTTTTTCTTTTTTCTTTTTTCTTTTTTCTTTTTTCTTTTTTCTTTTTTCTTTTTTCTTTTTTCTTTTTTCTTTTTTCTTTTAATTGGCTTCCATTCCCTTTCTTTGTCTTGCAGGAAACAAAAACGATACCCTCTTTTGCTTTTTTTTTCTTCTTTTTTTTTCCTCTTCTTCCTTTTTGCTCTTGGGCGTTTTGTCTACCTTTTCTAAAAGAAGGAAAAAGAAAAAGAAAAGAAAAAGCCTTTTTTTTGCTGCGATTCTTATGGCTCCTTTTCTTTTTTTTTCTTTTTTTTCTTGCATTCCACCTTTCTTTTAGCGAGTAGCGAGAGCAGCATTTGGCGTTTTTTTGTGTTTTTCTTTTTCTTTGGTTAGGCAAGTCGCTTGTTTTGTTTTGTTTTGTTTTGTTTTTCCCTTAGCTACATGTACTCTAGAATGGAGGAGACATTGCACATTGTGTTACATGTGTTACCTTATAGAATAAATAAAGGTTAATATTAACATAACGTAATTCAAAAAATAAAATAAAGAAAGAACACATCTTAATTTTTATATTCAAAAAAATCTCTTTTCTGCTAGTTTCATTTTCCCCCCGTTTCCATTTTCCCGTATATATATATGTATATGTATATGTATTTTTTTTTCTCCTCCCTTGACGCCAAAGTCATTCGTCCCTATATGTACACTTACTTCTCTTTGCGTCGGTATAAGAGAGACGAAAAAAAGAAAACGAAACGAGTAAGAAAAAGAATAGAAGAAAAGAATAAAAAAAAAGAATAAGAAAAAGAAAAAGAATAAGAAAAAGAATAAGAACAAGAAAAAGAAGAATAAAGAGAGTAAGACAAAAGGATAAAAAGAAACGATAAATATTAAGGATAAAGATAAAGTATATAAAAAAGAATAAGAAAGAGCAAGAGCAAAAGAAAAAGGAAAATAAGAATAAATGATAAAAAAAAAGAATAAAGATAGAAAAAAAGAATAAAAAGGAATTAATAGAAGGAAATTAAAAAGGAATAAAAAAGAAAAATAGAGGGGATAGCGGCGTTACTTTTTATTTTTCTTCATCTGTTTTTATTTATTTATTTTTTGGCAAGACAAACAATCAGCCAACACTGAATCAAAACAGGCAAGGGGTGAGTGATCACAAAGAAGCTCAAAACGGAAGTAAGAGAACTTGGGAATTTTCATTTTTTGTTTTCCTGGAGGAGCCCCTCGTGGCACTACCGAGAGCCCCCTTCCAGTCAGATTCCACATGAAATGATCGTCAAGCGGAATCCATTACTAGACGTTTTTTCTACACTAAACCACACCCTATCCTCATGGGAAGATAAAGAGGTGATATCAAACAATCTAGTAACGCTTGTTCTGGCGGAGAACATCGGCGTACTCGTCCAGAGGAGAGCGGATGAGCTTGGTCTCGTTCCAGAGGTTGGGGGTGAGGAAGCCGTAGGTGTTGGTGATGGCGGTGAAGGTGGCCTTGAGGGTGTTCTCGAGAGTCTTGGTGGAACCCGACGAGGCCGAGTAGGCGTCCTCGACACCGGCGAGCTGGAGGAGACGCTTGACGGCGGGCGAGGCAACGAGACCGGTACCGCGGGGGGCGGGAATGAGCTACAAAGAATCAGCACCCACACAATGGCTCAGATAGAGAGAGAGAGAGAGAGAGAGAGCTTACTCTGACAGTGACGGATCCGCACTTTCCGCTCTCCTTGACGGGGATGGAGTGAGGCTCTCCGAGGTTGGAGCCCCAGTAGCCGCGGCGGATGGGCACGACGGCCAACTTGGCAATGATGATGGCGGCGCGGATGGCGGTGGCCACTTCCTTGCTGGTCTTGATTCCGAGACCGACGTGGCCGTTAGAGTCGCCAATGACGACGACGGCCTTGAAGCGGGTGCGCTGACCGGCACGGGTCTGCTTCTGGACGGGCTTGATCTGTTGTTTTGAAGAAAAGCTTTGTATTAGCATCTTGTCTTCTTTCCCATTGGGTGTGGTGCGCCAATTGAACGCCCTTTCTCATCATATTCTCACCTTCATAACCTCATCCTTGAGCGTGGGCAAGAAGAAGTCGACAATCTGGTACTCCTTGATGGGCAGCGAGTGCAGGTAAATCTCCTCCATGCTCTTGATCTTGCCGGCCTTGACCAGTCTGCCGAGCTTGGTGACGGGCTGCCACTCCTTCTCCTCGTTCTTGGGTCCGCGACGGCCGCGTCCACGGCCACGGCCGCCACGACCGCGGTCGCCGGCACCGCGCTCTCCGCCGCGCGAGGCGAAACCGCCACCACGAGTTGCTCCACGGTCAGCCATTGTGTTGGTTTTTTGGTGTGATGAGGTTGTTGTTGGAGTAGTTTCGTCGTCGGCACGGAGAGAGGGAAAAGAGCAGCCGCGAGTTGTGAAATTCCCCGAATCGTCAAATTCTGAAGGTGCGAAGCCGACCTTCGCTAGTGGCTTGGCAGTCACTTCCTCCTCCATCTCGAACCACCCCTTCGTTCTATACCTATGCATTATTGCTTACACTCAATTTCCATCACTCTTTAAAAGGCATTTGATAAACGAATCATATATCTCTTTGAATCTCGCTCGTCGTTTTCCCGACCGTGTGGCCACTATGTGACTGACCCCAAAGCGGTGAACCCCCCTTACGCATCCAGAGCAACGCCCCCTTCCTCCATCAATCTGCTCTCCGTGAGCATTGAAAACTCATATCTCTATTGCTTGGAAGACACATGCCGCCTTCAACTCCACCGCCCTCCTGCTCATTTGAAGAAAGAAGAACAAAAAGAGCTGTAATCAAATCCCTCTTCCCCGTCAAATTGTTTGTACGCCGTCCCACCTCATTCCTAATAGTGAAGAGTGCTGTCTGATGACGTCCTGTCAGTGTCTATTCGACTCCTTCATCCTTTCGAATTTCAAGTCTCTTTATTAGTGCCGGCTCGAGAATGTATGCATTCGTTCCAAACACATGTCTGACACCTGTTGAGGGAGTATGTTCATGCATACTCATGCAAAGTAGCTCGCTCGTGTGTTGCGTGAAGCCCATGGTCATGTGTTTTTTCAACATCACTCTAGTAGCTCTGAGGGTACTGGCTGGCAGGCTGCACATTGCATCAGTAAACTCTCGTGCAAACAAGCAGGATCCAAACATGACACTTACCGGACTGTTCAACATGTTCTGGCGTTCGTTTCGGCCCTTCTTGATGTGTCGCTTGAGTGCACTCGAATCCAGCGGCTTCAGTAGCTCAAAGCTACACAACAGCTCGCCAGAAACGGACATGACGGCTCCCCAATTGTCAAATTCTCCGCAGTACTATATTCAGCTGTCAGTCAACTGTCATCTTCCTCTCAACGGCATCAACATGACTTACGTTCGGCGCAGAAAATACAGTGACCAGAACTCTGTCAGTAAAGAATTCGTATCCATCTTCGACAACCATGTGCGCTCGGCACACGAGATCAAAGTCGTGTTTTGCAAGGAACTCCATAATGACCTTCTTGCCGAAACAATAACTGACTCCTCGCTCGTTGGCTTCCCAGTCATTCTCCATGTCTGCAGGATCACTCCATAACAAATCATTGAGCAAGCCATAATCAGGCACGTCGGTGGGTCTTGCAATGTTGCGGATATCATCCATGTGTGAAAGACTGGGTGAAAGGCCTCCGTGTACACAGAAAATCTTGCCAGCAACAATGGAGGCGATGGGTAGGCAGTTAAAGGTGTCAACAAAGGACTTCCAGACCTTGATGTTGCAACGACGCTTGCACTCATCGTAGAAACCATAAACACGCGTCACATTGGCACACTCGTGGTTTCCACGGAGAAGGAAAAAGTTCTCGGGGTAGCGCAGTTTGTAGCATAGCAGCAAGAGAATTGTTTCCAGGCTTTGCTTGCCGCGGTCCACATAGTCGCCCAGGAAGAGGTAGTTTGAGTTTGGCGGGAAGCCGCACATTTCAAACATGCGGAGCAGATCGGTGTATTGGCCGTGGACATCACCAACAATCTTGACGGCAGGCGCAAGCTCCAAAAGCGCGGGTTGTGAGAGGAAGACCTCGCGAGCAGCCTGGCAGATGGCGAAGATTTCGGCATTCTTCAGGCACACCGTCTTGGTGACCTTGCCAGCATAACCAGCGTCAATAAGCCGCTTGATCATCTCGTCCAGGTCCGAGGTTTTGAGAGCACCGATGTCCATTTCCTTGGAGTCCGAGGCGCCCGAAATGGCGAGAGCGGCGGCGGCGGCGCTGGGCTTTTGGTCGGCTCTCCTGACGAGGATGGATTCGGTGGGTTCGGTCAGGTTGTTGTGCTGCATGGTTCCGCTAGGAGGAATGTCCGAGACGTGCTCGACTTCGCCAGATCGCTGAGCTTTGCTGATGTCGGAGTGGCCGTGGCCGATGGACGAGGAAAGGGTGGGCGAGGGAGGGCGCTTTCCCTCGTCGTCGCTGTCGGCGTCATCGTTGTTGATGCTATCGCTTTGAGATCTGCGCGGTGTCTCGGACAAGGAAGGGGCGGAAGGGGTGCGTCTGTGTCTGGAAGCGGCAGGGGTGCTGGCTACAGAGCCGGCGTCTGAGGTGGCGCTCTTGGGTGAGGCCAAGGAAGATGAGGCATCGCGCAGGTTGTCGCTCGACACCTTTCCAGGGATTTTTGAGAGAATGGAGCCGCGGAACGAACGCGTGGAGCCCTGTGTGTCGGACTTTGAGAAGGAGGGATATGATTTGAGATCAGGACCATCTTGCGAGCCTTTTTCGCCCTTGGATGGCGTGTTGCCCATGACTGGGGGTGCAGAGAGAGAAGTGTGGGTATTGGAGACGTCACGGCCACAGGGACATGTGGAGCACGCTAGGTATCCGCCGATTCGGTCTGATGTGTCTTGATATTGGTCGATTCCAGATGGATGATAAAGACGTGGGTGATGGTCGGGGGGTTGTGGGTGGCTGTGTGTAAGAGCAATAGCATGTCATATTCCCTTGGCGGAGCTGAACGAAACAGGAGCGACCCCCACGTGCATGTGCGGTCTGGCCAGACAAAGCCAATTTGAAGAAAGAAAGAGCGCGCAACTTTTTTATTCGCTCACCATCTGTATTATTATTTCCCTCGTCCAACATCTTTTGGTTTCCAGCCGTTGCCGTGTCTGCTCTCGTGCTGCCTCCGGTATGCTGCTGTATGACCGAGTGCAATCGCTTCCTTCGCGCAGCCACCCTCGATAGACTCTGGTAGTTGCCTTGGCCCCGCTTCATGTTCCCTCATGTTGCTGCCTGATTCAGTGATTCTCCATCATAAGACCAACTGCTTACAGCAACATGAAAGTATCTCTCCGTATACTCGACATGCGTCAATTCGTTGCATTCCTGTTTGCTCTGACAATGACTGTTCAATCAGCGTCTTCGTCTGCACCTCAGTTGCTTCTTTCCCAAGACCAAACACCACTGCATCCCTCCTTTGACAAGTTTGTTGAAAGTTTGTTGGAATCGTGGCATATTCCTGGACTTGCTATTGCTGTCGTGCATGAGGACAAGACGTGGACAAAGGTAGATACCTCTTGATTCCGTCGCAGGTGTTCATTGCTTCCCATCTCCATCATCTGCACGCTTGCGTATTTCAACATGATAGCCAGGCCAGCATCTGCTGGACCACATTATTCTGACCTAACCTACCAAGGGTTACGGTTATGCATCTCTACCATATGAGCCATTCACTCCGCACACTCTCGTCCAGGCTGCTAGCACTACAAAGTCATTTACTGCCTCATTGGCGTCTTTGATAGTGGACAACCAGGAAGAGTATGGCCACATTGGCTGGGAAACTCCACTTAATGAGATCCTTGGCAATGACTTTGTCCTCAAAGACAGCTACTTAACCTCGCACGTCAACTTCCTCGACGCAATGTCTCACCGAACGGGAATGCCCAGGCACGATGAACTCTGGTATGACAGAGGGTTGGATGTCAAGAGGCAGACGAATCTCATGCGCCATATTGAAACCAGTGCAAGCTTCCGGACTACATACCAGTACAATAACCTGTTCTACACGGCAGTCTCGCACGCCATTCAAACGGTAACTGGAAGGCTGCAAAAGGAGCTACTGCAGGAATGGATATTCTGGCCGCTCGGTATGAAGCAGTCCTTCTACTCGCAAGAACATGCCCAAGAATGTCAAGCATCAGACTCTCGTTGCAAGTTGGCCGACAGCTATGCTTGGAACAAGGAAACCTTTACTTATGAGAAGTGGCCGCTGGACGCTCACGATCCACCCAATGGAGCTGGAGGCATCATCTCAAATGTCGTCGACTACAGCAAATGGGTGCGTGCTTTGATGTACGAATCGTCGCCAATATCAAAGGACGGACACGCCATGTTGAAATCTCCCTTGTCCATTCAAGACATATCAAAAGCTCCTTACACAGGACCATCATGGTATGGGATGGGCATTGAGGGTGGTGTGTATCGCAATGAGCAGGTCTATTCGCACACTGGCGGCATCAGTGGCTACGCGTCAGTGTTCAAGTTTATCCCAGAACGCAGATTCGGAGTAGTAGTATTCCAAAACTCGATGAATGTTGCCATGCAGGTTATCGGATGGCGACTGATTGATGAGTTCCTTGGCGGACCAGAGACCGAGCATACTGACATGAACAAAACGTGGGTTTGCGCCGTGTGTTGATTGGAGCATGTTGGCTAATAAGCAGGTGCAGTTTGGGCGAGTTTTGGAACAAGCGGGATGACGATATCGAAAGGCTCCCGAGCAAGCTCTTTCCTTCATTACCCTCGGCCAAGATACCGCCGGCACTTGGTGTATCAAACTACACAGGAACGTATAAGCATGCGGCATATGGAAAGATAACAATCAGCCTCGAGTCACCATTGAAGACTACATGTAGTAGCGAAACAAGCGATGACGTACTGCTGTATGCAGCATCAGAAGGTGGAAACATGCTGTTGACCTTCAGGCACAAGACTGCAGAACACTGGCTGTTGGAGATGCGGGGGTTAATTTATGATTCCAAGGTAGCAGACGATTACAAGCAGGCCAAGTTTGAGATTGGGCCTGATGGGAGTGTACAGAGAGTGGGAGTGATTATGGAGCCGTCAGTGCGTGGTGACAAGGCATGGGCATGGTATGAGAGAGTGAAAGAGTGAGGGTAGGGGTGTCTTTCACATGTGTTTCGCATTGCGGTACGTCACCAGCCAAGACATTTTGGGCGCGGAATTGATGGTCCTTTGGCGGGCAGCGAGCGAACATTTGCATCGTCGTATACCGGATTCTTGCTTCTTCCTGCCTGCTCCAGCGAGATTATTGATTTTTTTTTTCCCTTTCACATCCCACACCTACTTAGACTCCATCGCCCGTGCATTCTTTCGTAGCGAGCGCCCAAAGCAAAGTCGCTGCCTATAGCACAACAACATCAACAATGGTCAAGGACACTGCCTACTACGATGCATTGGAGGTGGCGCCCACGGCAACCGACGTCGAGATCAAAAAGGCATACCGTAAACTGGCCATCCGCTTGCATCCCGACAAGAACCCTGGCGACGAGACGGCGAGTGCCAAGTTCCAGCAAGTGCGTTGCCCTCAACCAGACGGACGCCTTTGGCATGCTGATTTGAGCTTGTCCAGATTGGAGAGGCATATCAAGTGCTCAGCGACGACAAGCTCCGCAAGCAATATGACGACCACGGCAAGGAGGGCGCCATGCCCAACGCTGGCTTTGGTATGAATGCCGCTACCTACTCTACTACAGCATAGGTACTAACACGTGCACAACAGAGGATCCCTCGGAAATGTTCAACGAAATCTTCGGAGGCCACGCCTTTGCAGACTGGATAGGCGAGATCAGCATGGTGCGCGACATGGAAAAGTCCATGGAGATCGCCGCGCGACACGAAGAAGAAAACGCCGCCGCCGAAGCAGAGGCCGAGGCTGCTGCTGCCGTTGTTGGTGAGAAGAAGAAGGACGCAGACACCAGCGCCAAACAAGCCCACGTCGCCGACGTCCAAGAAGGCGTCGACAAGCTCAACCTCTCGCCCGACGAGAAAGCCGCCGGCACGTCCACTCCGCCCTCATACACCCAGGACCAACGACCAAAAGGTGTGCCTACCCGCCTTGCCCTGACCGACCGCGCCGAGGAAGAGGCCCGCATGGAAGCCGCCGGCGTCACCGAGGCCGAAAAGACGTTGCGTGCAAAGGAGAAGAAAAAGGGCGGTCTGACCAAGGAGCAGAAAGAGGAACTGGCAGCCTTTGAGCAGCAACGGGAAAAGGCTCGCGAAGAGCGCATCGAAGACTTGTCCAAAAAGCTCATCAACCGCGTAAGCGTGTGGACAGAGACAGACAAGGGCAAAGACGTCACCACCTCGTTCCGCAAGAAGATGGAGCAGGAAGTCGAAAACCTCAAGATGGAGTCGTTTGGTCTGGAAATCCTCCACGCCATCGGCGCAACCTACACCCAAAAGGCCGCCACCTTCCTCAAATCCCAAAAACCAATCATCGGCGGCGTCAGCGGCTTCTTCTCCCGCCTCAAGGACAAGGGCTCCCTGGTCAAAGAAACCTGGGGCACCGTCAGCACCGCCATCAGCGCCCAGATGGAAATCGAAGAAATGACTCGCGCCGAAGAGCGCGGCGGCGAAGACTGGACCGACGAGAAGAAGGCAGACTTTGAACGCCGCGTCACGGGCAAAATCCTCGCCGCCGCCTGGAGAGGCTCCAAGTTTGAGATCCAGAGCGTCTTGCGCGACGTCTGCGACAAGGTACTCTACGACAAGACGGTCAAGATTGACAAGCGAGTCGAGCGTGCTCACGCTTTGCTGGTCATCGGCGACGTCTTTTCAAAGGCTGCGAGGAGCGCTGACGAAGAAGGCGATCATCTGGCCTTTGAGCAGCTGATGGCCGAAGCTGCGCAGAAGAAGGAGAAGAAGGACAAGAAGAGGCATTCTACCGCTGCGCCTGCGCCCGCAAAGGAGCCCGAGACCGCCAAAGCTTAGTTTGCGAGGAACTTGTTGACGTGGGCTCCATGCTGCTTCTCTTGAATGGTGCTTTCTCATCTCCTCTACTTGTCTTCTTTCATCATCGCGTCTGTTGCTTGGAGGTTGATTCTCGAGGAAATGGTTGCGAGTTCATCTAGCACGTCTCTCTTCGCCGTCTCTTTTCCACCCTTTTCTTCTTTCTTCTATGAAGCCTGTTTTTTTTTGTTCTCCTCTTCTCTCCTGTCTCTGGTTCTGGTCTAGATACTCTACACTACATCCATATCCTTCTTCTATCAATCAACGAATCTATACACATGGCGTTGGGCATTCTGCATGGGAAGGTACTTCTGCATGTTTTCAACAAGAGAGGGCAGAAAAGAAAGGAAATCAATGAATGCATTGAATGGTTGACCCGAGCCCCGTGAACCTTTTTTCGAAACCTTTTTTTTTTTGACTGATATTTGGGGGAGGTCGGGCAACCATCTACTCCTTCCCCTTTCATTGTTCCTGGGACATACTGTACACACACAAAACCCCACCAGGAAAAAGGTCCTTTTTTGGCTCTCTCTCTCTCTCTCTCTCTCTCTCTCTCTCTCTCTCTCTCTCTCTCTCTCTCTCTCTTACCAAACTAGCCACATCCTTGGTAGGCAGACAGAAAATGTTGCATATACCTAATCAGGAGACAATCAACGAGGATACCTAATCAGGAGACAAGCAACGAGGAAGGATCGAATTCCTGGTTTGACTTTTTCTTTGATACATCTAAGAAAAAAAACTCCGTGCCCAATATATATAGAATATATAAATGAGAACACCTACTCTGCAATTTAATTCTTTTCTTTTCTCATCCCCCTGTCAGTTCATACCGACAACTCTCCATGCGCATACGAGGCCACCTGACCATTTCCTTTGGCGCCAATAATCAAATCTAAAGAGGAAGAAAGAAGGAAAAGGAAAGAAAGGATTCGGAATCCTTGTTGCACTTACTCCCCGGCCTCTCCGATTAATGATCTTTGCTTATCGGGGGGCTGCTGCTAAATATAGTAGCTTTTTTGTTCCCTCTGGGATGGAAATTTCAATGTATTTTTTCATATTATTGTATGCCCGGACATTGAGACAGGCGTCCCACACGTGCGCATGTGCTTAGGGAGGTGTGTCTTGCATATTCGTATCCGTACTCCGTATATTTCCCATGTAAAAAATCTTTCGTGGCTTCAAAGTTGCACGGAAGAAGGGGAGGAATTAGTACACGCTAGAATATGCGAAACGCGTAATACGAACTTTCTAGACCTCAGCTACAGTACTTACCCTACTTGAGTTTTTGTGTACATACATATCGTTCAGTAACCCAAGTTTTTCTAGATCTGTTCCATAGAGAGAGCCTTTGGTGGTCTAACCAGCTGTACGGGAAATTCGGTAGCCTAGCTAGCTTACTTGTATACAGAACCTTTTCGTAGCCTAGTCAGCTATTTGTATATAAATACCCTAGGGTTTTGAGGAACCAGGGGACACTATCTTAAGTTATTGGTTCTGTTTACTTGACCTCTCTATAATGGTTAATCTCAATGTTAGTATATACGTCCTCGTATTGTATGCGATGTATGTTTCTACTACCGTGACCTACTAATCTTGCAAGTTCATATTACATGATCACCTAACTAACCTGACTTGTACAGCAATGTATAAATCTATAGGGTGTCGACTAGAGCGCCCTATAATATGTGAAGTTTTTCGTAATGGCTGTATAAAGCACCAAACATTATGGACCAGGTAGTGAAGTTTACGCAAATTGTTCGTAGGGTCAAGCGTGTCAGGAAGTTTGGTATGGGGGACGGAGAAATCAAAAACACATATATATATATATATATATATGGACATTGCAAAAAAATCTCGCTTGGAGAAAAACTCCACCCCCTGTCGAGTGTGGTGAAATCAAAAGCCTTTATGCGTTCTTTGCCGTGACAAGAATAGTTACCTACCTATCAGATAGCTTCAATGCTCCAGTGATGAAGATAGAGAACACCGAGCTCATTTGGTATCGATTTTTGGTCATGCAAAACAAGTCCATGGCAACCAAAATGCCAACCAACCCCGGATAACGCTGAGTTCGACCAACGATAGATTAAACAGAAAAATGAACTTGACCAGGCCAAAAACTTGCAAAATTGATTGATTGTCTCTAGATATCATGTGGAATTGATTGGTCATGTGGTATGGGTAAAATATAAACTGATGATTTGGTAGGTTGTAATTAGAGAGACTCGAGGGGACTTGCCCCTCTTGATTTAGGAACTATAGAAGAATATATACCATTCACGCTAAGACAAGGCGGTTAATATTTGCAATTATAGGGTAAAAATTAATAGCTACAGGGGACACCCTGGTCACGAGCAAGCCTTAGATCAAAGAAGAGAACTTTTACAATGATAGAGTAGATATTACTGATCACTCGGCTCTTGAACAAATTGTCAGCAATCGGTCGATGCAGACACATGTCTAAATGGTCATGGGCTGGAATGAGTAAAGCAGCCTGTCAGCCATCAACAGAAGGAAGCCACCCAGGATCCAGACAAGAAATGACCATGACAAGACCAGTGGGGAGGCAACTTCTCGTGCGTTCGTACGTCCGTAGACCAACTGGGGAGGGAAGGGTGGGTAGGATCTCCGTATATAATGTATGTAGTGCAAAACGCTATAAGCGTTTCCTTTCTCGAGACAAAGAGGAAGAATTTTTTAGCTCGGAACAAGCATTGTTTCTGCTTCGCTAACCGATCTTGCCCGCGATTTAGTGCGCAGGTTTACAGTCAAAGTCTCTCTTCTATGCTCCCCGCACAAGAGCCGTTGCACTTGAATCAAGTAAATCGTTGGGTGTGCCGTCCGGATCCAGAATTGCGAAACATGATAGACAGCCAAAACTTGCCCCAGAGGGCAAGGCAAGCGTGGTGAGTAGGAGCCGTCGTTGTGTATGCGGGGAGAGAGAGAGAGACGCGAAAACGGCTACAATCGACCGTTTGATGGATGTTGGTGTTTCTGAAGACAACGAATCGATAGTTCGCTACCGGGGAGTGGAGTACGGCCTTCGCGTTTTCATTTTCGTACTCTATCGCACGATGGGATGGTTGTCTTGTCTGACGACGTGCTTGGGAAGAGGTGGGCTGGGCGTGTCTGATCGTCAGATCACTGCCGGCCGTATAGGCGATGCCATATTGTTCTTCAATATAGCGGCGCAGGATCCTTATTCATCAAGCACAAGAACTATGTACCACTCCACAAACATGCAGCAGTGACGGTAAGCTCCATGAGCCTTAATCAACCCTGTCCGCTTGAAGTGTTTCCAGGTCATCTAGCAGCACTCGACAAAGGCTTCTGTCATGGGACGGTCCGGCCGGTGGACGCAATGGCGACACTATCCTTGGAGGACGTTGATGAATCGCAAAGGCGTTGGACGAACGGCACTCATGGTGGCGGCATCCAGACAGAGAGAACCCTTGCTCGCCAGAACCGTTCGTGTCGCACCATGCAGACAGCCAAGTAGACATCAAGTAGGGTACAGCAAACCGTGGCGTCAAGCTGCAAGGTTTGTATGGATGTATGGTATAAATTGGAAAATGGTCAGCGTTAGGGGTGCAAGACATGTATGAAGCAGAAAGTTGTTTCTATCAGTGTCTATCAGACATGATATCGATAGAGCAGGTGGGAAAGAGCGATCTTCCCTCTTGTAACAGGTGGTGTGGAGCAGTATAAGCGTTATGACCGTTTGGAAGGCGAGTGGGTTGTAGGGGTCCCGTTTAGCCTATCATGGAGCAACCATCTGCGAATATTTTTTATAGCAGGAGTCATGTTGGTGGTCTCCACGACGTTGACCGGGTCGTGGGCCGGAGGATTCGAAACTTTGTACATCGACAACTGAAGCTCTTTTTTTGTTTTGTCAGGAACAGAGCAATAATGTCATCAATCTGCCACAGGAGCCAAGCCAAACACAACATAGCAGTCAGTAAGAAGGGTCCACCTAACCCCATATAAACCCCATATAAACCCGAGGGCAATCGGGAGATCGTGATCGCAGGTTGTTCGAGGAGAACTATGTACTGTATGAACAATCAATCATGACAAGGTCGTTTCATCGACCGAATTAACCTCAGATCATAACAAAGGGTCCAGGCGGTTACAGCCTGTAACCGGCATTGGACAGAAGATTAAAAAATCGATCGATGCACAGGAAACACGTCAACATGCCTTGATGATCACATTCCTGCAGTGCGTTCAAGCAATTGCGCGTTGTGCAGTGTAAATCCAAACCTGAAACGATAAAAGCACGTTGCAACTCACTCGAGGCTTGCTTGCATATGGTTGACGTGGCAGTGCAGTTCTTTGCATGAAGGGCGGTAATGAGTCAGCAGCATCAAGATGGGCATGAGGCGTAGGATCTACGCATTCATTCTCGTGAGACTTTGACCTGCAGTGCCGTATCAAACGTGCCAACCACATGCTAGAGGCATGCAATATCGAGCCAACAACCAGGTGTCTGGTGCAGCTGCATGAGCTCGCCGCATATAGAACACGAGGCGTGCTCTGTATGCATGCGAATTAACTCCTTCGAGAAGGGCATCCATTCGGCCGTGCTTCGACTTTTTTTTTAGGCGGCTCTGGAAATAATTCACTGCCTAAAGAGGCAGGAGTTATTTCCTCCCTGAAATGTCACACGAAGGGGTCTGTGGCCATACACGAGCCATGTGTAAAATTAACAAGGTGTACGGATTTCCCTGGATGGCCAGATGTCAAGCGGTACGGGCCTGTCAGGGAGCTCAGGGTCATTTTTTTCTCTGAGGGGGAATTTGCAGAAAGCTCGAGCAACCCATGGTTCAACTCGCACTGATCAGGAACAAACTCATAGACTCGAAGACACTAATACTCCTGAGGCGACGATTGACCCGTGAAGGAAGCGAGGAGAGCTGCCACTGGAAAATTTGGTAAATAGGCTGTCAAAGCTCCGTGCTAGAGGTACAAGGACTGCAAAGGTCGACCGACTACTGTGCAGCAGCCGTTTGTAGACCCAGAAAGGCGGTCACCAAGATCAAAAAGGAGTCTTCAAACATAATCGTGGGGCTTGCGCGTCGAGACAAACAATGCAAAATTGTATCATGGCGCGTTCGATAGCGCCAACGAACATGCAGAACATAGTGTGCTATTACTGTAACAGTTAGAATCAGATCCTCCTGAAAACTGCAAAAGGTATCTTGATTGACCCCAGCAAGTGGTGACACGGCAAGTTGGCCAATGGCAACGGTGTTTGTATGATACGATGATCTGCGCTCTCTCTACCAAGGCAATACGATGCCATGTGTCTTGACGCCCGGATATAGAAACCGGATGGTCGGGGCTGCCGCAGAAGTAAACACTCTCGCCTTGCAAGGCAGAGCGAGACTGAGCGATGCAACTGACATCAAGCGGTGCAAATTATATGGCCACTCCGTAGCTGAGGAGACTTGAACAAGAAGATCGGCAAAAACTGTTTGTTTGATGAGCAGCACATGCGGGCCGATCTTGGAAAAAAATCAGAAAGCGGCTGACAGATGCACCCCTGGTGATATCTGGGGAACGGCGCAAAGAAACTTGGTAGAAGTACCGAAAACTCGGAAACTTGCAAGCAAGACAGAGAGAAGTGGAGCACATAACGTGGCACACCTTGCGATCTCAAATAGAACATCCATACCAATGATGCGATAACAATGATTAATGACGAGGTCTACATTACTTTGAGAATTGTCGATCTTTCGGGCTACCAGCCTCCAAGACCACGGTGGGGCGCCCTCAGCACACCTCTATGTGAAAGGTTGAAAGGTCAAGATTGTTTCGACTTCCAGCATGACGAAGTCTGTTTTGTCTTATTTGCCAGGCACACAAATGCATAGGGTGATAAATTGAAAATTGGCTCGAGCATTGTCCTTGAACAATCCAACTCGCTGTAAGCGGTGAGAGGTGGTCCGAGACGGCGACGAGGGGAAAAATTGCTTCCATGGGAGTTCTAGTGACGTTAATCATGTTCGCTTAGATTGCTGTTAGATTGCAAGATGCTCTCTACTCTAGGTGAAGAAATTGGAAAGTGGTGCGACGTCAACGTGTTGATGCCGAGTCATGCCTGGCAGCACGTTTGATGAGCGTTTTGTAACGACGACAGCGCAATTTGCCACGAAGCGCGGCACCCGCGTTTTCACCTTGAGACATGTGTCTGTCGGTCCGCCGTTGAAGCGGTTCGGTGCTTTTGGGCGCTCGCGGGCGCTGTCACAAGTGGTCCAAACCTAGACCTGCGCCGTTGGATCATGTCTTGGGTACCTAAAAATGCTTGGTTGAGCTGACATGAAGGATGGTGGCATACTCCAGAGGATTCGAGCTACGAATGGGATATGGCTCAGGGGACATGGGGGCACCAACACGCGCACACACACATGACCACGCCGGAAGCTGTTCACCGCTGCGGCACGGCGAGCAGGGAATGCAGAATTCCGAAGGCTGCAAGACAGGATGAAACAAGGATTGAATGTAGATCAGCAGAGAAGAAACGTCACGATTCCTTAGGTGGGTGGTTGGTCCAAGATTAGGCGGTCTTGTCAGCCTTGCTGCCGGACGGAATACGGTGCGGGTGTCCCCTTCTCGGTCCTTGTCAAAGGGCACACAGACCATGCCAGCCCTTGGCCGTTAGTCACCCTCTGCTTGTAGTTGCATCATGGGCCAATTGGTCTTCCATCGCTTCGGAGGGTTATGCTATATAGATGGCCGCCTACTCCCACCCTGAGCCATCTTTTTCCTTCCCATCAACCAACAATACAATATAAACACAAGCCATCCATCTCTCAAATCTCTCCCATCAAAGCTACTACAAACAATCATCATCATCACCATCATCGTCAACATCAGCAACTCTACCTCCGCCACCATACTCTCCAGAATGCCTGCCATGTTCGAGTTCCCTCCTTGCCCTGGACCTCCCCCAAACAGACCCCTGCCTCCTCTCCCCAAGTGAATCATTCATCACTCCGGATTGGTGACAGCACAACCACTCTCTTTTACACCAGGACTCATTGCATAATCGCAAATCATGCATGCCAACCCACCCATTACACCATCTGATCAGCTGCTCATTTTCAGCATGCTTCTATTTGCATTGCCTTGACTACTGCATCTCGGAACTGGGCACACTTGAACATTCGTTTCATTCGAACGACCGCCATTCAATCTATTCGAAGCACGATCCGCCGTGGACTCTCTCCACCGCCAGAACAGATCAGCGGCCCGCCATGCACGTGGCTGACAATATCACCCGCTGCCCTGCTCGAAGCAGCATGCAATCTTGAATGACATGTTTTTTGTCTTCACACCGCTCCAATCTACGAGCGTTGCACACTCCGTCGGCTTTGACGCCTGAACCACCGAGAGCTCCTCACGCTCTCCGATATGATAATTACGGACTTTTATTACTTCTTTGTTTCGTGGGAATTTTTTATTAGCACTTTTATACCCCATGGCAGCAGAACTGCGCCTCATCTTTCGTATTTTAGAAACAAACATTTTTTATTACCAAGGAGCCACGAAACGTTCCACTGCCATTTGAAGTTCCGCGTGACGAGTCGCGTCTTTTCGGATTGATTTCTCTCCCGCTGCCCGAACCATGTGACCTTTTGTCTATTGCCCAAGGTCTTTCTTCCCGGTTCCGCATGGAAGCGGTGACTAATCTCAGCAGGCATCCGTAGAATGAACATCCATCATTCCTTTCTTGCCGCATTACGATCTGGTAATTCTGCCGAAGATGATGCAAAATTTCAGACAAAGGTGCCCTGGTTCTGCTCTACCATGGAATCCATTGTATGGCTACATCATTCCCTGTATTTTTCGCCGTGTAGTTAGTACATTGCTTAGATCAGCTTTGATGCGTGGGTACCATTGAAAAAGGGTTGGATTTTGAGTAGAGCCGCAAGTTTCAAAGTAGGAAAACATTGCGATGCCCTTCCAGCCATTCGGACCTTGAACGGTGATCTTTCTGGTTTGTGGAAACTTCTAAAGTCTCCCTAACACATGCTGAACCTGAACATCATGCTTCGAAATTTGCATGCTCAGTCTCTCACACCTCGGCGAGAAAGAGATACCGTAGAAACTCGGATAATTCGCCATGGCGAATTATCAAATTGTTGCAATATAATCATACCAAGCAGGCCTACAGGCCGAAAAGTACTGACTAACTAGCTAAGCCTAACTACTCCGATAGTGCCGGGCGTCCAATCGTGAATCAACACCTGCAAACGGAGGATGATATGAGAAATTCTTGAGAATAACAACAGTCATCGTCCTATTGCCTGCGGGCTACCAATAACCCCATGAATCATCCATCCAGTATTATTAGCATTTGACTTTGAGGATGTCTTTCTATACGAATTTACAGATGCGGCAAGCACGGCATGCCCCACTCTTGTGTACACAACTTTTAGAAGCTCCTTCCGATCCTGACCAGGCAACCAAAGGTTTTGTTGTTTGAGATCTTTCTTTTATTTTTACACCACGCATCCTTGTCGCCCAGCAAGACCACGTTCATCCAAGGTCTCATCACGTCAGATTAATTCATGCAGGACGGGGTGAGCTCGTGCAGTAGTGCAGCTGCACCATTTCCAGACTGTAAAACGACTGCGCGACTACCATTTCGCATACAGTTCACAACTTGATTTGATTGGTAAGAGGCAGGACACGACTAATCCTCATCTTGTACTTGCGGAAATGGCTCCGACTGTCCCTAGAGGTTGCGCTCTACTCCTGTTGATCATCAGGCTCAACTTTATTGCTGCCAAACGGCCAGGAACCTTCTCCCTTAAACCACAGACGCTCAACAAGCCGCATATGCGCTGCAAAGCAGCATACCACGTGCCATGAATCTCTATCGAAGATATTCATATCAAGGCCGGCACCACTTTATGTGATATTGCAGACGTACGATAAGCGTTGATCTGGCCAATTGCCGGCGACGCCTCTCCATGCGTTCCCTGTACACATTAATCAGCAGACTCGTCGTGCTGCAGTGCCCTCAAGGGCATGCACAGCGCATGAAAGGTGGCGGTGTGCCGAAGAGCCAGATAAGCCACCGTGTTGCGTATTGTAGGTATACTGGTTGGGTATCTCTTCTGTACCTGGTGGTTCGGGAGCTGAATTCTACAGTTCACACCATCAGTCGTCGGCTGCTCCTACATCTTCCCAACTTCCAAGAAAGATGTGTCATGACCTTCAGTTGCAGTATCTATGGAATGCCTAACGTCTTGGTTGCATCTGCAGCCGCGGAGTATATCAAGGTTGCTGGCTTTGGCTGAATGCATGAACAATGCACCACCACACGGGAGAGCAACTATCATGTGTGACACCACACGCTTGCAGCGTCGGCCGTCATATTCTTGGAATGGCCCGGCATAGAAAGCATTTCTGTGACGAGTCGATTACATACGGAAAGCATACGCGGCACCTCTCGGGCCGGCTACAAACAGGATCCTCCGAGCGAACCACCAAGGCTTGGTGTTTTCTTGTTCACGATCACCAAGGCTTAGCATTTCTTGTCCAAGGCCCCCCATTCTCCTTTTCTTTCTGGACGGCGAGCTATCGGATGACTGATCGATCTAAACAGCCTGATCAGGAGAATTCCCTGCCTAAGGCCCCCCGAGCTCAATATACATGTATCTACAAGTAGTTGGGATTGCGTCAAAGGGACTCCTGGCGCATACTTCCTCACGTCTAGGCTCTGATCATTCCATCCGTCCGTCTGTTTCCACGGTTCATACCACCGATACTTGTAAGAGAGAACAGCAATTCGAGGAGGAGGCTTCCACCAGTGTGTGCATACCGACTTATGTTCAACCTTGAATCCTTCGATATGGACGAGTTTACGGCGTCTACGGCTGCCTCTCTATCGGTATCGGGAGAACCAACACTTTCCCGGACTCCGACATGAGAACTTGCTCTCCGCAAATTTTGCGAGACGTGGTATGATCAACCAAGCTACAGTGCTAAATCACGCCGGCTGCTTGTGTGGTTGATCTGCGGTTTGGACGACATACTACTCATGTATGGTATGTTCAGAGAGTCACTCAGGCTAATTAAGAACGACTTGCGACGAAGCCGCAAGGTACAAAACTCAAGTCTATTGAATCTACTCCGTATACCTGTTTCTATCGACCATGTTCTCCCCCAATGGCCGGCCTGGAACTCATTCTTTAAAAGGCACGATATTTTTTTCTATCTGATCACTCGAAGGTATAACTATACGCATAAACTGTAGAAAGCTTGACAACTTTCCATCAACGCCTAAATGATAGGAAATGATGATGTACGATGCTTATACTAGGGATGAGACTCGACTTCCTTGAACCTGCAGCACACTTGTTGGTGGTTGTTCCTATCTGCCTAACCCGTTCCTGGCAAACCGCTCCCGCTAGACCTACGTTGCGTAGATCTGCTCCTATCAAGATTGAGGAGCATCTGAACGCTTGCTTGCAGCTCCTTCTCAAACTGACTCGGTCTCTTCTTCCTTTACCACTACCTCGACAAGGGCTTATTCATGTCCACCACCTTTCGACTTATGTTAGCTTCTATCCCTTTCGTTCAACCTTAGCCAGTCCCTGTTTGATCGACGGTCATCTGATGTCTAGCTTGCAGTTCATGTCCACATTGGTTGAACATCGCGTCAGTTTTCGACCGGATTTGGCTTTGATTAACTACCCCATTCCACCTATACCTGTTCCTGTTGTTTGATCGACAATCGTCCGATGTCCCTTCTCTGTGGTTCCTCTCTGCACTTAGCTTCGGTCTCTCAAGTTCCTCTTCCGATTGGATCCGGCCTCCCAAAATCTTTTTTTGCCAATTGGTTCGATCTTCAGATTCCTTGCTGCAATTGGATTTTTTTTAAACCTCTGCAATCGCCGATGAAGATCAAGAAGAAAAAGAAAACGCATGCCCTAAGACGCAGATAGACTGGAAGTGGGAAGGCAAGTGTAGTCGATTTACTTTGTCCACAGTTTTTTTTTTGCTTTTTTCTTTCTCTTAGTTTTAATTGTTTTTTTTTGTGGAAAGGCCTCGACGACGTCTTTTTTTTGTTCACCTCAAAACGAAAATTATTTTGGAGAAAGTTGTTCTTGCTCTGTTGCATTATCCCTGTCCAGGGTACTTGGTCGTTTAGTACGTTATTGGGCTTTTTTGCTCGAGTGTACTGTTGGCAGGGAGAGCAACATGGGTGCCAGACTTCTCTTGCTCTCTCAGCCTCGGGCACATGTCGCGTTACTGACGGTAATAAGTTTTATGTTTCTGCAGTTGCAGGGCAAGGGTACTCTTCAAAGTCGGACTTCCATCAGGTGCTAAGTATCAGGGCAACTTCCAGTTAGATGGCTGCTCCGCTAGGGTGCACATTGATTTTGGGTTTCCTTGTACTTGGTAGAGTTGTAGTTTTGGGCTTTTTGCAATTCATCAAAGGACTGCTTTCTTTTCAGCATGTACGTACGTCTTTTCTGCCTCCTTTACTTGATCATTTACAGCTTTTTAAGAGTTCCTTTTCTTTTTTCTTCTTTTCATATTTTTTTTTCTCTTTTTGTTTCTTTTTTCTTTTTGCTTGTTCTAACCCAAGGGATAAAACTAGGGTGCTTATAGCTACTTAACTAGTATGATAAGCCCCTCCTTCGGCTTGGTGATAATATCCGTACGGATCTCTCTAGGAACATACAAACATACAAACATATACACATATATAAATCTAGGGGTTAGACAGAAGAACGAGATGAAAGGGTTTAGATTCAATGAGGATTAGTTGTTGTTCTCAGAGGAAAGCCATATAGATACTCAAGGAGAGAGCCGCTTGGGCTTACGTGATTGCCCTCCTGCCTAGCCATTTTACCTCATTATATAAGTGTTAACAAAATTCTCGGGACCGCGATTGAGTTCCTCCCTCAGGATCTTGATTTGCTTCTTCAACTGCTGCCACAAAGGTAGATCTTTAAGATCCGCATCATCATGGCATCTTTCGTCGTCGTCCTCCTTATCCCCAACCGCCAGAGTCAACAAAGAAGCCACAAACGCCTCTTGCATGTAAGCAAAGGAGAAGCCGTCGGTAATCTCAGCCACCTTGGCGCTAAGCTCGTCCGGGAACTCGACGTCCTTGTTGTCCTTCAACTTGGCCTGCCAGAATTGCGCGTACATGACGCGCTGCTCGAAGTTTGGGTTGGGGAAGAAGTACTTGCGGTCGAAGCGCGAGGGACGCTTGGAGATGCCCAGGTCCAAACGGTCGAGGTGGTTGGTGCTTCCGACCATGAAGATGCCGTCGTTGTTGCGCAGGCCATCGACCTCGTTGAGGAAGTAGCGGCGCGTGGTTTCGGTGATGATGGTGTCGAGGTCTTCAAAGACGAGGTAGCAGGGCGCGTAGCGGCGGGCTTGGGCGAAGATGGTGCCCAGAGAAATTTCGGGTCCTCCGTAGCCGGCCAGAGACTTGACGTAGAGGGTAAGGACCGAGTCTTTGCGCTTGTACAGCATGTGCACGGTGGCTTTTATTGAGATTGTCTTGCCATTACCAGGACTTCCGTGATGTTGGATGAGTGGAGACAATGGTATGCTTCTAGAAGAGCCCTTGACTATTAGCTACTTGCTTCTAGCAACTAGCAATAGCAAGCATGGCCTTTGAGAGCCATATTCATTGTTGTAGAGCAGATTTATAGACCTAGCTCTAGCTTCAGTAATCCAAGGTAAGGACTTGCACTCACTTAGCTTCCAACGCGTGAAAAACGACGCCCCGTTTCCATGGGACCTTGAGCTTGGTGTAGGTATCCCGGCCGTCAAAGAAGTTGTCGTCGTCGCGGATCAAAGCCTTCTTCATGTCCTCGTCGAGAATGACATTGCTCCATTCAGCCGATTGGATACTCTCCTATAGCTTCTCGGTAGCCTACGTCGAAGAACTTAAAACATACTGATTGCGGACCTAGGGGTAAGCTTCCTGCCCGTCCCTCCCCTCGGTAACGTATAGCATATGATTATCGAGCAAATAGTTGTAAGCGAATATATTTGTTAGGAATGGAAACTACGAGTTAAGGTTGTCAATAGACTAGAGTAGACGCGGGGTACTCTAGGCAGTAGCTTTGGAGGATGCAGCTTCGGCAATAATCCTTCACTATTCCTGTTACTCGAGAGCTGCTATGTTTAGGGGGAGAGAAGCAAAGTTAACATGTATATAAAAACGTAATTTCTACGCCGTGACTATCCTATACTCATCCGAGGTCTCCTTGATATTGCCTGTAAACCAACTCCCTAAACGCATTTGTGTATATAGTCCCTGTACAAGTTGAGAAGTGACAGAACAAGAAAAGAGAAACAACTTATCCTCACTTCTAAGCGTAAAAGTTCCACTTGGGCAGCCTCATGGTTCCATGGTCGACCATGTGTCTGTGCATGTCGAACGAGTTGAACAGCATGTGAGGCTCGTGACCCATACCCTTGCGCAAGCAGTACGACTCGGCGTACTCAAAGTAGTCCATCAGGATGGGAACGTACTCGGGGTGAGCGCAGTTCTTGATGATGACGCGGGCACGCTCGCGAGGAGAGAGACCACGCACGTCTGCAAATCCTTGTTCTGTCACGACAACGTCAAGATCGTGTTCCGTCTGGTCCACATGTGTCGCCTGGGGGACAATACATGATACACCGATGGGATCAGTCTTGGTGGGTCGGGTCGAGGGAGTGTGCATGATGGAGTACTTGGCCGAGCGAAGGAAATCAGCCGAGCCACCAAGGCCGTTGAGCATGCGAGATCCCAGCACGCATGTGCTGTTGGCGTGGGCGTAAATGTCGACCTCGACGGGCGTGTTCATTCCAATGACACCCAGACGGCGGATGATCTCGGGCGAGTTTGAGACTGCTTGGCTACGGAGGAGAAGCTTGGGGAAGTATTGCTCCCAGTTGTCGTAGAAGCGCTTGAATCCATCGGGCGAGAAACGAATCGAGGTGGCGGTAGCAAAGTCGAGGTTTCCAGAGTCGAAGAGATCGAGGAAAGAGTCTTGGAGCACTTCGGTCCAGACCTTGAGCTTCTTGAAATTTGCACCGCCGGAAGCGAGACCACCAATGACGGCGTTGGCAATGTTTCCAATGCCCGACTGGATGGGCAGAAGGTTCTCGGGCAGACGGCCCTTTGCGACCTCGTGCTTCAGGAACTCGATGAGGTTGCTTGCAATGGCCCTGCTGGTATCGTCCTCGGGGGCATTGGGCTGGGTGACATCGGCATAGTCAGACTCGACAATGGCAACGACTTTGGAAGGGTCGATGGGGATGTGGGGAGTGCCAATGCGGTCTTCACAGTTGGTGATCATGTACGGCCTGCGGTTGGGAGGAAGGTCGGTGAAGGTGATGTCGTGGAGGCCCTCGAACGAAGGCGCGGCCGTGTTGACTTCGATGATGATCTTGTCGGCCATCTGCACAATCTCGGGTGACGCTCCAACCGAAGCGCCGGGGATGATGCCGCCATCCTCGGTCACGGCACTGGCCTCGACAATGGCCACATCCAGGCGGTTGTTCTCCTTTTGGCGCGTGTAGAAGCCGTACATCAGGTCGACGGGGAACATGCTCAAGTGCTTGTCGAAAAACTTGATGTTGCCATTGTTGATTCCCTTTGCGATTTCCTTGCCGACCTGGTGAGGAGCACGGCGCTCGATCATGTTCAATCTGGCCCAGCGGTTCTCTGTCTCGGCACCAGACGAAGCTCCGACGAAGAGGTTGTACTTCATCTGTCCCTCGAGGCCGTTCTTTTCCACGTGGTCGGCCATGGCGGTGGGGATCTTTCTGCACTTGCTGTCAGCCATTGCCTCGTGTGCAACGTTGGATTGGCCATGTTACTTGGGATATCCAACACCGGTAAAGCCAGACCAGCCAATGTAAGCGCCATTGGGAAAGTGGTGCATCAGATCCTCTGCTTTGGCAAGCTTGTTGAGGTAGGCGGGATGCCGCACACGGCTCTTGAGGAGCGCTGAAGCCGACATGACTGCGAATTGACTTTGTGTCAGAGGGTGCAAATGGAAGGAAGGACCCAGCCAGGGCCTATGGGCATTTTATGTGAATAATTTCCCGCCAGCTTCCATTGCTCCACGGCTATTCCGCTCAGCGCATGACGTCTGCCGCGAGTCACCCTGTTGCTCTGCACAGCATCGCTGCTCGTGTTGCATGCACCTGATGTTTGCGAGATTGCGACTGCATGTACTTCTTTACAAGACCATCTTGTGCTCGACTCGATTTATAGACAAATGTCAAAGAAAGTTGGCTTGATGTTACTGTCGCTCTTGGCCCAACGGTAAACCGCCAGTCATTGCCGGCTTAGTCGGAGCGTTAAATTCCCCTCTTGCCTCCTACCATTTCATCACCAAAATCTCGGCACTCCCTGGACACCTATGTGGTAACAAACTCCTTGTAGCAAAGCGATAAAGCATCACACTCGCCGCCTTCCACCGTTCCTTGTGAGAGCCTGAAGGTGTCATCCAAAACCTAGCCTTAAGAAGAAAGCCCTAATCGTAATTCCTCTTCTTTCCTTGGGACTGGCAACAATCCGCGAGATCTTATTGCATTGCTACAACATACATCTCACGATATCGTCGGCTCTGTGAGACGGCAGTAGTGATGCTTCTGCATTGCCCTGATATTTATTGCGTGATTGTGATAGAACATTCGCGATGACGAAAAATATACCAACCGCATAAGATGCACCCCGCCATCGGAAAGCTTCCAAGCCTTTTCTAGACGCTGCTTTTGTCATCGTCATAACCTCTTGTTGTTGATCCTCTTGACGCCTTCCATCTAGAAATAAATACCTTCTTCACCTTCACCTAGAACAACTATTCTGCCGCAGCAACAGACCAACTTTGAACTTAACAGCCAATTGAAAAACACAACAACACCAACAACAACTACATCATCAAACCAGAAAAAGCGCCATCAGTCTCTACAAAAATAAAATAAGATAACAGATGTCAACAACAATATCCCTCACCAACAAAACCGCCCTCATTACCGGTGCAGCAGGCGGCCTCGGTCTCGCCATCTGCGATTTGTTCCTGGAAGCCGGAGCAAAAGTCATCGCCGTGGACATCAACACTGATCTGGTACAAGCTTTTGAAGCCGCGCACCCGGATAAGAGCAGGGCGATTTGCGTCGAGGCGAATGTGACGCTCGAGGATGACTTGGAGGACGTGTTTAAGATGGCGGTCGCGAGGTTTGGGGCCATTGATGTTGTGGTTAATAATGCTGGTTTGACCGATAGGCTTGGTGAGTTTCTGCCTTTTTTATTTTCTCTTTTCTTTTTTTTTGCCGACTCCAACTTTGGTGTGCTGGGATGGTACTGTGGCGCTTGCCACGTAAAGGACGCTTCTTCCTTCCTATATTGTTGGGTCACACCACCCTCAAAAAAGAGACTGTTGGTCAAGGAAAGCAAGAGACTGCGTTTGTTAATACACAGCAAGCACCAGACTCTCTGCCGATGGAAGCAATGTTTGCTACTTCCCGCAAGAAGTTAGACCGTTGCTAACAGCCTTTCATAGATCCAGTGGGATCACTAGAAAAAGACCTCTGGGACCGTATCATAGCGGTCAACTTGACGGCGCCAATGATGGTGACGAAACTCGCCGTGAATCATATGCTGGAAAAGGAGATCAAAGGCTCAATCATCAATATCGGATCTGTAGCCTCCGTACGCGGATTCGCAGCTGGTAAGGAATCTCCTATTTCCCTCATAAATATTTCTTCGGCTGGACGAAAAAAGATGCTAATGGAACATTTTGAACAAACAGGTGCAGCATACACATCTTCCAAACACGGCCTGATGGGTCTGACCAAAAATACCGCAGCGTTCTACACTTCAAGGGGCATTAGGTGCAATGCGGTCCTGCCATCGGGAATGGAAACCAACATTTCAAAAACGCTAACCAATGGGATTAATGATGAGGGCTATAGTGTCATGATGGAGACGGGCGCCGTGACCATGGTGGAGCCCAAACACGTCGCACAGACGGTCTTGTTTTTGGCAAGTGAGGCCAGCCGGACGGTCAGTGGGAGTGTTGTCAATTGTGATTTGGGATATGCTGCGACTTGAGCGCGCGAGTGTAAGGGATGGGGGCGGGGTTGGTGGAGTGTCACAAAAGTATGCGGATATCTGACATGTCCACATGTGCGCCTTAGTATCAGACAGACCAAGCCTCAATTAAAGACGTGTCTTGTTCGTGGTGAAAATAAGCGCTCTGTATTTCACTCGGGAGGCTCGCACAGCGCTGTGCAGGAAGTCGCCTAAGCAAGCAAGCCACGGAGGAAGAGAACGCAGGTGTTGAAACCATGTCTGATTTTGGGAGGATAGCAGCTCGAAACAACAATATCTCACTCATATCCAGCTGCGGGTATATGAGGTGCGCTTACCTTGACATTGAACACAACCAACTGCACGCACACTAAGCCTGGCTAGATAGAAGGGGGTGTCGTGTTCAATAGTAAGTGGTGTGGATCTTGGTGAGTAACGGCGTACACCCGGCGTCGTCTCGAGTAGATGCTTTGAACAAGCCAACACTTCGAGAAAAGAGTCGTGTCACACCTTCCTGATCAAGCCGATGTGTCAGCTCGAAAAGAAAATCCTTGAGTCGACTCAGGAACACAAATAGAAGTTACCGCCGAAACGGCCAAGAACTCGACTGCAGCAGCACCTGGTACGAAAGTCTCAGGACTACTAGGCGCGGAAGTAAGGGCTTCGAAGCGGGTGCGAACACAGCCGATGATCTATTCGCTGCAATCCTTGAATACGCAGACGCAATCATGTGCGCGCTATCCGTCGGCCCTGAAAATACCCTGTAGTAGGAGTATGCTGTTGGATAATAGTTCGCAGCTAGAGTTTCCTGAACCCGACAACGCTCTTGAGCCTCTGCAAGGGGCAATCATGCATGCACCTCGGATTCAGAAACTGCTCGAGAAAGATAGTTTGGGCATCCGACTCGTCCTGATCAATACTTGAGTAAGCCGCACTCTGCCAGCTCGAGACAAGAATGTTTCATGATAATCCAGGTACAGAGGATGGGAGGCATAGATGTTTCCCCCCGCCAAAGACAGGACCCCGCAACAGGATATAGAGGGTCAAAGGTTGAGTGGCAAGTCCTGTTTCATTGGAGGAAAGGTCGGTCCACGCAGCAAGTGCAGGTGTTTCTAGGTGCTGGAGCAGAAGCTTGCCGTACCTGGAAACCTCTGTGCCTCCTTTGTCCTGCGCAGGCAGACTCAAACCCCGCAGCTAGAGTATGCTCCACCTCTACACCTCCTTGCAGGAGCGTAGGAGGTGTTGATACCACGCATGTCCATGCTGATTGGTGAGCCTCTTCGCGCGAACAGAACTCGAGTCGCCCAATCCGTTTTTGGCCTATCAGATATGCATGATGTGTTTTTAGGTTGTTTCATCTGTCCATAGTGACTTACAGCAGGGTAAGCAGAAAGGCCGGAGGTCGCGAGGCTCGAGAAGTTGAGAGAAAAGGGCCAAGTGCTCATCCTTATTTGCAGCGCATATCGACACGGCCGCCAAAGACGCGCTCCGGACATATCAAAACATCAAAATGCCGTTTCCAGGTGTGTTGGTGAACCATGTTCTAGAGCGTTTGGATAGCGGCGTCATGCTTGTCCGGCGTCGGGCGTTTGCACGGTCCTTTCAGAGAGTCAGACCTTTGTTAATAATTTGTGGGCATCCGCTCCGCCGGCCCAGTCATCGATCCACGCTTCTGGGTTTGTTCGAGATTGGAAATTGTGCGCTTTACCCGAGGTGTTGGATAGAGCAGTTGCAACGTACGATTATTTTGACGCCTTTTTGCGCCAGAAGGCCGCGTCTCTTACTAATAGGGGAGAAAAAGCAAAAGGTATTGAGCGCCAGGAATTTAGGATCATGCGGCTCCGCGATCACCAATTTACAGTCGGCTCGTGGCTGTGGATCGACGGAAAGTAGTTTACTACAATATGGCTGTCGAAGATGTGATTAAGCTGTTTGGAACACGTGTTTGGCCGGTACAGAATAGATGTACAGTACTGCAGCTAGATGATCCTGCAGGGTAGCGCAACGGAGCGAACTTCCACGGATCCTAGCGGAGTTCAATTGCCTAAGATGCAAGCCTTTGGGCATTGCTTGGCTGAGAGAGCAAGCAAATTTGTTGACTTCAGTGGCGTGGTCGCTGCTCAGTACGAGCGTTCAAAGCCTTGGCCCGAGATGTCTTTGGTCTGCCGGGCGAGGGGAGGAAGCCCTTACGACGGCGCATCCGAAGCAGCGAATGGAGCCAAGGCACAAGACGTGGAAAGATAAAAGAAGCGCATCACGCGGGGGAGGGAAGGCTCGGCCGCATCATTGATCATCGTCCAGGATGACACATCGATTCCTGAGGGTTTGGTCCCATGATATATGCAAAATCCAGATTAAGCGAATAGGCAATCCATGGATCATGCCGGACATAGGAGGAGGTCATGATGGATGCATTTACTGGATGAGACATTGTTTGATCAGGTAATTCATGAGATAGCAAGCTTGTTGCGAGCAGACCATTCGCTGTGGGAGTGAAGCAAACACTCTGGAAATATCGCCGTCGAAGAATGGTCACCAGTTGTCAGAGCAATTGTGCTGGGAAACGAGCTAACGGCTTGGTTGTTCTCAAATCAGCCTGGGCGCTAGCGTGAAGCTAAGCTCCACAAAGCCCGGCTCTTCCCCCAGACCCCGGAGCTCCGTCGTGAAGTTTAGTGTGGTGGACGGACGCGGCTATATATTATGAAGGTCCCCTTGCCGGTTGAGATTTTTTGCTCCAGCCCACTACCTTTCTTTGTCTATCATCACTTTGAATATCTATCCGCCCATAATGTCTACTGTACAGTCAAACACTGTCCACGCGGATGGCTTGGCCACCAATGGTGTTGAGAAGGACGTCAACGGCATCACCAACGTCAATGGGTCTGCAGTATACGACCACGCACCAAACCTGGGTCCCAAGCAGCGAAAGCCTTATGATCACGGTGGCAACCCGCTCGCAGTCCGTTATACCTGATCTTGTGCATTCCGATCTAATTAGCTCTAACAATCGTTCAGCACATCAACAGTGGCGAGTCTGCTCGTCTTCCATCCTTTGGCGGTGAATTCCAACCTGGTCTCTACAAGCCTATCGCGGACCGCAAGTTCGCCAACCCCGCTCCTCTTGGTCTTAGTGCCTTCGCCTTGACCACCTTTGTTCTGTCCTTGATCAACCTTGGTACTCGCGGTCTCGCTGAGCCTAACATCGTTGTTGGCGCTGCTTTCGCCTATGGTGGTCTGGTTCAGCTTCTTGCTGGCATGTGGTATGTGTTACTTCAATTCCAGTGTGAGATTATGAAATCTGACAAAACACAGGGAAATGGCTGTTGGTAACACCTTCGGTGCTACTGCTCTATCTTCTTATGGCGGTTTCTGGATTGGCACTGCCATCATTCTTACCCCCGGCGGCTTTAACATTATCAACGCGTACTCAGAGGTGCCCAACTCATTCGATGATGCCTTTGGCTTCTATCTGATGGGATGGTTCATTTTCACCTTCATCCTGCTGCTCTGCACACTGCGTTCCACTGTTGCCTTCTTCTTCCTGTTCTTCACTCTAGACTTGGCCTTCCTCTTCCTGGGAATCAGCTATCTTCAACACGGAAACATTGGCTGCCTCAGAGCTGGTGGTGCTTTTGGCATGCTCGCCGCTTTCGCCGCCTGGTACAATGCCTTGGCCGGTATTGCCGACAGCAGCAACTCTTTCTTCGTCATTCCCGTTGCTCACTTCCCTTGGTCCGACAAGGGTCGCGAGACCCGCAGCAAGGTCAACAACGACGAGGCCCGTGCCGCTCAAGCCGTCTAAGCGATACATTCCAGCCTGATCTCACGACCAACATACTCATAAAGTTGGCGATGTGGGGGGGATGCTTTCGTACGTTTTTTGTCACTTTGATTTTGCAAGATACCCAGGCTTCGCGAAGGATCAAAGAGTTCTTCGCTGGACATGGCTAGATGGATTTCTCTCGCTCCAGACATGTTCTAATATCAAAATTTAATACCTTTGCTGTGTTCAACACTTCAGTCGCTCTCATTCCCAAGGTACTTTCCGAACTGCAATATATATTGGTGTGCATTCCTAAAAAGTCAATCACGCCACCGCCATCTATCCAACCCCGCGTGTTCCTATCTTCGTTTCTGCAGGGCCGTGAAATGTTGCCTACTTGTACAAGCGGAATGTTGTTGTTGCTCTAGTGATCTGCACCCCTATATAGGCTTCGTTCGCTAGTGCTGATGTCTGTTCGAAATAGGCTAAATACAAGCAGTGCACCACTATGCCGTCCTTTTATCACTTGATTTTGCCGTGGCTCACAACAGTCTCGTACTTTTTTTTTTCGTATCGTCTCCCTTATCATTGATTCTGCGCCATACAAAACAATCAATGGAAAATCAGTAATAAAAAACAATCAATGGAAAACCAATCTAGTTGGATAGTCTCAATGACCATTATATATAAGCGACATGCATGTGTTCCGTTGAACTGCTGTACATTATCCATCTACTGAACTTGAGGTTCTTTCTTCGTCTGCAACTGCTAATCTTCCTGCATCAGCCTGTCCCTGACCTTCATCTGCGCATTACCGAGCAGATTAGTGCCCCATTCGTTCTCTCTACCTGCCGCCTAATCTCCACGAAAACCAATTCCCCAATTCCGATCGGCAGAATTGGATTCGGCAAGCACCTTGTCTCAAAACCTCACGCCATTTCTTGCCGTCAAAGTTCTTGACCAGCCTGCCCAGTGCTTGGGCTTCGCTGGGCGTGGCTGCCACGAGAATTGCATCCGCCGTCTCGCCGTCTTGGAAGAGCATCGCTTTGCGCCACATTATGTAGTGCTCCATTGTTTGGAAGCGGATGCTGGTGTCCTTTGAATCTGTGAATGCCGAAGGATATTTGTTTTGCAGTCGGGCTTCGGGGAGTTGGAGTTCGTAGCTGTAGGTGAAGCAGTGTTTGTCTGTGTACCATACACTGGGACCATAGGGGACATTCTCGTTCTTGCCGTCGTTGGTGGTAGGTACCCTTGCTGTCTTGTGAGGCATGGCTGTATGTGTTCCAAGATTGGGACTTGGATTGTTGGTGATGCGGGGAGGTCAATCTCAAGTTCCGAATTTGAAATCTCGAAAGTTCTAGATGTTGGATAGTAATTAGAGTATCGTGAACAACTCGAGTGTTTTAAACAAACTGATGGCTATATCTCCACATCATCAAAACGACTATGGATCTCGGGAGCACGATCACGTTTCACTGCAGTAGTTTCCTTTGCTGCCATCGTCCAACAGCAAATCATTGAAAAGGCGCCCGTAAGAAAAAATGATTTTTGACCTTCATTCAAGCGAAGTCAGAAGCGCCTACTTCACACTCACTGCCATGAATATCTTGCTTGGTCAGTTAAACATCGACAATGTCTCGCCTTGACTGACACGCTACAGGTATTTGGATGTAATGCATGAGGTATCCTATCACCAAGCCTTGAACAAACAGATAAGGAACTATTGCTGAGTGGCCCACAGGTCCAAGAAGTGAATTCAGGTTATAGATGGGTCTTCTTGTTCAAGTTGAGCGCAGCTATACCCCCTCGGCAAATGACATCGACAGACAGCTGCGTGCTACATTCGCCAAGATGAACCAAGGCAGGAAGTTGGCGTACAAGGATTACAGCAAGATGGTCTATGTGTTGGACCACAAATACACTGATGCTAGCTTGCGACTCTACCTTGAAAGGCTCTGATCTGGAACGGGCGCAAAGGCTTTCTGCAGTCTGCGACGAATTTGGGTGCACCCTCTATCTGGCTAGCCTAGAGCGAACAATGATAGGAACTGCAGATTACGATGATTATCAAGGCTACCATCCAATCGACGAATTCATCCATGATTCGCTTCGATAAAGATTTAACAGCGTAAAGAAGATGCGGAACAATGATGCGCCGACCGCAACCAGCGTATCGGAGGCACTGCCCTTATAAAAAATTTGACTTTGACAATTCGCGCTGTCTATTACAACTCTATATAACATCTTGAGTGGCAGGTCATAAGACGCAAGGTAGATGAAATTTGGAGAGTCTAACAAAGATGGCATTCCTCTCACTCTCGAGTGTATGTATACTATAGCTAGATATTCGAAATAAAGGGTTGGCGGTCTCTCGGAGCAACGGGCGGTCGGGACAACTCGTTAATTAACGCCGTGCGCTAGAGGTGTCTGACTACATGTACCTTAAGGTACATGTACATGTATGATGCGTCATCTGTAGACAATGGAGACGGTCCATCTCACAACTTTATCTCCGCTTAAGCTTCTATAAGTAGGTATATAGCACTGTCGCATCCCACAAACACACTTGCAATTCAATCTGTAAAGCATCAATCACACTCTCAACATGGACTTTTCATCATTCACCAGCTTCTTCTACAATCAATTCTTCGTCACGCCCAAGTATCCGGAGACGTCTTGCAAAGGCCAGACGTTCATTGTGACGGGAGCCAACACTGGTCTAGGACTTGAAGCAGCCCGCCATCTGGTGCGTCTGGGAGCTGAAAAGGTCATCCTAGCTTGCCGTAACCAGGAGAAGGGTCAAGCTGCTCTTCAGGACATTGTGACTAGCACAAAGACAACTGGAGTGGTCGAGGTCTGGTCACTGGATCTTTCCTCCTACGAGAGCGTCAAGGAGTTTGCCAAGAAAGTCGATGGGCTGAAGCGTATCGATGCTATTGTCGAGAATGCAGGTGTGTCATTTCGGCAGAATATTGGATGGTGGGTTCGAGGGAGCTAACAGCTTATATCTGCAGGCATCAGCACCACCAAGTTCACGCTCGCAGAGGGCAACGAATCGACCATCACAACCAACGTCATCTCGACCTTCCTTCTTGCTTTACTCGTGCTTCCTACCCTTAGGCGCTCAGCGCAACAAAACAACATCCAACCACGCCTCACCATCGTGGCCTCGGAAGTGCACGAATGGACAACCCTCCCCGAACGCAAGAACCCCTCCATCTTTGACACCCTGGCCTCTCCAGACTCCAACATGTCCAGCCGCTACCCCGTCAGCAAGCTCCTCGACGTCTTTGCCACCCGCGCTCTGGTCTCCAAGCTGCCCAGCCCCTACCCCGTCACCATCAACACCATGAACCCTGGCTTCTGCTACAGCGAGCTCTCGAGGGAGATGAGCGGTGTGCTCAAATCCCTCTTCTTCAGGCTTTTTGCGCGAACGACCGAGGTGGGCAGTAGGACTTTGGTCGCGGCTGCGCTGGGCGCGGAAACCACCCATGGCAAGTACATGAGCAATTCCGAGGTTGTGGAGCCGTCCAAGTTTGTGAGGAGCGAGGAGGGTCAGAAGACGCAGCAGAGAGTGTGGGATGAATTGAGTGCCATTTTGGAAAAGATCCAGCCGGGCATTCTCAACAACCTCTAGGAGGTGTGAGGCCTTTTTCCTTTCTTTCTGTTTTCGCTCTTCTCCTCAAGCATCTGGAAACACGGCACTAAGCTTAATTTGGCATTTATTGTTACTTGCGGTTGTTCTATTCTGTAGCCCGCAAATTATAACCATAAACTTTGCTGTACATGTCCTTGATCAAGCTAAAATCATGCCGATAAGATCTGCCTTACTGTCTCTTGCATTCCCGTACTGACACCGCAATGCAAAAGATACTGCTCAATGGAACCATACTTCTCGCTAATATGAGCACACACACTGTCCACCCACTGCGGATCGCAATCCGCAAATGAATCGGGCATCCCAATACTCCTGATCTCGACAATCCTCGCCTGACGCTCCGAGACAAGTTCCTCTTGCGTACGCATGTAATCCGCGTTGATGGCCGCCTGGTCCACGTGCAGCAGCAGGAGCGTTAGCAGGATGGTCAAGCCAGTGCGATCCTTGCCCTGCGTGCAATGCAGCATCACTGGATAGTTTTTCTCATCGGCAAGCACGCGGAAGACGGCCAGCACTTCCGCAGTACAGTGGGCGAGCGAGTCGATGGCGAGACCGATGAGTCCGCGTTGCGACATGACTTCCTTGCCCAAGATACTGATGGCCTGTGTGCGGTAGCCAGCCGCCATCAGCGCAACGAGTTTGGTGACGCTCCAGTACCGCAACTGTTTGATCAAGGCAAACGAATATGCCGAGCCATTGAAGTTGATCTCGGCATACTTTAACCCAGGGATTTTGATGGGTTCGGCGGCTTGGTTGTTGGAAGGAGTAGCAATTCCAGATGAGGGCACGGGTACTGAGCGTTTTTGGGACTGAACTATGTGCTCGGATTTTGTGCGTAGGTCGATGATGGTGCGGATGTTGTAGTGGTCCTTTAGGCGTGTGCGGTCCGAGGGTGATGCTTCGTCTGGTCTGGCGCTTCGGAAGAGTTTTCCCGATTTGAGGTTTCTGTAGTGGTTGGAGAATGGAAAGTGTTATAGAGGAGCTGATAATCGATGAGATTGTTGAGGTCTGGGAGCTCACTTCGACTTTGTCAACTCGTTGATGTATTCGCCGACATCGCGGAAGTTGACGAGACGGTCGAACTTGTCTGCGTGATCCATTTCTTGCGGAGAATTGGTTGATTTCTTTGTTGTTGACGACAAACGCACACAAGTATAGATACAATTGTTTGTCTGGATGATTCGTTTGTTGAGAAGAGCAGCAGCAGCAGCAGCACATTGTAGATAAATTAGAAGATGTAGATGTTGCTTGGCATCAAATCAAGATTCTGGCATGAGGCTTGGGGCAGACCCTGCATCTAACTACCTAAGGTAATATGGAAGGTATTGTACCACAACGTCACTCATATCGATTATCAACCCATGTTCCTAGACCTACAGAAAGCGCAGTTTGTGTCAAATACAAGGCCAATTACGAGGCTACAGGCAAACCTCTCCTGAATCCTCGTCTTCGTCCTTCTGACAGCTGAATGTCAATCTTTCCAGTAGTGACAGGTCCTTGAAGCGTCAGGAACAGGTGGACACCTACCATCTACCTTCAGGAATATGCTGGAGGTTTTGCAGTTCCAAAGGTTCATGGGCTCACACGCATCGTTCGCCGCCGGCTACTAACAACTCTCTACAAGCCCTCCGGTCATCTTCTTTCCTGGGCATGGCCGACCACCATTCTGGTTTGGGGATATCATCGTGCAGCTGCATTTCCAGAGTCCTATTGAATCTCGCTGTTGCATGTCATCCGATTCTTCTGCTATGGCGGGCGTGCGTGCGTGAGGCTCTGTGCTGCCAAGAGATCAAAGACCAGCGCGGAAGGTGCACTGCAACATCTAAAGGCTGGCTTGCGAGGTGCCTTTGAACATCCGCAGCTCCAGCAGATCTCTCACCATCCCTGCAAACTGGTGTGCTTCGGCCTGTTGAACTGAGCAGCGTGTCTGCAGAGGGTCCGTTGGACGGTCGATCTATATCCCGACTTCAATGACTGGAGGGCGAGTACGACCTCTAGAAGATACGGAGAGCCGTTCAGGCAGGTTTATGAATATTACGAGAGGTATTGCTCTGCAAGATACCAGGTATGTACCTACCTTGATAGTAATTATTAACTGATAAATTGTAGATGATAGAAATGAAGATGGTCAAGCCACCCGCGGTAAGCTCGAGGCGCATGACGTCAATGAGCAACGCGCGTGACGTATGGACCTGTACCAGAACTTGGGAAGGTCTCCAGCTACCATCAAGTCCTGCTACGATTACATTCCTATCACACCATGAGACCTACAGAATTGCTAAGCACAGGCGACACCACGTTTGTATTGGAACAGCACACGCCGGAGCCGACGCCGTTAGAGGAAAAGAATGCGCCAATGACAGGCAGCGCCAGTCCCATTGAACAAGCGAACGCCCAGATTATCAGCGGTTCACCTTCCCCACCACAACCAACGGAGGCGGCGGCGATCGATACAAAGACGTCAGAGCCTATTAAACTATCCGAGCCGTTGCTCTCCGCGACTGCTGGAGCAATTTCCAAACCTGCCATAGCACCTTCCAGCTCTTCTACAGAGACTACCTCCAGTCCCACTCCTACGCCTTTTCAACCATACACCGGCATAACACCCACGCCCTTCACGCACATCGACCCGGGTGCCGAGTCCTCGACAACTGCGCCCAGCGACAAGGACGCGCAATCATCCACCATGTCTGGTGACAATAAAGCGGCTGCCTGCCCAGACCCCTCGGCGCACCGCGACACCAAGTTGCAAGAGTCGGCCTCGGCAGCTGCTTTGTATGCTACTAAGCCTAGCGCAAAGCCGAAGCCCAACATTCTCGATGCTGACGGCAAGCTCTCATCAGCCAGTGAGCTCTCTCATAGCCTAGCTGCCCTTCCATCATAGATGCTGACTGCCAATAGGCGCCGCCACATCACTCAAATACGCCAACCCCCGTGATCTCCCCAGCTACCCGATCGTCGGCATCGACACTTCCAACTCGGCGCACTCTGCCGCCAACCAAGCAAACACAGGCCACAAGAACTTCGAGCACTGGAAACCAGATGCATCGCAGAATGCAAGCAAGGCAGCCATGATGGCAAAGGACTATAAGATGGCTCCTCTGTGGAAGCCCGAGACAAGCGCCGCCGGCTCCAAGGCTGCTCTGCTCGCACACAAGGACGGTCCCAAGCTCAACCTCTGGCAGCCCGAAGCTTCAGCCGAGGGCAATTCGGCGGCTAACATTGCAATGGGCAAGAAGAACCTCGGCCCCAAGCTCGACTACGGTTATACCGACGATGGCCATAAGAAGGCCCTCCAGGCTGCTACCGGAGCCATCACCAGGTCGCAGTCGCAACAGGTCAAGAGCCCCCCAGTCAAGCTCCCTCAGTACCCAGACTCTGCCAACTCTGCCCACAATGCGCTCAATGCTGCTACAGCAGCTCATCGACCCTCAAGCGCCGGCCGCTCTGCCCAGGATTCCAACGACGTCAGCTCCGACGCCATGAAAGCTGCCAGAGTCCAAAATATGGGCCGCAACGTGCCGCGCGAGATGTTCAGTGCCGCCCCTCCGGTCAGCATCGAGGTCCAGGAAAAGGCAAAACAAGCGGCGCTGCGTGCCTCTGCTGTCTCCATGGCCAAGCAAATGTATGAGCTGAGCGAAAAGAAGAGAAAAGAAGGAGAGGCCGCCGAAGTCCAAGCACGTCTTGGACAGAGCGCAGCTACCGTCTCGCACGGCAGAACTCCTTCGTCAACGTCCACCGTCGCCCAGCCCGATCTGCGCCAGCAGGCCGTGCAGTACATCCATCTGCAAGAGGCTGCCCAGAAGCTTGCCAACGAACGCCTTGCAAAGATGGATCCTGATGGCACTGCCCGCTACCGGGCTCATTACGGCTACGAACAACAACCCGCTCGCTCGCGCCTGTCTCTGCGCAGCCGTCCGGGCAAAGGTGGCGCTGAAAACAACCCCAAGGCTGCTCAGCACGATGATGACTCGTCCGACGACGAATTCAGATCGCGCAGGATCCGCAACCAGATGTCCACCTTGAACAATCAGGTCGCCGAGCAAGACGCAAAGCGCAACCAGGACCGTGCTGCTTTGCTCGCTGCTGCCCAGAAGAGAGTGCAAGCTCAGATGCACGCAATGGACGAACAAGTCTTCCAGCAGACTGGCAAGGTGACACCTGCCATGATGGACGAGTGGGAGGCCAAGGCTCGTGCCAAGGCAGCAGCCAACAGTGAAAACAGGCAGCAAAACTTTGGCAAAGTCGATATCGGCGGTGGAAAGTTCATGGATCAGTCCGAGCTCGATGCTATAGCTCAAGCCAGACTCCAGCCAACTCTTAACGAGATCAATGATAATGCCGAGAAGAAGCGCGCCAGAGACGAGGAAATTCGCTTGGACCAAGAAGAGAGGAGACGCCAGCAATTGAGCGAGAAGACGCGTGAAAGGGAAGTCAAGGCTGAGCAGAAACGTCTTAGAGGTATGCTATAAGAAGCCCACAACTAGCGCATCGTCATGGCTAACTTGATATAGACCAAGAGAAGGCCGAAGCAAAGGCTGCCAAGCGGGCCGAAAAGGATCTGGAAAAACAACGCAAGGCCGAGGAGAAGCAGCGCAGCAAGGAAGAAAAGCGTAGATCTAAGGATGTCAAACGGGAGACCGAAGAGGCTAGCAAGGCTTCTGCTGCCGCGCACACCGACAAATCTGCCGCCACTGCTATAGGCGTCGGGGCTGGTGCTGGTGCTGCTGCTCTTGCCGCCGAGGAGCACGACAAAGACGACGAGGCCAAGGACGTTGACACAGACCCCACTCCAGCAGCAGACAGCACTGTTGTCGCAGCCACGGATGGCGCTCCCCTTGCAACCACCGACTCTCCAGACATGATGACCCGCGTCACAACCGGTGGCACAGATCACAGCACCGAGAGCGGTCTACGACCCGAGCTGGACAGACATGTGTCTACCGTTGTCAGCTCGTCTTCGTCAAGCACACACAGCGTTAGCAGTCTCTCTAGCGTTGACGAAGACGCCGCATCACACCCTGCGCCAGCAGTAGCGGCAACCACTGAATCTGCACCTGCTGCCGAATCTGTCAAACTGCCCGGGGAGGCCGAGCCTGCCGGTGTCGTTATCCCTGCCGGCAACGGTGCCACCTCTGCCCGCGCCGTCTCCTTTGGGAACCGTCGATCCAGCCGCGTGGGCGGATTCTTCTCTCGCTTCAGCCGCAAGTCCAAGCCAGCCGAAAAGACCAAAGACCCTCAAACCACAGCCGGCAAGCCTCTGGATAAGTCGGCCTCCTCGGCTGCAACCCCCAGCGCTGCCGCCACTGGAGCCACAATTGACGAGGCCACTGGAGTCACACCTATTCCCGCCGCCGGCGTCACCAGTGACGCAGTCTCGGACTCGTCATTCCGCCGCCACGACACCGATCTGCACAGCATTTCGTCCTTGTCCAGCGACGAGGACGTGCCCGCCGCCGCCGTCGCCACTACACGTCGGGGCAGGGACCTGAGCAGCGACAGCGAAACCGAGGCGGAAGAGTTCGAGGAGGCGCGGGATAATTTCGATGAGAGCCTCGCTCCGCCCCCGACTTTTGGGGGCCAGCAAAAGAGCCAGAGCCCCGCTCGCGAAACCAGGTTCCATGAGGAAGGGATTTGAAAGGTTGATGTTGCTACTCTCTTCTCCTGAGATGACGAGTGGAAGGGTTGGTTAGTTTTGGAAGGGGGAACAAAGTTCTTTTTTGTGATGAGTTCACGGTCTACGATGACGATGATGATGGGGGACACGGTCTGAATAATTAGCGGTGGATCAGGAAGGAAGGAAGGAAGGAAGGATGTGTTTGTTTGTTTGTTTTTGGGTTTGATGATTTTTCTTTTCTGTGTTTTCTTCCCGCTGTCTCTTTTCTGTTCCTGCTTTTTCTTGTCGTTGTTGTTGTTGACCCTGCGATGTCTCCTGTCGTCTTCGTAGCAGTATTTTCATAAACCCTAATTGATGACTCTTTTATTCTTCTTTGACTCCTTCCGCTTTTGGTCCCCTTTTTCTTTCTTTCTAGTCTCTCTTCGAGTGGACATCTAGCTAGCCTATTCTGCTAACATGTAAAATCTTCAGGAAGCAATCCCGTTAAAAAAACAATAATCTCGAGACTCCATGGTATGTTAAAAGGGACTGCTCGAGTGTTTTTGTCGGTGGTGTATGTCTTGTTCGTTTTCGATTGTATCGAATGGAAACCCGCAACTTTCGGAACACGCTTCGGTAGGCTCCGAATTCAATGTTCTGCTGTAGTTTGGGATGACTCTGTCCTTTTGTGTGTGTGTGTGTCTCTCATTAGTTGCGCGGCAAAAGCACAACAAAGATGCAGGTACTTGTTCAGCCGTTCATGGCACCAAAATCGATTTTCCGCGCCACCTTGTCACCCCTGGCATCCGGCAGCTCTCCCCCACGCCTCTTCAAATCATCGCCCATGGTCTCCAAACCACCACCTTTACGCGGCAACTCTTCAGGCCTCGAAGGCCGCGGCTCAGCGGTCCAATACTCGTGCTCCAGCACTTTGGCGGCCGTGAGGCGTTTCCTGGGGTCCAGAGCGAACATGTTCATGAGCAAATCGGCGCCAATGGGTCCGATGGTGCGGAAGGTGGTTTCCCATTCGGCGCGGGTTTTGACGGGCTTGACGTCTTCTTTTGCGACGGGGACGTAGCCGCGCAGTTTGGCTACGCCGGGCCAGTTTTCTTCTGTCGGGGTGCCGATTTGGTTGCAGATCATTGCGATCATGTTGATGTCTGTATCTGGCATTGCTGGCAAAAAGGGGCGACGGGCAACGAGCTCTGCAAAGACGCAGCCCACGGACCAGATGTCGACGGCGCCCGAGTAGAAGGCGGCTTGATAGTAGAGCTCCGGCGGCCGATACCATTTTGTGATTGTGTTGTAGGTCATGTGGGCGTAGGGGTCGGCGAAGCTGCGGGCGAGACCGAAATCGGCGAGTTTGATGACGCCGTTTGCGGCGATGAGCAAGTTGTTTGGCTTGATGTCGCGGTGGAGGACAAAGTTCTGATGGCAGAACCAGACGGCGCGGCAGAGCATGCTCATCCAGGCCTTGATGTCGCTGGGCCCGTAGTGGATGTTCTGGACGTCCTGGATGAGCTTGAGCAAGTCGCCCTGCGGCAGCTGCTCGAGCACGAGATTGAGGTTCTGGTTCTTTGTCGAAAAGACCGAGTGCAGCTTGATGATGTTTGGGTGCGACAGCTCCTGCAGGAAGCGGATTTCGCGCAGCGAGTCGTGCGAGATGCCCAGCTCCTGCACCTCGGGGCCGACTTTGATCTTCTTGATGGCGACGAGCTGGGTAGGGTCCGACACCAGGTGCGCCGAGAAGACGTCGGCGTATTGACCGCTGCCGAGTTTCTTGCCTTTGACGTATTTGCGGCGTTCTTGGTCGTCCAGTTGTTCGGCCAGATTTGTGTTGCCGTCGCCCTTGAACAGGGCGGGCGATGCGGGCGACACGCCCATTGTGAGGTTGATGTGAGAGGGAAGGACCGATGGTGTTGCAGTTGCTCTCTAAGTTGGCTGCTGTTAATGACATTGAACCGCGGCTCTGCGGGCCGTGCCACTTGAAGAAGCCAAGCGACAGCCACTTTTTGGCTCATTACACACACACGGCCATCGCAACACGCTCGCTCCTGCCCTCACGAGTTTTGTTCCCTCTGTTTGGTCGCATCATCAACATCAATCCGCCACACACGGCAGTCACGATGTTCGCCCGTCGGCCCACCTGCCTCAAGGCCCTGCCAACCAAGACTGTCACCACCACCACCACCACCACCACCCAGCTCCGCTGCACACACGCCAAAGTCGCCCCAACAAACATACCAAACCCCACTCCCTTCGTCCCCGACGCCGCCACCTTCCTCACCCTCATCGGCCGCAAAATGTCCGTTCACTCCAACAAAATCCCCGACTGGAACGCCCTCTTTTCGCTCTCATCACCACAGCTGCGCGAACTGGGCGTTGAGCCTGCGCGCAGCCGTCGCTACCTGCTGCATTGGCGCAACAAGTTCCGCCACGGCGAGTTTGGCATTGGCGGTGATTTGACTGCCGTGCAGGACGGCGTCGGCGAGTTGAGGATTGTCGAAGTCCCTGCTGCCAATGCTCCCGCCACTCTCACCAGCTCGCCTGGCATGCGCAAGATTGTTGTCAACGTGCCTGCTGGCCAGGATGCGCCTGATCTGCCTCTCGACAAGCTGGTGCCGGTTCAGGGCACAAAGGTTATCAGGTCGAATATTATCGGCGGTCCGTATGTGGAGGCCATCAAGGAGAAGCCCGGTGCTGCCAAGATTGTCGCAAAGGAAGGATTGTGGGAGATCAAGAGAGGCCACAAGATTGACGGTGGTGAGAGGAGAAAGGCAGAGGTGAGAAATAAGAGACGGATCGAGGAGAAGAAGACGAGTAGAGCTTAGAAGCCATCACTGTAATTTTACAAAATGTACATTTATTCCATCAATCCTGGTCACGAACTTTAATATTTTCATTTGTTTCCAACCACCTTCTGTCCGCTTGTTTCTCTTTTTTTCCCCCTTTTTTTTCTTTTTTTTACAACACAAGACATGGCAAGTGCCCAGTACGGGAAGGATCAGCGGCTTTCCAACCTCAGCATCCCTCAAAACCATCTCTGCCTTGATGCTTGCTTGCCAATACCAGAATATTCAGTATGCTACTATTGGATACGCCCACAAACTATACAGGAGCCTTGATTTTCTGGTCTTACATCCTCGCAGCCCTCTCCCTCACCACTCTCATTCTCAACACCATCTACCAAACCCATAAAAAGAATGGCCACCCAAACATTCCGCTGCCGCTCATCCTCCTAGCAATCTCAAGCTTCTCAAGTCTTTCCTACCACATGCTGAACGTCTTGATACTATCTTATCGTCAATGGACCGCTTCACACTCCATCCTGCTTCCAAATGCCGGTGTTCTTGAACTAGTACGGGCTTTGGTTGGAGCTTCTCCCAGCAGCACCCGTTTGTGTCTGTGGCAATGGTCTATAACTTCTTCCCTGTTCCAGGATTTTGGCATGGCTATTGTGGAGACCGAGGCCAAGTATCTGGTGTCTTCTGCTGGATTGTGGTTGACGGTTGCAGTGGCGGTATATATGGGCATTGAAGGTATCTTGTTCTTTCTTCTCTTCCCAAATCTGTCCCTTTTCCAGAATCCTTGTGTCTCACGGAAACAACGGCGTCAACTTAACTCATCAAATCGTAAAAAACACAGGCCGAAAAACCAACATACCAAACCTCTGGGCCTTTTTCGCTTTGGCCGAAATCCTTCCGACCTCGTTTGCACAAACGCTCTTCTACATCACTGTGGTCGTCAACAACGCCCCTTCCCATCCTGCTCAGCGACCAACAGTGCTTCTTTCCCGCTACTGGCCTTTGTGGTACACTATCCCTCTCCTCTACGTATACACCCTGAATCTGCTTCCCACCATGAATCTCCACCACAACCTGATGCCCACAATCCTCTTTCTTCGCCTCATCCTCCTCCTCCCCTTTCTCCTGCCATTGAGCACTGCATCCCAGGAACCTGTGGCCACGACGCCCATCATGTTCAAACATGTCTCTACGCTCCGCCTCTTTGGCTTCACGGTGGCCACGCAATTCATGGCTCAGCATTTCGGTGCCCTGTCCAGTGCTTTGACAGAGGCAGCGGGTTGGCAAGACGTGGGAAATGTGTTGTTGGAGGCTGTGGGCAGTCATCCGGCTGTTGCGGCTCTGGGCTGGGATTTTGTGTTTGGCTTGTTTGCGTTTGGGTGTTGGATGCTGCTTTGCACTTAGGGTGGTGGTGGTATAGTCCAGCGTTTGGAAACAGATCTAGCTGATAACCATTTTTTTTCCATCTTTTCGTTTCGGCCTATGTAGAGGCGGGTGGGTGGTAATTGGAAGAAAGGTCATGATGCCTTTAATCGATCAAGAAAGAGTAATTATTTGCCTTTTCCCAACTCTGTCAAAGGCAAGCAAGCGATAAACTGATTATGAAAAACAAACAAACCTCAATCAAATCTCACCACGACCAGGCATGAACTGTAGAAAGAACATATAATTAGCGAAACTTTGAAGATCCTTTCTGTACCTTCTAACAGGGGGGGGGGGTGGGGGGGGGGGTGTTTTTTATTTCATCTACATGGTTTGCTTGCTATTATACTATAGACTATACTCTGCTGCTACTGCTGGTGCTGCTACTAATGCTACTACTGCTGATGCTACTACTGCTGATGCTACTACTGCTGATGCTACTACTGCTGATGCTACTACTGCTGATGCTACTACTGCTGATGCTACTACTGCTGCTGCTTTGTTGAACTACCTACCTTCGTTCGTTACCTGTGTTATTCACGGCCAAATCAAAAATCCAATATATATATATATATATACATATATTTTGGAGACAAAAGAGCTGTCTGTTTGTGTCTTGCTTATTTTGCTATCTACATTTTGAAAGGTTTAGGTAGCGAAGTTAGTAGGTCAGAATTAGCGAGGTAGGATCTCTCGAGTGCGAAGAGAGATATTTCTCTTTCTGTCGTAATTATTGAACTTGTACCTTCCTGCTGTCTATTGAGATTACACCTTCCTGCTGTCTATTGAGATTACACCTTCCTGCTGTCTATTGGAATTACACCTTCCTGCTGCTTATCGAGCTTACACCTTCCTGCCTTCCTGCCTTCCTGCTGCCTATCGAGCTACGCCTTCCTCTCTCGCCAACGAAGCAGCAAGACTTGCTCTCTTTTCCGCAAAAAGAAAGCGTCTGCTTCCGCCCATGGTAGTCGTATATCATACGACCAGGAAGGAAGGAACCACTGCACACTGTCGGGACATGTAAGGGTGCAGGGCATAGTAGCTTAGCTCTATATCAAGATAGCTTAGTCCTTTCTCATGATAGCTTAGTCCTTTCTCAAGATAGCTTAGTCCTTTCTCATGATAGCTTAGTCCTTTCTCATAACAGCTTAGCTCTTCATCGTGATACCTTACAATGCTCTGTCTTCGTTACTACTGCTTCTCTCGGATCTCAGCCAGGCTCTCCGAGTCTCAAGTAGGGGCCTCATCGAAATGGACGGAAATCATCCAAGACTCGGCGTGAGGTGGTCGGGAAGCATGAGCATCGTTTAGGACTCGGCGTGTAAGTGATCGGGAAGGACGAATGTCGTCTAGGACTCGGCGCGCAGGTGATCGAAATCATGCTCCGGCTTGTGATGTCGACCCTTTCGAACCTCTTACTCATTCGGCCTTTGTGATTGAATTCTGCCTTTCGACACGCAGCACGCACGCACGTAATACGCACCTCTTCGTGGTGTGCTACCAAGACATACCTTTCGATTCAAGCAAAAAATTCTTGTTCAATCCCATCAAAACGTAAGTCGTTCGACTCCATCAGCACATACCTTGCTTGGTCTCATCTGACACACCTTGCTCAGTCCCATCGAGACACCTTTCGCGGTCTCATCACGACAGCGCTTATCAAAGTCTGCGCAAGAAACATCTCATCCAAAGGTAGAAGCCCCACCCCTCAGACACATCTCGCTGCATTTTGTGCACTGTGCTGATTATCACAGCTTTGACGCCATGTCCGCCGCTTCGAGTAAGAAGTGCTGCGCCAACTGTGGTAGCCCTGCAGCTGTCAAAGTCTGTTCTGACTGCCATGGTGCTCCTAACGTCGACGGAGTCGCTCAGGACAGTGTCCATTACTGCGACAAACTTTGTCAGCGTGCTCATCGCCCACAGCACCGAGACACTTGTAGATTCCTGAGGTACAGAAGATCAGCATTCAGAGCCGCTTGGATCCTCCAGGAAGTGTTTTACGAATGCCGTAAAGAGTCTTACTTCGACTGTCCTACCAAAGTGGAGGAAGTCGATGGCGTTCTCATCGTCCACGACGGTGACGAAAGAGTCTATGATCTTGGAATCGGCAGAAAAAGAGAGTACGGCATTTATCAGGAGTTTCCCGAGGACATCTTCGAAAACCAAAAGGACAAAGAGGCCAGTCTGAGCCTGTTGTTCTGCAACAGTTCCGTTAACCAGATGTATCAGCTGTGTGAGTGGCTTTTCAAAGGTGATTGATGTCAACCCGCTCTTCTTTGTAAACGCCATCTGACTTTCAGTGTACAGACATTGCTGAGAAGCTTGAAGAGGCCGAAGTTTACGTGATCAACCCGGCCCGCAAGGTTCGGTTCAACGCCAGCTGGATGGACAAAATGTATGCTCATCACATGTGGAAAGTCCACCTGAGGTCTGACGAGGTGTACGCGCTGGATCTTACCGGTGCCCAATACGGGTGGCACAGGCCTTTGATCCTTTGGTCAGACTATGTCAAGAACCTCGACCAGGAAGAGACCGTGTACATGGCACACGGAACCCAGTACCGCGAGATGCTCGTGTCCAATATGGCAAGTGATGATGTCAGATTCGATCGCCTGATGCTTGTGGCTCCCGAGTGTCTCAAGCTCGACCTTGACCAGGCATTCTTCGCCGTTTTCGGCGGTGTTCGTGCCTCGCCATTGCTCAACTTTGGCCCGTCAGTCTTTGATTGGGCAAAGGAAACAATTGTGCAGTTTGCCAAGGCTATCACCTGCGAGGCGGCGGAGAAGGTCGACTGTCTCGTCTACCATATGGTAGAGGAGACTAAAGCGGCGCGCGCTGTCATTGTCAATGATCCCAGCGCGCACCCGGGCAGGGTGGTTCGCGGCGTGCTCGTCAGGCTTGCTGCCCTGTTCTATGGCGAATGGACTAGGGTTGACGGTGTCGTCTTGAAGTCAAAATCCTTGGAGGAGTGGGAAGAGAATGCAGAGTATCGCAAGAAAGTTGAGAGTTTGCATCTGCCAGAACAGCGTATCTGGGATGCCTGGTGCAGAGACTATCACGCAGAGAACCGCCGCGACTAGGCTGATCCGAACCGCCGTGTATTAGAGGAGAGGTGGACAAGTTTCGATGGAGGTCAAGTAGGATGGAGGTCAAGTAGGATGGAGGTTAAGTAGGATGGAAGTGTCGAAATAAGAGAGGGACACGTGACGGGTTTATATGCACGTAGAGCACCGCCACAATCGACGACCGGGATGCGCCACAAGCTACCGCGTCAGCATCAGACAACAAATGTAGGAAGGTCCTGGTAGGCAAGTAATTTATAATAATCTTTTGCACAGAAACATGTCGAGCAAAGAGGCTTCGAATAATGACCGGCCACCGTCCATCAACACAACAGCAGCAAACAACAATGTCGAGCTGGACCAAGTGCTGTCGCCAATCATGCACCCCATCCAGGAAGACTTGATGGCTCTTTCCCGACTGGGCGAACTCCGATCAATCCAGAAGCTTTTTGACAGCGGCAAGGCTTCGGCCACAACAGCAGATGCCCAGGGCATCACGGCCTTGCACTGGGCTGCCATAAACGGCCACCACGCCCTCTGCCACTTCCTTGTCCAGGCCGGCGCAAACGTCAATGCCAAAGGCGGTGATGCCGATGCCACTCCTGTGCTCTGGGCCTCTAAACGCTGCCACCTCAATGTCGTCAACCTGCTTCTCAAGAACGGCGCCGACCCGCTCCTCACCGACGACCAGGGCTACAACTTGCTGCACTCGGCAACGCTGGATGGTAATGTCTTCCAGCTGATCCTTTTGCTGCACCAAGCCGACGTGCCTGTCGATGTTGCCGATACCCAGGGACACACCAGCCTCATGTGGGCGGCCTACAAGGGCTTCCCGGCCTGTCTCGAGGTTTTGCTGAAATGGGGTGCCGATGTGCACGCAAGAGATGAACAAGGCTTTACCGCCCTCCACTGGGCTCTGGTCAAGGGCAACTACAACTGCATTCAAAAACTCATCGAGTATGGCGCCGACCGCTTTGTCGCCAACAACGACGGCAAGACGCCCACTCTTACAGCAAAAGACATGAATTCGACCGCCACATGGCACCGCGCTCTGTCAGACACTGGCTATGACAGTCAAGGCAACCCGCGCGAGTTTCCCTTGACCTTTGTCAAGGACACGAAGAAGTTTATCGAGCGTTTCTTCTTCTGCTGGCCTTTTGTCGTTATTGGCATCACATTGTACATTCTCTCCATCATGCCTGTATATTTCGGCTTGCCCATTTCCATGATTACATCCTACCTCCTCCAGCTAGCCTCTCAAAAACTGCTGAAATGGGCTCCCAGCAACATGAAGCACATGCACAAGACGGTTCGTTCCTTCCTCGAGTATCCATCGCGTCTCTAATCATTCACCAACAGCCATTCCTTGCCGGTGTCTTTACAGCAACCCTTGGCTGGGTGGGCGTCCGCTACATCACCCACGTCCTCCCTACCACCTTTACATCCCATTTCATCCTCAACCTGCTCTTCTTCTCCTCATACAGCCTCTGCGCATACTACTACTTCACAGCCATGCTCATGGACCCCGGTTTCATCCCTCGCTCTGCCTCGCGCGGCCAACAAAAATCAACCATCGAAGAACTCATCGATGCCAGAGCATTTGACGAACAACATTTCTGTTCGGTCTGCATGATCAGAAAGCCACTACGAAGCAAACATTGCAGACAGTGTAATCGCTGTGTGGCCAGAGAAGATCATCATTGCAGTTGGTGCGCTAATTGCATTGGCGTCAACAACCATCGCCCATTTGTGTTATTCGTCATCTTCCTGCTCACTGGCATTGCCTTCCTCGTCCGTCTCAGCTTTGCATACATTAACATGCTGCCCACACCACCCGAATCAGCTATTCACTGCGCAGTACTGAAGCCAGAATTCTGCGCCATCTGGTCCAAGGACCCCTTTACCATTCTGGTCAACGGATGGGCCAGTCTGCAGCTCACATGGACAACAATGCTGTTGTTTGTGCAACTCACTCAGATAGCCAGGGCCATCACGACGTGGGAAGCCATGAGAAGCCATCATCCTGGCCCTCTGACCACAGCACTCACCACCGGCTCTTTGTCCACCGAAGCTGGCAACATAACCTCCTCTGGCAGTGGGCCCGCCACAGATTCCCCCTCTCCTGGCACCTCTCGTCCAGCGGCAAATAAAAAGGAAGGTTGCTTTTCCCAGTGGAAACGCCTGCTGGGCGTCGACACCTTCATCGCCACCGCCATGCACGGTTCCCGCGCCCAAGAGGTCCTCGCCCAACGACGGGAAAATCCCTTTACCAAAGGTGTGGTGAGAAACTGTATGGATTTTTGGTGTGATGGCGGTCCTGGGGATGGCAGTAACGATGGGGTCATGATGTGGAGTAGGGTGTTTGGGGTGAGGAAAGACCAAGGCATGGGTCTTTTGGGCGGAAAGAGGGTGGATTACAGACGGTTGTTTGATTTGCCGAGGAATGGTGGTGAGGAGGCGTGAGGGAAAGATTTACCCGCCGCCCTTTGTCTAGGTTTTCCTCTTTTTTGGTCGTTGTGAATACATGAAAAAGATTCTTGGAGTTTTGATGTTTTTTGGTTACCTATATGTTCTGCAACACTGTGTTGTGAACGATTGAGAACATGGGCAAGGAAGCGGCACCTTCTCTGCTTGATGTGTTTTTTTGATGATACATCTCAAGACTCCTTTTTCTTCGTTTCCGCCCCTTGATTTCCTATTACGGAGGAGGATCTCTCTCTTTGCTCTTTTTTCCCTTTCTCTCCTCTCACTCGCGAACCACCAAACCCCTCGCCTCGGACTCCGAAAAGAAGACAACCATCCTCCACACCTTCCTGGCCAGCCCCTCGGCCTCCTCGTCAAGCGTGTCGCTCAACTCCTCGACAATCTCCTCGGGCCTGCCATGTCGCCTCACAACGCCCTCGATGACCTCGACGAGCATGTCCTCCTGCACGCCCAACGACTCGAAAATCTTCTTTTGGACGTACGGTCTCAGTTGCTCTCGGATGACCGAATCGGGCAGGTGAGCCCACTTTACGGGCCACGCGAACAGGTCGGCCAGCGAAGTAGGGATGGAGGCGGCGAGCTGGCGCGTGGCGGCTTGGCGTTCGTCGTCGGTCATTCTTTCTCCCGGGGCCAGCGGTTTGAAGTCGCCGGCTGCGTCGCGCAACAGCTTCTTGCGGTCGCCGGTTCCCGACGTCATGTCGTCTTCGTCGTCGAGCAGGCCTTCCATCTCGGCCATGGTTTGTTGTTTGCTGAGGGCGCCTGCCCTCCTTTGTTGTTCTTCTGGTTCTTCGGATTCGCCTGTGCGAGCAGGGCCGTTGCCGCCCAGGCTGCCCAGATTGAGGGTAAAGGCTCGGGGTTGCGGTTTGGCAGTGCTGCGGGATGAAAGCTCCTCGCCTGCTTCGGCCAGGAAATCGTCGGCCATGCCGCGCGCACCTTCCAGTCTGCGCTGATCTCTTGCCCGCTCCTTTCTCTCGTCCTCGCGGTCCTTTTCGTCTCTGGCGCGCTCGGCGTGCTTGAACTCTCTGCGTGCGCGAATCCACGCTTTACGATCGCGGTAGAAGAGTTCGGTGGGCCTGCGCAATTCTTCCTCGTCGTCAAACTCACGGTACTTTTGTGCAAGGGCGTCACGGCGTTGTTGGCGAGCGCTTTGTTCTGCTTCTTCCTCGGCATCGGCGCGGGCGAGGGCTTGGATGTGTCTTCTCTCCACGTTGAGCCAGCGTCTTTCTTGGTCCAGGTAAACCTTTTCCAACTCTGCATTCTTCTTCTCTTCGCGACGGCGCTCGAGCTCCGAATCGGACGCCGAGTCATCGTCTTCCTCGTGTTTTCCATTGACAAAATTGACGCCGTCGACATAGTCTTTGGGCATTTGTGCGCCTCTGTAGCCCTTGGGGCCGGAAGGAGCTCCTGCGATACTGCGGTCGCGGGGGCCGACAGGTACGCCATTTGCGCCGCCAGGCCCTGAGGGGGCAGACAAGGGAGGAGATGCCAGACGGCTGGGTCTAGGGGCAGATCTGTTGCGCTCGGCAGCCTCAAGCTCTTCCTCCTTGCGCAGGCGTTCGAGATCACGTTGGATGCTGCGGTCTCTGAAGGCGGTGATCTCGGCAGCGACCGTCTCGCGCATCTCTGGGGGAATGTCGGACAGTTCGTCTTCGGCGGCGACGGGAATAGTGATGACCTCTGCATTTTCAGGCTTGTGTCCGTCCTCCATGTGTACGTCTCCATTCTTGTCGGCGCCATTGGTCAAGGACTCCTGCGAAGACAGGTGGATCAGAACGCGGTTCAGGTCTTCTCTTGCAGTGTCCAGACGGAATTGCAGTTCCTCGGCAGACGGCTTGGACCATTTCTCAATGTACTCGAGCGAGTTCTGGTCAACAACGACCATAAGTTTGGCCTTTTTGACGTTTCCCTCGTCGTCCTTTTGCAATTTTCCATTCTCGCGCAACGGCACGTCGACGTCCTTGAAGATTTCGGCGGCAAGTTGCAGAGCACCGGCATCTTCATACTCGGCAAAACCAAAACGGCAAGGCTTCCCATCAGCGTCCGTCACACGGGTCCAGCGGCGCAGCTTGACTGGGCCTTGTCCACCAGCACTCAAGATGTCCTCGAGCTGCTGGTCGGCAGGCACTCCGTCGACCAGGCCTCCCACAAATATGGTCCTGCTGACTTCTTCCAGGGTGGGAGGGATGATCTGAACAGTTTCACGAGGCATTCTCTGGTCAGCACCGAGACCCGCTCGATTGCGGTTTCCTCCTTGTGTGTTGCTGTCGAGGTTTCGCGAGTCGTAGCCATAAGGAGCGGCGGGCTTGTTGGGCTGGCTAACACCGAGACGGATGACGGGGGCATTGAAGTTGATGTCGGGCAGATTTTGCGGTGGCTGGAACGGCGCAGCGACAGCGGTAGGACGACCGGGAAGGGGATTCGCGGGACTCATGGAGGGAGGAGGTGTCATGCCGGGAGCGCCACCTGGAAAACCATCAGCGGGTGTAAATGCGTGATTGATGCTCGACTTACCCATTGCTGGAGGGGGGCCCATATTGGGAGGGAAGCCACCGCCATACGGCGGAGGTCTGTAAGAGCCCGGAGCTGTAGACAAATCAGCACATGAAGGGATCGCAATTCAGTGAGAAACATACGCGCATAGTTGTAGGCCATGATGATGGGACAAGAGAGAAGACGTTTGGATGCTCAAAGGCCAAAGTCGCTCTTTCCCTGGGCGGTTTGCTTGGCGCGCGTCAAAAAGTTCCACGGCCGACAACAACGAGGCAAGAGCGAAACGAGAGCAGCAGCACGCCTCGGCCAACATGGAATTGTCACAAGCGGCGGCCAGAGTGCTCACGCGCTGCAGGCCAACCTTGCTGTACACGTCGTTGCCTGTGTATCGGACGCAAGCCATTCGCTCCTTCTCCTCTACTCGCCTGCTGCGTCAAGACGAGTCCGAAGCCTTCATAAGCCAGTTCCAAAGACTCAAAGACAAGAACCAATCCTCCAACACATCCACTGTCGAAGCACAGCACAATGCCGAGTCCACGCCACCCATGCCTGTCCCGGAACAACAATCACCAGGGCGCACCCAGATGCCATCAGTGAGCGCCATGATGGACAGTGTGCTCGACGGCACAAAGGGTGTTCCTACCGTTGCCGAAAAAGGCACTTTCGGTGGTAGCCCAGCCTCTTCTGGTGACTCGGTCACCGACCTCTACTCGTCTCTGCAAAGGTTTCGACCCAGCAGAAGCGACTTGATCAGCGGCCTCTACAAGCAAACAATCCGCCCCCCCAGACCACTCGAATTCACTCCTGGCCCTACCCTTGGCAAGACGGTACAGGTCCAGATGGGCGGCGACGTCGGTCGTGCTTTCCGTCAGGTCGAAGCCCTGTGCGGCAGGAACAGAGTCCGCGCCGATGCCGCCAAGCAGCGCTTCCACGAGCGTCCCGGTCTCAAGAGGAAGCGTCTGCATTCCGAGCGCTGGCGAAGACGTTTCAAGGAGGCTTTCCGTGGCACCGTCAAGATGGTCAACAAGATGAGGAAGCAAGGCTGGTAGACGCTTATGCTCACGTGTATATTGCTTCTTTCTTCATGTACAACAGTTGTCCATATAAACATTGCAAAGCGTTGGGATGGGTTCATCACAATCACATACTTCTACTATGATTCTGTTCTACAGCACATCTTCCTCTTTCAGATGCATCAATTGGCTATCAATCCTCCCGCATGTATTGAAGGCCTAATCCCTGACTATTTGTTCACATCAACACTTTCAAATCATAGCTACTGGCTCAGAGCTTGTAAAGTTGTAAATGTATTGCTCATCAGTCTGAGAAGATCTGAAGTGTCGTCGGTGTGTGCTGCTATAGTATGGGGAAAAAAAGGATGCTGCTATAATATGGGAAAACAGGTTGCTGAATTCTGTCTAAGAATTCTTCTCAACTACTGCCTAGTAGGCTCCCAGACAAATCCTATAACGATTCATGGTCTTGGTGACAGCATTTAGACAGACACCGGCAAGAAAAAAGGTCGTCAGCAGAGTATGGAGAAGCATTCAATAGCAAAGTCGAGGGAGCGTGCTGCTCAACACTACATGTAAGTAGTAAGGCCCGGGTTTACCGGATTTAAACCGACATGACACGTCTTCGTACAACTTTACATCACTCATTTCTGGCATCTTGATCAGAGTCTACTGTTGTCAATGGATACAAAACCTTGAAGCCACAGATGCCGACTTCATCAACTGGCCAACTCAGCAACACCGAGGCGTGGTCACTACTGGCCTGCTCTGGAGCAAGCTTTGGAGTGCTTTACAACACTTGGATCAACAATGGGGCCCCTATATTTGCATCACTCGCATTGAGCGGCCTGGCATTCTCCTCTTCTTATGCAGTAATAAGATGGACAGGAGAGACTTTCATGAGGGCTGGGCAAAAAGGAAGAGACATGTGCAAGAAGCAGCCCATTGTCATGTTAGTTGGTTTAATTCCACGAATAGTCAAATGCAAAACACTGACTTCCTCTAAAAAGTCCGGAGCTCATGGGCCTGGTCAGCGCACTTGTGTACCTGCTGTGCATCATATTGTTCCTCCCTTTCGCGTTCAAGCATGATATCGTGGCAGCGACATCCGGAGGCGGTAACAAGGATATTGTTTTCAAGGCACAGGTCGTCGAGACCGGACGGTTCTTGCATCGCTTTCCTCTGGAGAAGGTGAGTCTGAATTGTGTTTGTTACCATACATAAGACTGACTGATCCAGCTTGCATCTTACGGCTTCGCCTATGGCACACTTGCGACCATAATAATCCTCGGCATGATTGATGACATTTTCGACCTCAGATGGAGACACAAGTTCTTCATCCCAGCTTTCGCCTCATTGCCTATCTTGGGTCTTTATGCCGTCGATTTTGGCGTCACTCATGTTGTGGTCCCAATCCCGCTGAGACCATATCTCGGAGAACTCGTGGACCTGGGCCTGCTGTACTACATGTACATGTCTGCCATATCCATCTTCTGCCCCAACAGCATTAACATTATCGCTGGTGTCAACGGCATCGAGGTTGGTCAGTCGATTGTGATTGCCATACTCATTCTCCTGAACGATTCATTTTACCTCATCCCATCATCTCCAAACCTCCATCCGGCAACAGATTCGCATTTGTTCTCGGTATACCTACTACTGCCATTCCTTGGAGTCTCTTTTGCTCTGCTCAAGCATAACTGGTATCCGGCCAAGGTGTTTGTAGGCGACACGTACTGCTACTTTGCAGGCATGGTCTTTGCCATTGTGGGCATCATGGGTCATTTCAGCAAGACACTGATGCTCTTGTTCATCCCGCAGGTCTTTAACTTTGTTTACTCGGCCCCCCAGCTCTTCCATATCGTGCCCTGTCCGCGCCACAGATTACCGCGCTTCAACGCCCGCACTGGACTGGTAGAGCCCTCGCAGGCTACCTTTACCGACAAGCCCCTGAACAAGTGGGTTGGAGAAGTTTTGAAGTTGCTGCATGCATTCAAGCTGTTACGTGTTGAGACGGACGAGAGCGGGACAGTAGTTTCGACTACCAACATGACCATCCTGAACTTGTGGCTGGTGTGGAGAGGACCTATGCGAGAAGATCGCTTGGTTGTCGAGGTCATGGCCATGCAAACGTTCGTTGGACTTTTGGGACTGGCGGTCAGACATCAACTCGCTCTGCTCGTTTTCTCGCAGGATAATCTATAGTTGCGTCATGCGTTCGATTGTCTTTTCGTGTATAAAGCTTACTCGGAGTTTCGGGGATGCAGACTCCAAAGAGACTGCTTTTTTCTCACAGCCTAGCAAGCAACAACATTAAGAAGCTCATCGGATATCACATCTCGGCAGCTTTACACTGCTGGCGGAGGATTTATCCACACCATTCCTACTTTTGTTTGAGGGCGAGCGCTTGATCTTAGGAGCATGGTTGTTCTTCTTCACTAGGCAAGCCGTCAACTGTACGGAGTAGCACGACTCAGCATATGCTCACACTCAAAGATACTTATGTGCTGCATACCTTTGATTCCAGCTGGATGTCCATTATGTTGGTCTGCTCCAATCATCCGCCTAAGTATGCTTCCAAACGATGAAATTCAATCATTTTTGCGAACGGGTAATGCGAGTACTCTGCTAGTGACATCCAGATCTGAACAAATAATGCTCGCTGTGGTGCAGTGCGATCCAATGCCGTCAAGGCGTGCATGGCCTCGACAGATCGTGATGACGAACCGCAAGTACATGTATCTTCACGCCATCTCCCCAAAGTTTACTTCGCATACATCGGTGAGGCCGGCTGTGTATAGCTGATCTACTCTCACCTGAGAGTCGGCATCAAGGTAGCACCTGTTTATATAAAGGCAGACCATCCACCTTCGATTACTCCTAGATCATACACAATCACTGCACGAATACGATATCCACTCAACCTCCTATTCATTATAAAGGTCCCTACCTATGCTATCATCTTCATCTCTGCGCTGTTCGGTAGCACGTTGGCACTGGTCACTCCCAGGGACGCCGATTGCAAGGCTAAAGGGAATTATTACGCATGTATCACTAGTACTGGTTTGTTTCGCACCTAGCATCTTACAAAAAGACGCAAACATACTAACCTCTCAAGCAGAAGGACAGATACACGTATACTGTTTTGCATATAACCGCAACACAACCGCATGTGTATTCCAATACCCGATCAATTGTCCTCCTTAGCTTCTTTACTGTCTATCTTGGATGTCTTCTTATGACGGGGGTGGGGAAGATGCTCGTGGCGGATCAGGCCCACCTTGCAGTCCAGAAAAGCTCGCTTGCCAAGGTTAGGATCCCTCGCATGTATATATTAACAAGAAAGCCGTATTTGTTCTCAAACTTCTTGTTTCTTTTTGTGATCGTAGATTTGGCGACCGACACGCGTGAGCAAGATCAGGGCGTGTGGTCTGACTGCAGTTGCGGCATGTGTAATTCCAAAGCCCTAGGGCTAGTCAAGAGCGGAGGACTCTGGTTTTAATGAGGCAAAACATGCGACACGGATTGCAGCGAGACGTCATTGGAAGGTATCAAATGGATGCCGCCCGTGGTGGGATGATACTCCAATTAACTCTGACTGGGGGGCGATGCGCCTCTACCACGAACACGCAAGAAGATAAAGATACTTGTAGAGCGGCTGTGTGATAGTATGCTGAAGACATGACTGTGAGTTGATAGAATAATACATGTAATAATAGACTGCAGTCGGTCATCATAACGGATGTCTGCAGTCTACAGGAGCGGGCGGTATCGGAGGCCGGGATCGGACTTGAGCATGGAGGAACATGCAGCTGCAGCCAATGAGGGGCACTGGATTTGAGATGGGGCATGCCATGGAACATGATAGCAAAAGTACAAGTAGAGGTAGCTCCTACCAGTCTAGACACACCTGCTCCTTCCTCTTTGGCTTTACCGCTCCTTCTTCCCTCTCGACACGCGTATCCTACACATAACATCCCAAAATGCCCGGCGCAGTAAAAGGACCCAGAACGTTGTACGACAAGGTATTCCAAGACCACGTTGTCGACGAGAAGGACAATGGCACGATATTGCTCTACATTGACAGACACTTGGTGCACGAGGTCACATCGCCGCAGGCCTTCGAAGGCCTCCGAAATGCCGGCAGACAAGTGAGAAGACCCGACTGCACTCTCGTCACCACCGACCACAACATCCCTACGTCATCGAGGAAAAACTTCAAGAGCGCCGCCACCTTCATCGAAGAGGAGGACTCGAGGCTGCAATGCACCACGCTCGAGGACAATGTCAAGGAGTTCAACCTCACCTACTTTGGCATGGGGGACAAGAGGCAGGGAATCGTCCACATCATCGGCCCGGAGCAGGGCTTTACTCTGCCCGGCACCACAGTCGTGTGCGGAGACAGCCACACGTCAACTCACGGTGCCTTTGGCTCGCTCGCCTTTGGCATCGGCACCAGCGAGGTCGAGCACGTGCTCGCCACACAAACAATCATCACCCAGCGCAGCAAGAACATGCGTGTCCAGGTCGACGGCCAGCTCGCCCCCGGCGTGAGCAGCAAGGACGTCGTCCTCTACATCATTGGCAAGATTGGCACAGCCGGAGGCACCGGCTGCGTCATTGAGTTCTGCGGCTCTGCCATCCGCGGCCTCTCGATGGAGGCCCGAATGTCTATTTGCAACATGGCCATCGAGGGTGGCGCCAGAGCTGGCATGATCGCGCCTGATCAGACCACCTTTGAATACCTCAAGGGCAAGCCCCTTGCTCCCAAGTTCGACAGCCCCGAGTGGAAGAAGGCCGTTGCTTACTGGTCCTCGCTCAAGACTGACGAGGGAGCCCAATTTGACTACGATGTCTTCATTGACGCCAAGGACATTGCTCCCACCGTGTCTTGGGGAACTTCCCCTCAGGACGTCGTCCCCATTGACGGCGTCGTCCCCGGCCCTGACGACTTCCAGGACGAGACCAAGAAGAAGGCCTGCATCAGAGCTCTGGAGTACATGGGACTTACCCCCGGCACCCCCATGGAAGAAGTCGTCGTGGACAAGGTCTTCATCGGTTCCTGCACCAACGCCCGCATCGAGGATCTGCGCACCGCTGCTCAGGTTGTCAAGGGCAAGAAGGTCGCGTCCAACATCAAGCGCGCCATGGTTGTTCCCGGCTCCGGTCTGATCAAGCAGCGTGCCGAGTCTGAGGGTCTCGACAAGATCTTTATCGATGCCGGTTTCGAATGGAGAGAAGCCGGTTGCTCGATGTGTCTCGGCATGAACCCCGATATTCTGTCGCCCAAGGAACGTTGCGCCTCTACTTCAAATCGCAACTTTGAGGGCAGACAGGGTGCTCAGGGCCGTACCCACTTGATGTCTCCCGCCATGGCTGCCGCTTGCGCTCTTGCTGGTAAGCTTGCTGATGTCCGTAAGCTCGACGGCTACGAGCAGGTCACTGGCAAGGCCCCTCGTGAGGTCTCTGCCGAGCCCGAGGTTGACGCTCCCGAGAGCGATGCTGACCTTAACGAGATCATGGATCTCGACGAGACCTCGCAGGGCAACACTGTTTCGAGCGGTGCTCCTACCAGCTCCACCGGAATGGCCAAGTTCACTCAGCTCAAGGGTGTCGCCGCGCCCCTCGACAGATCCAACGTCGACACCGACGCCATCATTCCCAAGCAGTTCTTGAAGACCATCAAACGTTCCGGTCTCGGCTCTGCTCTGTTCAACGACTGGCGCTACAACGCCGACGGCAGCGAGAACCCCGATTTCGTCCTCAACCAAAAGCCTTACCGCAACGCAAAGATTCTCGTCGCTGACGAAAACTTTGGCTGCGGTTCCAGCAGAGAACACGCTCCCTGGGCGCTCCTTGACTTTGGCATCCTCTGCATCATCGCTCCCTCTTTCGGTGACATTTTCTTCAACAACTGCTTCAAGAACGGCATGCTCCCCATCCGCATTGGCGACGCCAAGGCTCTCAAGGCCATCTTCGCCGAGGCCAGCACTGGCGCCGAGATCGAGGTCGACTTGGTCGATCAGAAGATCAAGAAGGCCGACGGCACTGTTCTGTCCTCGTTTGATGTCGAGGAGTTCCGCAAGCACTGCCTCGTCAACGGTCTTGATGACATCGGCTTGACTATGCAGCTGGAGGACAAGATTGCCAAGTTTGAGCGCAGACGTACCGAGGATACCCCTTGGCTCGACGGTTCCGGTTTCCTCAAGCGCGATCGCAAGGGCCCTGTGAAGATTGAGGCTGCGCCGGTACCCAAGACCAACCGCGGCGAGGAGAAGACCGAGCCTCTTGAGTGGTAGAGAGCTTTGATTATTCTCGGGAAACGAATTTCTGTTTTATTTTTTTTTTTTCTTATGAAGGGAGTTGGATCTTCGTTTTAATGACCAAAAGCGAAGGGGATTTCACGACTATCTGATGTTTTTTGTTTTGCGCATGCAAATGTTACTGTTAGTTTTTCGTGCTTTCATGTATATTCTATTCCCTGTTCTGAATGAAAACAATTCGACGAGTGCCCGCAAACTGTCCAACATATAAGGTACTTTCCAAATGTCGTCCAAGACTCATGCTATCGTGTAGTAAAATCCGCTTAAGCCCGCGCGGCCAGATTAAGCGCAAGTCGCTCACCTCGATAGATGCTCCTTTGACCACTCTTGACACGACATCTCGCAAGACTCAAACAAATTTTCTCAGACACTTGGCACATAAATTTTCTCTGCCATTTGCTGTCCGACTGTCACGAACACAAATTTGGACTCAATTGCCTCCCCAGCGGGTCTCTGGCGTTGATTTTCCATCGCTCGGCTGTATTCTATCATGTCCGCCAACAATGCCTTCCATCACTTCAGTCATGGGCACCATGATCTTGTTTTAGCTATCGACTACAATTTCTATGGCACTCGTATGGCGACTGCTTCGTCTGACCACAGATTGAAGGTGTGGGATAGAAAGGATGATGGATGGACGGTCACCGATGTCTGGAAAGCCCACGATGCAGAGGTCACAGGCGTAAGTCGCTCGCACATTTCTGCCAGACTGACATATCTAATTGATGAAAAAAAAAGGTCAAATGGAATGGCCCTTTCGTAGGCGAGATTCTAGCAAGCATAGGCGAGGATGGCATGCTACGGATATGGCAGGAAGATGTGCTAGAAGCTCCCCTCTCTGGCCGTCGTTTCAAGCGTATCTACCAACAACCTTCGGCGACAAGAGTGCCCTACATGTCTCTGGATTTCAAGAACATTGGCACCGAAACATATCTGGCGGCCATTTCTCGTGACGGACAACTCACAGTCTGCGAACCGGTGGATCACGACAACCTCTCCGAGTGGCAAATCATGTGGCAGGAGTATCTATGCAAAACGCCGCAGAGGACAGAAGAGACCGGTTTCCGGGTGTGTTGGCATCAGGAGAAGCTGCCTGCCTGGCCAGCCGTGATGGCTGGACTCGATCGCAAAAGCCTGTCACTGGCCGTCTCGGTCATGGACACGGTCAAGATATTCCGCACTGACAAGGACCGCAAGTTCTACACGGCTGCGGAACTTCATGGATCAAATGCGCTCATTCGAGATGTTGCGTGGGCCAATGGCTCAATGCGCGGGTTTGACGTGATTGCCACAGCAAGCAAAGACGGGTACGTTAGAGTCTACGAGGTGCATACGCCGAGTGTCTCTGAAACCACCGTTTCTGAGCCTAAAAAAGCTGCTGAAGCAATCACGGGTGCAAAGTCACCCACAATCACCAAATTCAGCCATTCTGGTATAGGAGCCGGGCTTGCTGGAGGACCTCACAGCGGTCGGAACGAAGACCAGGATCGTCCTGGAAGAGTCAATCAAGAAGTCAAGTTGGCGGGGGAGCTTTCTGCTCATGGCGGTGCAGTATGGCGCGTCAGCTTTTCACAAATGGGTGAGTCTTTACGCAACAATGTTGGCCAGACGAGGATTGACAGTTATGGTTAGGTGATCTGCTTGTATCTACTGGAGACGATGGCCTCGTTCAGGTGTGGAAAAGAGCCGTCAATGATCAATGGATGCAATACGCGGAGATTGATGCAGTCGGCGACTTTTGAGGTCTTTTCATACCGCAAGATGGCCGCAAACGACTTCCACGGAGCGACATCCGTTTATGATAATTATTGCGAGGGAAACCACGATGCGGGTGGACGACTTTCTCCACGACGACCGTTTTTTCAGGCTGGCTGTTGCGCCGACAACGAAAACGCATTCCTACCTATATCTCTTATATTTCAGCAACTTCATCGTTTGCTCTTGCGACTGTCATCCATCCAAAGTTTCGCACCTCAGTCGTCGCAAATTCGAGACTGGTCGATCCAATATAGCATTTACAATTATTCAGTCCTGGGCAAAGGTGGCTTAAGTAGTCGTCTCAAAGCGAAGAGTTGGCTGGCCGGCCTTCTCCACACAGGGCAGATACAGCCATGGGGATCAGAGGGACTGACGATTACCTCACTGCCCGCGCGGCCAATCCTCGCACCGGTCTGATAAGTCCAAGCATAGCCAACTTGACCCCTCGGACACCTTTATCTCCAGCGGAAGCACTCTCACTATACTCGGATGGACACCCACCAGAACGGCCTATCAGATCATCATCATCACCTAGGGACACGAACGTGCCGGCAAACCGACAAAGACCAGTGGGGCCAAGGGGACGATGGCGTCAAGACGATAAAGGATGGATCATGGAAGCAGCGTCCGAGCGTGACGCCTCCCCAAGGATGAATACGGCAAATTCTTCAGCTATGAGGACAGACTTGAGGCCAGACTTTCACACCAGCGAGGACAGTTTTGTCATACCCATGCCGTCAGCCAGGGATCCACAGCCATACGAGGACGATGCTGCACAATACTTTGCATATAAGGGACAGCGTCTTCCGCAGAAAGAAGCCAACAATCGGTTGAATGGAAGGACGCACAGCATCGGGGCTGGACCACGCAAGTTTGCGCAAGCTACTAGGGCGCTTCGAGATTTTAGTGGTAAACGCTGCTCACCCACCATTAACGAGGTCGAGGTAGAACACAGTGTACCATCGCCATCCTTGTCAACCTCTTCCGCAGCCAGCATGCCCAACGGCCTCGCCAGTCCAAGATCCCCACCACTATCCAGAAGATCTGTAGGTTCGCCTCCTCAAGGCCTGGAGCGTAGGGACTCGGCTGTTAGCATCAAAACCTCAATGTCCGCTCAAGAGAAAGAAGTCGTCATGGGCGACCACAGCCCGACTCTAGGGGCAGGAGTAGACATCAACTCGCGTGCACCATCCAACCCAAACACCTCTCGCTTCCAAGATCTGCGTCAGTTGCCCAGAGTGCGGATTGTGCATCCAAAAGACGCGGCCGGGGTTTCAAAAACACAACAAGGCTCGGCGACTCGCGAGCAGTGCAAAGCTGCTGCTGCTGCTGCTGCTCCTCCTTTGCAATTTGCATCCATACCGCCTCAACCGTATACGACGACGGCTGCGCGCAAAGTTTCCTCGGGCTCTGCAATCTCTGTAACTGCTGATTCGCTTTCTCCGCTCGAAACGCAGGTGATTGGGTTTTTGGCCTGGGTCATCAATCAAGTCATCAACAAGCCTGCGTCCGAGTCCGATGTTTCTTCCAAAGGTCGGAGGACTCGGGCCATTGGAGTTGCGCAGGCAATCAACATATTATCGGACTCGGCGACAACACCTTTGCAGCGATGGCAAGCGGTTAAAGCATTGGCGTTCACGTTTGTACGAGCAATGGTCGTGCTAGGGTGTATTGTTGCTGTTGTGAGGATTGGGACTGCTGTGGGGAGGGTGCTGGCGATTTTGCTGTGGCCAATCAGTCTGGTGTGGGTTGTTTTGAAGTGGATGCTTGGTTTTGGGTGATTTGAGGTGTTGTTGAACATTCTCTTTTGCAATTGTATCTTTTTGGCTTCTCCTTTTGTGCCCTTAGATAGTGCTACTGTTCGCCTTTTGTAGTTTTTTTTCTAGACTCCCCTGAAATGAACACTTTATTAGACAATCATTGAACTGGGTAATCTCTGCCGTGTTCTTCTCTCCCTTTTTCAATGCTGCTGCGCCTCTCTGATTTTTTGTTTCCCTCATGACTCCCGCCTGAATTTTATCTTTGCTCTGCCGTAGCAGTACTAACACTATTGCCGGGTGTATTACTAGATCCTTGCTTCCGCTACTGCTGTTGTTGTTGTTGTTGCTGCTGCTGCTGCTGCTGCTGCTGCTGCTGCTGCTGCTGCTGCTGCTGCTGCTGCTGCTGCTGCTGCTACTGCTTTTCCTCATGACTGACTCCCGCCTAAGTATGATGCTGCTGCTACTGATTTTCCTCATGACTCCCGTCTAAACTTTATCTCTACTCTACCGTAGTAGTACTAGCACTATTACCGGTAGTATTACTAGATCCTTAATTCCGCTACTGTTGCTACTACTGCTAATGCTTTTCCTTATGACTAACTCCCGCCTAAAGTTTTATCTTTGCTCTAACGTAATAGTACTAGCACTATTACCGGCAGTATTACCGGATCCTTACTTCTGCTGCTGTCCCCTCAACGCCCGTCCAAAAACTGCAATCATACCGTTATCGCCTACACCTACGCACCACTTGCCATCTCCGCTCCAGTCCACGGCCCTGCACGCGAAATCGACGGGGCAGGGCACGACCGTCGTCTTATGAGCGGCAAGCCTGGCGTAAGGGTTTGAAAGGGTGGATTTGTTGCGTTTGAGCAGGATTGATGTCGACGGCGGTGGTGCGTTGGTTTCGTTGTTGTTTTTGCTGTTGCTGCTGGTGGTGGTCCGGGTTGTTGCTGTGCTGCTGGTTCTTGTCGCCGTTGCTGCTGCTGCTGTTGTCGTGCTGGTGCTGGCTGCGCTGCTTGCGCGCGTGGAACTGTCTTTGATGACGGGTTCCGCGAGCCCCATTTTGCGTTTTCTATTGTTGTTGCTGCTGTTGCCATTGGCGTTGGCGGCGGCACCGGCAGAAGACTCAGCACCGGCAGCGGCAGTATTCACGCTCTCGTCAACCACAGCTTGCGGCTTGCCTTCCTCGACCCGCTGGATATCCCAGAACGAAAACTTGGCCTTGATGTTCCCCATGCACAGCATAGGGCGCAGACCGGGCGATTTCAGCAGGCCGAAACGCATGTAAAAGGGGTTGATGTGCAGCATATCGAATGTCATGAGGCGCTGGAACGTTGCGTCTACTTCCGAGCCCGAGCCAGTGCCGCCAAAGGCCGAGCGGGTGGCTAGATTTGGTCCTTTGGTGGCGGGCATGGGGGGGTTTGGCGGTCTTTTGGAGTCAGAGGGTGAGGCAGAGGAAAAACCTTGGATTTTCCATAGCAGGATTTCGCCGCGTTTGACCGAGGCGTTATTACCTTCGGAGGCTTTGGAGAAGATTAGATCGCCCCAGAAGCGGACGCAGTCTACGTAGTCCGAATGGATGCCAATGCTGGCGAAGTGCGGATAATGCACTATTGTTGGATTGTCCGTTCCGGCATTCACGTCGGGTATATCTGGGATTCTCCACTAGGTGATTGGCAAGATTAGCAAAGGAATGTCAGGTGTGTCAGGAGACTGCATACCAAGCAAACCATTGTGTCTTCTCCCCCGCTCAACAGCCATCTACCGTTCGCATGAAAGTCCTATGATGATGGTCAGCTTCTACGTCTTTTCTAGGATGACTTAACAATCGACTTACGACGGAGAGAATGGACTGTCTATGCCCTTCTCCTGCCAGTATTGCCGCGCACGGTTGTTTGCTGTACTTGGGGTCGAGATTCCAGATGCGAATTGTGTAGTCTGAAGAACATGATGCTAGGACATCTGGACACGTTGGAGATATAACCAGATCGTTGATGTTCTTCGTTATGTTAGCTTCAGACCTGTACTTTTTTGCCTGGTCGTCTTTACTCACACCGCCATGCCCTTGGAGTACCTGTTGTGATGATCTATGTCAGCATCCAGCATATTTGCGTGCCATTGCTTGAAGCGTACCCGGACTACTTTTCCCGTGACTACATTCAAGATTTTGATACGCTTGGAACCGGATCCTGCGACGCAAACAAGAGGATCACCACTTTCTGCATCCCGTGACCAGGCAATGCTGTTCAAGGTCACATTTTCCTGTATGGTGGGGATTTTTCAAGTCAGTTTAATTGATAATGCGTGAAGATAATGGTGTGGCACATACGTCGGGATCATCCAGAACTGTCAGGACTTCCAACGTGTCGGTCCTCGATGTACTTGACTTGGTAATCGGTTTGCACACGAAGACCTGTGAATGGTCAACATTCAAGAGCGCTTGCCTCGGAAACCAGCATCTCAGGGTTACCTCTCTTCCCGCAACCGCGGCAAAGACGGGATCTTCATCCGGTCCGGAATACGGGTAGAACTTGATATCCCATATTTCGGCTGGACTGGCGTGTTAGATGAAAGAAAAAATGTTGTTATATGAAAAAAGGGCTTCATCGCCGCGTTGCATACCTTTCTTTTTCTCACCCTATTAATCTGCTCAGTGGAGGGTTCAACCTTTTTACTGGGAAGCAACACGAGGAACAAGGAAACTTGAAACACACCGGTAATCGCAGCCATGCCTTTAGTTGAGGAAACTCCATGACTGGAGCAAAAAGGTTGCCTGAGTTGTATCCACAGTAGCCAAGACCCTTGCGGTAACGGAGATTGTTATCAGATTGAAGATTTGCACCTACCCAAGGTGCAGTGTCTAGTGACGAAGACCGAATTAGGATATTGCACTTGTTACGCAGAAATTAGGTTTGTGACAGCACAAGGCGGATTGATGGCGCTTTGCTGCAGAGTGATTATTGCGAACAAGTGACATGCCATTTGAAAGAGGTTTGTTCGATAGTGAGGGACAATACGATCGACGTCTCGCTTGTGATTCCCATTTACAGTTACTATCAATTGTGCACATATTGCAAGGATAAGATGCTGACAGTCTCATTTGCAGCATGTCTCGTGGTTGCCTATCATTCACTGAGCGGGAGTACTGTCCCATATAAAGGGAAAATACCCATCAAATGATTCAAATCGATACAAAACTTGAGATCAAGGGCAGTTTGCTCGATGATTGCGAAACAGCAGCATACGCGGACTGCGGGGGAAGGAGAAACCATACAAAAGGATCACCACATACAAGTACACATGCTTAGGTATGGCTGGAGGACCATGAGAAAATGGCAGCCGCGACTTGCAGGTTACGGAAGCTGCTCCGACTAACAAAAGTTAGTCAGCCCTGGCTGCTGCAGTGTTTGTACCAAGTACCGAAAGCGCCCTAAGCGACGTACGTCTAATCATGCTTGCAAAGAACGGGATAACCACGACTCGAAAAGCGTGTAGCCAGACGTGAAGAGCAGCAAGCAGAGTGCAAGGGTGGAGGGTGACAAGTGGCAGGCACAGTGACGTCGACGAGAGTGCAAAGAGGCACCGAGGCTGACGCCGACCGTGCCCGTTCTTTTAGTCCTCGTTGGCTGCTTTGCAATTTTCCTCTTAATACACTATCAGCTAGACGTCTCGAATAGCAGGGTCTGATTTTCTTTTACTGTCCGGCGCATATTAAATACTCGGGCAGCACCTCGACCGCCAGGCGCATTTCCCAATCCACCATCTGAGCGTGGGGAGTGCCACTATATAAGGCAGGGATCCATGCCTTGGTCAAGTGGTTGACGACTTCTGCCACCCTGCTCTCGGCTAGCACCACATTCAAGCTTTCAGTACAAGCGTACCTGCTCTTTCCTGCCAACATCCGGGCGCCACCTGCCTTTGCATTGTAACGACGAACCTTCCTTCATAGTGGCAATACGCAAATATCACCTCGCCGTTGACGCTCGAAACCGACATTCGCCACCATGGACTTGACTTTTATCTCCATCCACGGTAAAGTCAATCGACCATACAGCCTTGCGGGCCTTCCCTTGCTAAGACTCTCCCAGACCTCACACCCGAAGCCCGCATCCTATATTCATCCGATTCAATTGTCGACGTCCTAGGATGGACTCCAGACGAAGTCGTCAATCGCTCGTGCTGGGAATTCTTCGACGAAGATGAGCTGCCGTACGCCAAAGCATTCCACAACAAGGGCGTCCGTATGGACAAGGCCGCCATGCTGTCATACTGTAGGGTGAGGAACAAAGAGGGAGAATGGACGGGATGTGAATGCTGTTTTACCATCGTCTACGATGTCATGATCGTTTGCACATCCATCTACCGAAGAGGCGGCCCGAGCCAAAGTAAGTCGACCCGCCATGCTCGGACAAGTAGTCACTTTGCTGACTCTTGACACCAGAACGCGCTGCAGAGGCGCCCATCATCCGACGCTTGTTCTCATCTTCACCACGTGACCCGCGTTACCACATGTTGTCGCATATCTCGGACAAGTTCAAGCAACCCGTCGTCAAGGAAAAACATGAGCCCCGAGCCGCCTTGTTTCTCAATCGCTTCACACGTACATTGACCATCATGTACGCTACCGCTGGCTTGGCCGAAGTCATCGGCATCCCGGCCGAAACTATGCGTGGTCGCAGTTTCTACTACTGCATTTCGGAAAACTGTCTCCAGGACGCCATCAAGTGTCTTGAAAATGCAAAGGCAAACGACTCGATAGCCTATCTTCGCTTCTGGTTCAGGGACCCGCGCATAGACGATGAAGCAACCACACCTCCGGACGAGGAGAGTGACGACGAAATGGCTACAGAGAGCAGCGTGGATCAGGACTTCGGCGGGGGAGTCGGTATCAATGGCGTATCGGGCGCAAATCCGAGTTCAGAAAGCATGCATGTTGACCTGCCGCAACATATTTCCAATGCAAGGACCACATCGGGAGACAGCAGCACCGACGCACGAGACACGCATTCAGCAATATTTGGAGATTCAAGGGCAGAGGAATCGTCAGCGTCTTCCTCCCCGGACGGAAGTGCCCGACCACCAATCCAACGGGATCCCATTGAACTCGAGGCGGTCATTTCATGCGCATCTGATGGCCTCGTAGTCTGCTTGAGAAGGGCTCGCCCTAGGATTCCCACGCCATCACGCCCCGGATACGCCAATGGTTTGTTCGCTGCACCTTGGGCTGTCGAGCCTGTCATCCCACCTATGGATGCTCGCCCACAGCAGCCGTTTGCTTCCAACTTTGCACCTTCTCTTGGACCATTCAGCGCTCAATCGCCTCAGATCAAGGCCGGTGGTCCTATTCAGGACGACTTTATGAATTCAATCCGGGAACAGGCTGTCTTTGCTTGGGCTCTTACCGGAATCAATGGAGCATTAAACCAGTATAGTATCAACAAGCCATACGGAGAGTCGATTCCGCTCGGAGGCCTCGAAGTCTGGGAGTCGGATCCGTACGCGCAGAACGACATCTTTCGAAGTGACTCTGGGCCAGGACTCGACGGCATGACCAAGAGTCCGCAGTTATTTGGTGATCCTGGGCTCTTTGGTGGTCCCAGGAAGCGGTAGGGAGATGTCACTCTCACTAGCCGGAGGAAACTACTTACTAGCTACATCTGGGTGAGTATTTTGATCCAAAGGGTCAAGTTTGCGCGTAAACGTTAGCGGGGGGGCATTCCTTTATGATTTCGGAAGGGAATTGTCACAACGATTGATCATGACGGGAGGTTGATTTTTTTCATTTGCATAGCTTTTCGTTTTGTTTTATATCATGTAGGTAGGCGATGATCACAGTATAGGTAGTCGGGGGGGTTTTTTTTTTTTTTTTTTTTTTTTTTTTTTAAGATTCTTTTTTCCTGTTGAATGGAAGAAAGAGGAACATGAAGTACTTCTTTGCCTTGCTAGGTAGTGGCTACCATTGTGTGATGAGGGTTGCACTAGGTAGGAATTCGTTCGTTACTGCCAAGTAAGATGGAGAGAAAAAAAAAAAAAAAAAAAAAGGAGAAGCCGGACGAAGCCAAAAAGTCTGAGTGAGGGAGTGACTGCCCTGACCTTCCAAACAACCTACCTGAATCCATCAAAGCAAAATATAGCATCAAGCAATCGCATCAGTGCAGAAAGGAAACCCCCTTTTTTTTTCTTTTAATGTGAGAAAGGGGTTTTTTTTGATTCATTCTTTCCTCGGGATATCTATAAAAATTCTTACCTAGTTTCGCGCAAGAGAGAGAGAAAAAAAAAAAAAAGAAACCCCCGTCGTAAAAGAAAATAAGCTAGACCAAACAAGAAGACTAAGAAGAAGAAAAAAAGGAAGAAAAAGAAAAAGGGGGTGTGAAGGGGTGCAAGTGTAAAAACATGTATTGCAGAAATAATAAGTCAAAAGAGCCTAAGCCTCAGGGTCGAGACCAAGATCCTCGGGCTCGGCAGGCACAATGCGGAGCGTGTTGGTGTGACCCATGCCTCCTCTCCAGCCCTGGACGGTAACGACAGGCTCGCCCTTGGTCAGGATGCCGAGCTGGATGGCGTGCTGGATGCCCCACTTGAGGCGCTTGTCGACGTCCTCCTGCCACGAGACCTCCTTGAAGTCGGGCTTGGGCTCCGGGTAGTGGAACGGCCACACGCCGCGGTAGAGGTGCGAGTAGCGCGTGGCTCGCGAGTTACGCGAGACCATGATGATGGGGCAGACGGGTCTGTACTTTGAGATGAGGCGGGCCGTCTTGCCGCTGGTCGAGAGGACGAGGATGGCGCCGGCGTTCTGCTCGAGCGAGGTCGACACGGCGGCCATGGCGCAGGACTCGGTGGTGGGCACGGGGATGGGGGCCAGTCTGCGGAGCTCATCAAAGGCGCTGACGTAGGGGATGGCGACTTCGGCGAGCAGGCAAGTCTCGTGCATGATGCTGACCGACTCTCTGGGGTAGTTGCCCTTTGCCGTCTCGCCGGAAAGCATGACGCAGTCGGCACCGTCGAGGATGGCGTTGCCGACATCCGAAACCTCAGCGCGCGTGGGGCGGGGGTTGTAGATCATCGACTCGAGCATCTGCGTGGCGCAAATGACGGGCTTGCCGGCCATGTTGCACTTTGTGATCATCATCTTCTGGGCAATGAAGACCTGGGCGGGCAGAATCTCAATGCCCAAGTCTCCACGGGCGACCATGACTCCGTCCGTCTCGCGCAGAATGTCGTCAAAGTTGTTGACGCCCTGCTGGTTCTCGACCTTTGCGATGATCTGGATGTCCTTGCCGTCCTCGCCGAGCACCTCGCGGATGGCCTTGATGTCGTCTCCGGAGCGGATGAACGAGGCAAAGACCATGTCGACGCCGTTCTTGACACCGAAGCGGAGATCGGCCTTGTCCTTGTCCGAGAGGGCGGGGAGATCGACGTCGGTCTTGGGGAGGTTGACGCCCTTCTTGGACGAGATCTTTCCGTTGTTGACGGCCCTGGCGTGGATCGTCTTGTCGTCGACAATGTCGAGCACCTCGAAGGCGAGGACACCGTCGTCGACGTAGATGATGCGGCCCTTGCTGATGACCTTTGTGATGTTCTTGTAGTCGACGTACCTGGAGGCATCGAGCTCAGCTTCGGTCCGTCGAGAGGGGCAAGGCATTGCAACTTACATGTTCTTGTCGTCAGAAGCAGTGGCGTACTTGTCGTCGGTGGTGATGTTGATTTCGGCACCGGCGCTGATGGGGTAGTCCTGGTCGCCGACCGTGTTGCCGGTTCTGATCTCGGGTCCTTTCTGTTGGGCTTTTGTCAGGATTGCGCTTTCTTGTCTTGTTGTTGGTCAAAACATACCGTGTCAAGGGCGATGGCAAGGGGACGTCCGGGCTGTCTCTTCTCGGCCTCGCGGGCGTTGTCGATGACCGACTGGTGGTACTCGTATGAGCCGTGCGAGAAGTTCATGCGGACCACGTTAAGACCGGCTGTTGATTGCTACCGTCAGCCACTTTTGTTTTATTTTTGTCCATTGACGTCTTGTTTTGGCTTACCAGTTCTGAGCATGTTGATGGCCTCGGGCGAGTTTGTCTTGGGACCTGCATGGGTTGTTAGAATCACGCGCATTGGACAGGTCGATTGCAAGACTCACCAATGGTGCAGATGATGGAACTGCGGCGGAATTGGCGCTTGGGGGCATACTCGGTGTCCAGTTGCGAGAGCCACTGGATTCTGGTGCGGCCAGCTTGGAGGTGGGCAATAGCGTCGGCCATGTTGAGAATTTCTATGTGTGTTTGGAGGAGGGGTGAGAGGAGAGAGAGGAGAAGAGCAGAGAAAGAGGAGAGAGAGAGGAGAAGAGGAGAGAAAGAGGAGAGAGAGAGAGGAGAAGAGGAGAGAGAGAGGAAAGAAGAGAAGAACAGAGAAAGACGCGCCTGCCGACGCAAGCTGTTGAGAATATTTCCAAGCTGCTTTTGTTGGCGGGGTACAATTTATCCACCATCAACTCTTGACTTTGTTTTTACTGCTGCATCACGCTCTTGTGGCCTCTATTTGTTTGCTGTCGAGTGAGCATTCGTCTGGAGAGTTACTACAACTTGGTGCCATCCATCTCACTCATCCTCTACTAAGAGTTGCATTGTTCTCCTGCATGCAAAGCTCTCTCCAGAACATGACATGTCACTCAACCATAATCGGGCCGTGACCGTATCTCCATGTCCTATTTTTCCCCTTTTTCTTTCTTTGCTACTTTGTCGTGCGAAAAAGCGGCCACCCCTTTTTCGCCGTCTTTTTTGACACACGCAATCTATTATTGTCTTATCGTACCCATGAGCAAGCATTGAGTCCTATTGATCCAAGACCCATCACGATCGGAGCGCGCCGAGTCGAGAAAGAATGATAAAGTACCTGACTTGTACTGCTCCCGGAGCTGATTATTATTGAACACGGGCCGGGAAAAAGAAAAGAAGAAGAAAAAAGAAAAAGAAAAAAAAGAAAAAAGAAAAAGAAAAAAAAGAAAAAGAAAAAAAAGAAAAAGAAAAAAAAGAAAAAGAGAAAAAAAAGAAAAAAAAGAAAAAAAAGAAAAAAAAGAAAAAAAGAAAAACAAGAAAAAAAAAAGACAATGTGATGTGGCCAGTCGGGCCAAAGCTAGAGACACTGCCGACTACCTAATTAGGTAGGCACTCTCTGTCTTCAGGTCTGTGCTCGGACCTGTAAACAGCCGAGAGAGCAAGCGCATACCAAGGCAGGCAGGCAGTCCGTCGGCTACAACAAACATAGAAATATCAAAGGCCTCTCTCGTCAACTGCACCGAACTTCCTCTAGTGAACAAAACTCTAGCCCGACCAGTCCAGACCTCCCCAGCCCATACGACCGACCGATCAACCTCCAAACCAGCAACCCCCGCACATCCCAAACATCCACATCACAAGAGCAAATCATGGTGGTACGCACAGAATCCAAGAAACCCCAACAAGGGCTTGTAGAGCTAACTACGCAATACTATACAACATACAGCTCGGCCGCCTCACCCACTACGCGTTTGACGCCGTCCTGCTCTCCGCTTTCCTGGCCGGCGTAAAGCGATCAACAGGATTGACGTGAGCTTTGCACCTCCCCCACCCAACAAACACCTCATTGCACCTCATTCCAGCCCCAACCCGCAGCAAAAACGAGAAGAAGAAGAAGAAGAAGAAGAAGAAGAAGAAGAAGAAGAAGAAGAAGAAACAAAAGAGGCTAATTCGTAATAATCCTCTCACTTTGTGCATAGCCCCAGTATCCGCGAAGACAAAATCACAGACAACGAGACGGCGAGAACGTGGATCGCGCGCTACCTGGCCGTGGGAGAAATGGTCATGGATCAGAGCGTTGCCGTCATGAGTTCGAGCGGCTGGTTCGAGCGTAGGCGATGAGAGAGAAAAGACAGACGACGGTGTTGGTGGGTAAGGTACCTTCTAATGGTTAGTTACTAGAAACCAAGCAGAAATACAAGAAACTTGGAGCTTCCTCTATAACGTCTATACACAGTCACAAAAGTAGAGGTAGGTAATCTGTAACTCAATCCTCATACTCATCATCATCATCATCCTCACCCACACCCTGCAATCCCAACAACCTCAACACACCCGCCACAACGCCCTCCCAAAGCCCCCGCTTGTGCGCCATAGCCAAAACCAGCACAAGCGGCAAATGCCACACGGAAGCCCAGAACAGACCCCTAGCCCTCAGCACCGCACCTTTGGTTTCGCCGCCGCCGCTCCTCCAAAAGCCGAGTGCTTCGTACGCCATCCAGGCGTTGATGGCGGACGACGAGACGGCAAAGTAAGGGTCCGTGACGTGGACGTAGCACAGGCCGACGCAGATGGGGAACATGAGGAGGGAATAGCGGAGCGCGACGCGCGTGTTCATGGGCGGGTTCAGCGACACGAGCATGCGGTAGCCGGCGGCGAGGTAGTCGTGGCGGATGGGGTGCGAGAGGGCGTTGAAGTGCGGGAACTGCCAGGCGAAGAGGAGGGCGGCCAGCAGCCAGCCGCCCGCAGACGCGGGTCCAAACAGCAATGCCGAAGCCTCGTCGGCGAGGGAAAGTGGCGTTGAGGAAAGGTAGTGGCCACCGGCGGCACACCAACCCATGAGCGGGGGGATGCCGCCGACGATTGCGCCTATCCAGGTGTTGACGGGATGGATGCGTTTCATAGGCGTGTAGACGAATGCATACAAGACGGCATTGCCCAAGCCCAGCATGGCTGTGGTAGGATTGACGCCATACCACAAAATGGCAGTGCCTGTAGCTCCGGCGGCAACGGCAAACACGACTGCCGCTCGAGGGCCTATGAGGCCCCTGACGAGAGGGCGGTTGCGTGTGCGTGTCATTTTTGCATCGTGGGTCGTTTCAAAGAGCATGTTCAGCGTGTTTGCGCAGGCGATGGTTGCAAAGGTTCCAGTTGTCAGAAAGAGCAGCGTCAAGCTGCTCAACGAGGGCGTATGTGTTGCAGCAGTGGACAGTAAAGAGGGCACGGGGTAGAGAGAGTAAGAGGCGGTGGTGGTGAGGACGACGAGGAAAGCCAGGCGGGGCTTGGTCAAGGCGAGGTAAGTGGCCATGCGGCGACGCAGCGACGTTGGTGCTGCTGAGGCTGCCAGACTTGATAGAGCGCTGGAGGCATCTTGGGGAAGGTCCGGCACGATGTTGCTGTGGCGTGTTCTTGGTCGCCGCTGCCGCAGTCCGGGTGACGCACTGCTCTTGTCTTTTGCTTGTTGTGTCTCGTCTGCTCGTCGTGTCTCGTCTGCTCGTCGTGTCTCGTCTGCTCGTCGTGTGCCGTCCGTCCCCTTGGCCCAGACATAGCGGCCATCGACCTGTTGCGCCTGCGTTTCCTTCAAAAGCCGTGATGCCGTCGTCGTGCCCAATTGTTGTACCATCCCTGATCCCCCCAGCCTAGTCGTCCGTGTACATGACGACGAAAAGGCCGACTGTCCTCCCAAGCTCAACAAGCGTGGTGTGAGTGGTGGAGCTGATGCGCGCCATGCTGAAAGTCGTGGTAGCAGCCGTAGCCGTGTCATGGTCGTCCTTGTTCGGCCTCTTTGGATTTGATCTGGTCCGGATCTTCTTTCAAGAACCAAGCTTGTCACGAGATTAGATGAAGATTTCATCTTGCATCTTTCCGACATCACATAATTAGGTCTGCTTACAATCACCGCTATAGAGCCACCAGGTCATGTCGAAAAAAAAAAGGAAATTAAATGATACAGATATCAGAATGTAAAAGCATCATCGTCGCTAACGTCAAAGCCTATCCAATTGCTGCTGTCTTCAACCCAACCGCACCTTCATAAGCGTAAAAATATTGTTGATCAATCCCTGAACCATATCCCCAAACCCGTTGGGTTGTCCCGCTCGCTCTCGCTCCGCCTGGTCCCGCAACTTGATGGCGTCGACTTCAATCTCCAGCTCGTGAATCTTGCGCCCATCAGCACTCTTGACCTGCGTCAAATCAACGCTGTACGCCAAATGCTTGTAGCTCAGTCTGTCCTTTTTGCGCTCTCCTGCGTTCTTGGCTTCAGCGGGCTCCACGATCAACGTGGGATCCATGTCTGGCCGGTTGTGCAGGTCCACTTCAATGTTGATGCTGATGCGGCAGTCGAATGGCGAGCCCGGGCAGAAAATGTCCAAATCCGCAAGCCGGATCTTAAGGATGCGTGCCAGTACGGCATCTGTACCAGGCGGCGCCCTCTCGTTGACCGTGGTACGCAGCCGTGTGTTTCTAACCCTCGCCTGGTCCATGTAGTTCAAAGCTACCGCGGGCAAGGCATCAAGCCCGGCTTGATTGAGCTGAGCAAACGAATCAATTTCGTAGCGATGCTTGTAGTCGAGCCGGTGTCGGCCAGGCGTCGTCACGGAATCTTGCACAGCCTTGTTCAGATAGTCGTTCAAGCACTTGTGCTGAGGCTCGGTCATGTGACTCTCGAAGCGCAGATTGGCAGACATGCCACGCTCTAGTACCACCGGATGCATGACGGGCAAGCGCACGCGCTGATCCGTCGTTCTGTCCACCAGCGTGCCCAGTTTTGCTTCGATCTCCAATGCGCCATTGCGTGCGTCTCCCACGCCAACGTCAGGTCTGCTGAGCATCTCTTCGAATAGGTATTTTCCAACTTGGATGGCAAAGTGGTCGGATTGAACCACACCGCCTCTGATACTGGCCTCCCACGGTCCGAGGTAGGGATGGATGGGCGCACCAGGATGGGCGTGGCCATGGCCATTGGATGTGGGTGTCGGCGCGTGTTGTTGTGGCTGGGGTGAGATGTGTGCTTGTGCTTGTGCTTGTGCTTGTGCTTGTGGAGTCACCACATGCAGGGCAGGGCGAGGCGACACTTTTCGCGACACTGTCGGATCTGGCGGTGGACCGAGTGCTTGGTCGACCTTGGGATTGTAGCGAGGGTTGGATCGCACGTATCTGGCCCAGATGGGAGGGTGTGCATATCTCTTCTTGGTCTTCTTTGGAGGCGTGGGCCGCTCGGGCTCAGCCTCGGCGGCGCGCTTGAGTGAAGGCTGCGAAGGGGGCATGGGGGGCTGAGAGACGGGCTGTTGCAGGAGTGACTCGGAGCTGAGAGGGACGTGTGGCTCTTTCTTGATTGAAGGCCGTCGCTCCATCGTCTGAACGGGACTGCTGGTCGACATGGACGACTGGGAATGGTGCAAGTGCGGAGGATATTGCGCGTGGGGCGGGTTCGAGTGACCTCTTGCAGCAACGGGCGAAGAAACCATCAGGGGCGACTGGTGAGCGGCGGTGGGATCGTCGTTCAGGATACTGCGCATGCCCGAGGGAGGTTGGCTGGGCAGACGAGGTTGAGACGGACTGATCTTGGCAGAAGAGTGTTTGGTGGTGGTCATGGGCGAGATTTGGTTGTCGCCAGAGCTACGGTGGACCAGTCGGGGCTCGTTGGAAGCGTAGCGCTGTGTAGACGTCGTGTCGGAGCTGTTCTGGCGCGAGGGAAGCACGATGCGCGTCTTGGGGCTGACACTGACACTTCTGTCCCGCTCCGACTGCGTGGTGGGATACTCGACGGATGGGCGTTTGGTGTAGGCTTGCGGTGACTCGGCCGGGCGGGCGGGCGACTGCGAGGTCACGCCGACCTGGTGCTGCAGCGCGTAAGAGGCAGCGTGATGTTGTGGAGGGTGGACGGTCGAGGATTGGCGACTGTAGGGAAGCACGGGAGGGCCAAGCGGGGTGCTGGGCTGCGAGTGCTGGGGCGGATAGACGTGAGGGCTGCGACGGGGGCCGCCGGGGGGAGTCGGCGACATGGAGTGAGGGTAGTGCGGCTGGCTAGGCTGGCGGGGGGTGTGGTGTGGGTAGTGCTGCGCCGGGCTGTGTTGTTGTTGCTGCTGCTGCTGCTGCGGTGGTTGCGAGGGGAAAGGGTATGCTCCGGAGGTGTGCATGGCCATGGGAGTCGAGGGCATGGAAGACTGTGACAATCGGGCATCGTGCGGGTAACCAGGACGTTGCTGGTGATAGGTCTGGGGCGTGGGGGGAGGTTGCGACGGTTGGGGGTGGTATTGGCCCGAAGACGACCTTGGGGGAGGAGCAGCGAAGCTGGGCCGCTGCCGGGCGGTCTTGTGCTGACTCGACGGGCGCGGCGGGGCCGGGTCATCGTTCATGAGGTCGTTCAGATTCATTGTGATGGACTTGATGATGCGATGGTGGTGGTGGTAACGACGACGACGACCGCCAGCTACTCGTACACGTCGGGCGGCGCTCGTCTCAATCAAGCATCAAAGCCCTCGTCGCCGTCGGGTTCGTAGGCGCGCTGCCGGCCGGATATTGCGATGATGCGCAGGATACGGACGACGATGCGGAATAATAATTAATGGCAAAGCTGTCCTTGGACCGCTGAAGCTTCGCATGAGATTTCATTCAAGAGAGCACAGCACAGCCCCCGACTTGCACACAAGCCCCCATCACATACAGCTCCTCTACTCCTTACACATACTGTATTATTGTATACACGCGACTTGCCCAACATCATCTTCTCCAATCCACCATTCCTTCCTCTGCCATTTCTGTCTCCATATTTCTGACCAATACTCCTGACTCCTCCGCTTGGCAAGCTCTCTCCGCCAAGCCTGTACTCAATGCCATCAATCACTTTGCAATCGATGTTTTGCTTCATTACAATAATCTACCAGAGCTGAGAGCACACTACTACACCATCTCGCTTCGCTTTAATTGTGGTGAATTTTCCAGCTAGTAGATGCTCGCAAAGGTTCGCCAATCGGAACTCTTGCCTTGGGTCTCTTGCTTTCGATTTTCCCCTGCACCCCACGCCTGCAATCGCGATTCCCATCCAAAACCTCAACAAATATATCGATTATTATTGTATATTATTATTGTATGCATCCTGCTTCGCGCTATCAATAATCACCTCAGGCCTCCATCGCCACCCCTGCTGTCGGCCGACCTGCGTTGCTTTGCGTAGGTACCTGATTTGCGTGCCACTGGCTGACGCGTCAAAGCGCCCGGTCTACAATACAGTACTCATACAAGTAGTCGCGGGAGATCAACATACCGCTCTACGGCCGGCACCGTGCCAAAGTGATATTATTGTACTTGTACTTTTTAATAACGAGGGCAGCAAATCTGACCACCAAGCTGAGAGGAAACGCCCAACTTGGCTTGCTTCATCTTCAGGCTTCAGCTGAAGACTGAAATAGCCTGACTCACCATGCCACACCCGACATGAGCAATATCAATCGATGCACTCCCTCGAACTTGACTCACTTCAGCATGCAACATGGCAATCTAACGATAGTCGCATATGTGATCAATATTTTACGAGCACCATCTCTCGTCCGAAGCCCTGCCGTACGTCCTTGCCTAACTTGATTTAGTCGTCCACAGATCCAACTTCAGCGCACTCCTCGATCCTTCACCGGGGATGTCGGCTCCTTAGCACATCGCTAGAACCCTAACACAAAATCACCTCCACTCACGAAAAGCTGCAAGGTTTTTGACCGAGACAAACCTGTATCAGTGGCATGGTAAAGCATCCTTGTGAGTAGTCTTCCACAACTTCAGTCGGGTCTCACAGTCATCTCAACGTCTCCCGCCATCCGACCGTTTACGGCAGGCGTCTGCCGTTATGTTACATGTCGGCTTCTCTCAACGCCTTGATTCGACACGGTAGATCATGCTTGGCCAGATTCTGCAACCATCTCTCAACACCAACCACGCGCCCAGACTTGATGACAGAGCCTCCATTATGCAGGAACAGAAAATTCAAGTTTGACTGGATCCTTAAGGTCCGTGACGCGAGCTAAAAATGCATATGCTGGCATTTCAATAGCTCGGACAAGGCAAGCTGAAGGTAGTTCATACCGAGAATGCACGGCCTCGAGTTCTTCTTTGGGTCGCTTCGCATTCAAGCCTATCCTCCAACGGCCAAGTTTTGCACGATTAACCACGCTTTTAGGTTTCTCCAAAGAAAACCCGCTCCTAAACGTCTTCTTCAGCCGCTCGTGCTGGCAGTCAAGCCTTTAATGAACACCCCACTTGCACCGTATACGACATGTAGTAAAAGGCGAGCGAGTAGGGGCAGCATTTGAGAATACATAAAAGCCTTCTGGCTCCCACCTTTACTGCTGCTGTCAATATCGTTACATTTTCCTGCTATTTCTTGTTTCTTATTCGGCCTTTCGTGCCATCTACTCTCATTACAATGCAGACTTCCTTCTGGAAGACTATTGCCTCCCTGGCTGTCATTCTTTTGGAGGTGGCTTCTGCACAACAGTTCCTTGGACAAGTGATTCCCAACGCCACATACCCAGGTGTTCCCGGCGCGGAGCTGGCATACTTCAAGATCAAAGACCCCTCTGGAAAGAGCAACAACTTCACTCTCGTCAACTACCAGTCCTATGGAAGCAATGGCCAGCGTGTCGTTGGTGCAAAGATCAAGCGTGCCGTCATCATCATCCACGGCCTGAACCGTGATCCTGGCACTTATATGGCCAACGTGAGTTACCCCATGATCTCCATGTCAAACATGGACCTGACCCAAGCCTGTAGATGTTGAGTGCGCTCGCGCAAACCACAAGTGACCCCAACATCAACACCGATTCCGTCGTGATCAACGCCCCTAGCTTCCCCAATGGAGACGACAAGAACATCACCTACCCGTACTGGGACTATCCTCCTGGTGCTAAGAAGAAGGCTGCGGGCGGCAATCAATCATGGACTACCCTGCTGGTATGGAAAGGCTCGCAGTGGGCCGGTGGTGGTACCAACCAGTACCCTAACAACAAGGCCTTTGTCTCTTCTTACGATGTTCTTGACCAACTTGTGCAGTACTACGCGGACAAGTCGACATTCCCAAATATCAATCAGATTGTTGTTGCTGGTCACTCTCTCGGAGCTCAGACTGTCCAACGTTATGCTGCCGTCGGGAAGAATCTTGGCCTCTCTGTTCCAGTCAGTTATTGGATTGCCAACCCTAACAGTCTTGTCTGGCTCAATTCGTCTCGTCCTCTTTCCACTGTCAACTGCCCTGACTATGACGAATGGCGTGACGGTCTTACCAACTACACTGGCTACCCTAGCATCTACAACACAGATTTGGTCTCTAGCGGTAACGCGGCAGTCATCGCAAACTACGAATCAAAGAGTAAAGCTTACGCTCGTGGTACTCAGGACATGGGCGACGACTCGTCAACTTGCGCTCCATTGACCACTGGTTCCAACCGCAACGAGCGCTTCTACTACTTTATCAACTGGTGGACGCCTACTTGCGAGGCTCCTACTTCAGCATTGGGCCACTGCGACACTGTTGATTTGGTCAACATGGGTCACGATGGCGGTGGCATGATGGCTTCATCAGCTGGTCAGGCTCGTCTCTTTACAGACAACTTCTATGGTGACGGTGCAAGATCCTACGACATGGGCTACCCTCGCATCCAGGCCAATGTAGACGATCCGTTCCCCAATCCAGCCTACAATCAGACTGCTAATCAGACAATCATCGTGTACGCCGGTAACATGACCTATCAAGGTTGCTACACAGACTCTAGTATACGTACTCTAAGCACTTTACTCTACGACAACGGCTCTAACTCGATCGAAACGTGTACTGCCGCTTGCAATCAGGCTGGTTTCTCTGTCGCGGGTATGGAGTACGGAAGTCAATGCTACTGTGATAACAAGCTTGGCCCCTACACCCAAAAGACCCTGGATCTCGGATGCAGCTCACCTTGCTCTGGCAACTCATCCGAGACGTGTGGTGCAGCCAACCGTCTTTCGGTCTACTCAAATGGTGCTCCTGTCCAGGCTGCAGCTCCTTCCAACCCGGAGGTGATTGGTAACTACTACTATTCCGGTTGCCACAGTGAAAGCACGTCCGGTCGTGCCCTCTCAGCAACTTCATATTCTGATGGCAAGAACATGACACTGGAGAGCTGCGCTGCCTTCTGCAATGGCTACAAGTACTTCGGTATTGAGTATTCAGCTGAATGTTACTGTGGATCATACTTTGGCGCCGGCAGTACAGTCATCGGGGACTCTTCCTGCATGATGACCTGCAGTGGAAACTCACTCGAACTTTGCGGAGGCAGTGGTGCTCTTTCTGTTTATGAGCTCCGCTCGGACGCCCCTGTATCCACTATCATTCAGGGATCATCTACAGCTGCCCCCGCGCCTTCAAATACTGGCAATGCGGGCGGTCTTCCCGCTAACAGCCTTTGCCCTGCAACCAATGGTATGAGCATCCAGGACTCTAACAACAACACATACACCATTGCCTGTTCTTCTGACACATCTATCGGATCATACTCAAGCTCTGAAGCTACCAATTCATATTTTGATTGTATGATTGTCTGCGACAATGCTGCATCATCTGGATGTGTTGCCTTCACCTACGTTGGAGGTGCTAACGGCCAAGGATCGGGCACCTGCTATCTCAAGAACTCCCAGGGCAGTTTCACGGCTGGTGGGTCTAACCTCGTATCTGGTATGATCGCGTCGCGGGGCTCTGCGTCGTCATCATCATTCGGCTCTTCCTCACCGGCTACAAGCACCTCCTCAGGGCCAACTGCCACAGCCTCGAGCAATCTCTGCCCTGCCGTTGACTCCCAGAATCTCACCGACTCCAACAAAAACACTTATACCATCAAATGTTCATCGGACACCAGCATTGGCTCTTACGCCAACGGTCAAGCAACCAACTCTTACGCCGACTGCATGACTATCTGTGATTCAACTACTGGGTGTGTGGCATTCACTTATGTTGGAGGCACCAACGGTCAAGGCGGCGGCACTTGTTACTTGAAGAACGACAGAGGTAGTGCAGTGTCTGCCGGTAACAACCTTGTCTCGGGATTCCTGAAGGTCGCAGGTTCTGCAAGCTCCTCGGCCACTGCTTCTTCGAGCACTTGGTCTTCTTCATCGACTTCTTCCTCGGCATCCGCAGCTCCGAGCTCTTCTGTTCTTCTTTGTCCCACAGCCAACGGACAGATCATCACCGACTCGGATGGCAACCAGTACAAAGTCACTTGCTCAGCCGACAACAGCGTGGGCTCATACGCGAATGCTCAGGCTTCCTCTTCCTACATTGACTGCATGACCGCCTGTGACGCTGCTTCTTCGACCGGCTGCCAAGGCTTCACGTATGTCGGTGGCACTAATGGTCAGGGCAGTGGAACATGTTGGCTCAAGCAGAGGATGGCTGATTACCCTGCCTCGAGCAACAATGTCATCTCCGCCGTCAAGGTGGCCAATGTCAACAATGTTGGTGGAGTTACTTCGAGTACCTCGTCCTCATCGACTGCAACCAGCGCGGCACCTTCCTCAACATCGAGTAGCACTGTTCCCTCGTCAAGCAGCTCTGCCTCATCCACAAGCAGCTCAGCCTCGTCCACCGCTGCCAGCTCAGCACCCTCATCCACCAGCTCCAGCTCCCCCTCAGCCACGAAATTGTCCACCACCACAAGCTCAGCATCCTCCACTTCGTCCACCGCTTCTCTCCCTACAGGCTTTTCCTCCTACGGCTGCTACGTCGACGGAAATCCCCGCGCTCTTTCCTACCAGGTCGGCTCCACCTCCACGAACACTCCTTACAAGTGCGCCTCTTCCTGCCAGTCCCTCGGCTACAAGTACGCTGGTACCGAGTACGGAAGCGAGTGTTGGTGCTCCAACTCTGCTCCCACGAACAGCGCTAAATCCAGCGATTGCAACATGCAGTGCAGTGGCGATAATACGCAAACCTGTGGTGCTGGAAACAGGTTGAGTGTCTACGTAGACAACAACTGGACCAGCAAGTTCGACGCGCGCCAGAGTTACAACACCTGGAGCCTCATGGCCTGCTACGTGGACAACACCAACGGCCACGTCCTCCCACAAAGCATGAACATGGTCGGCGGCGCCTCCAATGCCACCATCGCAAACTGTCTCAATGCCTGTGCGCAGAGCGGGCTCAATGTCTGCGGTGCCGAGTATTACCAGGAATGCTATGGCGGTTCGAGCGTGCCGTCTAGCACGTATATCGCCGGCTCCGATCCGTTGGCTGCGGGTTGCAATTACCCGTGCAGTGGGAACAAGACCGAGGCGTGTGGTGGCAGTAACAGGATTTTGGTTTATGTCAACAACGGCATTGTGTCTGCTTCGAATTCTCGTGTTCGTCGTTGATGCAGGAGTAAAAAGATGGTCGGAATTTCTTTTCTTCTTTCTTCTTGATTGATGTCACGCAGTGAGTGATGATTCTTTTTCTTCTTCTTCTTCTTCTTATCTCTCTTCCTTCTCTTCTTTTTCTCTGTCTTATCATACGACCTTTATGCCTACCTATACTATACACTGCGATTTATTTTCTCATCGCTCCCTTTTGTTCATAGAGAGAACTATTTATATATCATATATCTGTATTAGAATATCTTTTTTGAGAGAAGAGAAAACAAAATGGGAATCTTTTTTTCATTCAATCTCTACAAACAAATTCTTTCTGTTTTGCCGGTTTGATTCATTTTTTTTTTCTTTTTTTTTTGCTTCAACATGAGTTTCGCAATAGCAATAATACTAGGTACCTACTTAATTATCTCACCATTAAAATAGCGTCAATAGATGACATGCGTCTTTATCTTGTTAGCATCATACATGATGTAGCTTAGAGCAAAAGCACCGCCTACCTACGCAACATTTCTGATGGGTTTTGTTATATATATCAAACTCGACCACCCACCATTTTTGCTCGTCTAGTAGACTTTTCTTAGAAGCATCTTTGTACACCCCCTTGCATTCCCTTTTTTTTCCCCCTAAGTATCAGATATATTTTTTTTGAGCTGTGCAGGCAGTTCAGTTCTTGAACTTTCAAAGTCGAATCAAGAGATTTATTTAGATGGCTGATGTACGTATAGAGCCAGAAATGAATGATGGAGAATGGAAGTTTTCTAGGGGGGATTTTTTTTTTCTTTCTTTCTCTATAACTCCTGTCATCATGTGCATGTGTAGCATTAAGTCAACCTAGTTCAATGAATGTGCGTTTATCTCCATCTTCCTAGTCTTCTTCTTCTTTTTTCCTGATATTAAAACAAAAAGGGAAAGGTGGGAAAGGAAAAAGATGGGGAAAGATTGGATAGTTTCGTTATTTAAGATCTAGATTCGCATGGTTTTGGTGTCACACACCCCCTAAATGCCCGCTGTGATACTGGGAAATTTCGGGCGCCGGGCCGAAGCAAGAAAAAGGGGATGCACTTTGCCATGGCCACGGTGATAGCCATTTCCAAACTCGATGGTGATGCCATATATGTTTTGCTCGTTACTAAATCACAGCATTTTGGCGGTGTTGAACCAGCAAAAATGGGCACAAACAGGAAATTCTCGAGCTTTTTTGGTTGTACTTAAAACTAAGCATGCTACAGAGTTACGAGAGACTCCCTTGGGAAAACATATATATTTGTAAGGGAAAAAGAGAGAGGGAGGGAGGAAGAATTAAAAAGTAAATAAACCCAAAAACCGAGCGTACACATTATTTGCGTGGGCAAGCAACCATCATAATCATCATCCAAGATCCATGCCATCAGACAGACGGCGCCGCAGAACCAAACGACCTCTTGACCCCAATCGTCCTCGCATTATGCGCATCAATAGCCCTCAACATCCTCTCCAAAAACCCATCCAACCCCAACTCCCCCACTCCCCCTCTGACATCCACAAACTGCCTCAACGCCGACATGTGCGTCTCCAGCGCCTTCTCGTCCCTCCAAAATGCCTCGTATTGAGCCATGGTCGCCATAGTAGCGATCATGGAGTCTTTGGTGGAGAGCGAGTCGTTCATGGCCGCGATGGCCATGGCTTTGAGGTGGTAGATGTCGACGACTTGGGCGTGGGGGGAGCCGCGGGATGAGGTGCGGAAGAGGGAGGAGGCGAAGAGGAGAACGGTGTGCAGCAGGGCCATGTCGGTCATGACGAAGGGCATCCAGATGGTGCGGAGCAGACCCATGGTGGAAGCGTCCTCGGATTGGAGTACTTCCTGGGCGGTAAATGTGAGGTCTGAGATGGCAGAATCAAGTTAATAAGTGTTTTACAGGGTTTATAGCAGAGGTCACATTGAAGTGATCGTGTTAGAGGAGGAATGCTCGTGGATGCTTTTACTGACAATTCTCGAGGATCTGGTTGAGATAAGGAAGCCATTGGGCCGGATATATGCGGGAAACATCGATCATCGTTGCATGAACTGGTGAGGGCCCAGGAGTTCCTGTATCAGAACTACTACGAGGCGACACTGGACTAAGTTGCTCTGAGGAAGCAGCGTTTGGCATTGTAGCTTGGACCGCCGAAGAAGTGCCTGGCAGTGAAGAATCACTGTTCGATCTTCGAGCGGCCATAATCTTGTCGGCTTTTTGATGCTGTTGCTTGGTAACGAAACTTCGAATGGCTCTTCTCACTTTCTCGTCTTTGCTATCGCTGGGATCCTGGAGATTGACGAATTGGAAGGCCATTGCGGGTTCGGATGATCCAGAGGGTGAGGTTGCAGGCATCTTGTCCTCACTATTGTCTAATATGGTGTAGCACGAATTGTAGCACGAATTGGACCCGGTAGAGGGCAGGGGGTCAATATGGAATGGAGCGGATCGACACGGGTGACCGAGTATATGGGTAGGGCAGATGGTGATTTGGTACGGTAGATGAATGATGCAGTCTGCGGGAAAAGATACTGCGGGTCATTTCAATCAGGCCCAAGGGATATATAAATGGCAAGGTATAGAGACCTACTTGCAGAATGAAGTCACAAGTAATGACGACCCTCGGCCTTTCCGATAACAATAGCCTATTGCTATTCATGGCATTGCAACAATGCAGATTCGGCTGCAGGTCCTCGTTGGGAGACCCTCGGGGCTTGTCCCCAAAAGTGGAACCATGTTCCCTGAGGAAGATGGTTGTGCTGAGCAGAATCTCAAAGCTCGCGATGGAGACCGCGCTTTGAGCAGTAGTAGCCAAGACCACACTGACAAAGACATGAAAACAAATACGGAATATAGTGCCTCACCTCGGCATGCATGCACGTTGGGTGCATACAAAACCGACGGTCAAACACACACAACAAGGTACCTTGTAATGGGGCGGAAAGGACAGGACACAGCGGCCGCCTTGCCTGAAAATGATCAGGCAGGTAAATGAACGCCTCCTCTGCTTAAACATGCATGTTTGCGTGCTCGTCAATAGCGTCATCCACGGGGTGATTGGATAGAGCATGAGCGCGTTCGCACAGACACCATTTTAGTCTTTCCAATGCGGTCCGAGGCGCTGCTGGCGCTCTCACGAACACGTTGTATGCAGGAAAAGCAGGTCGACTCCACCAGCAGAACCCATGTTTGGATCTGCGAAAAGGGGGGAGTGATTCCAAAAGCTTTGATGGGTTACCGGTACCTGGTGGATGGGTGTTTGACAGATCTCACTTGGAGAAAGCCACACCCGAGTGACCTTCCTATTCTCGCATTTCACAAGTCTCGGTCTAGAACGGCTACTGCAGGAAGCCATATAGAATCTGAGCAGCAGGTCACCTACAAGGAGGATTAGAATTGCGTGCGGCTCCTAAGCAAGAGCCGCATTCCAAAACATCTTCCAGATGTGCGGGTCGAGAACATTGGATGGGCTGCAGAACAGGAAGCTTGGGTGATTTCAAGGAGACAAAAATAGCAAGGTAGCTGCGAGCGCTCGTCAGTAACAATGTGCTGCACATGGCCTGCACAGACGCAGTGGCTTTCTCGGTCCACATCCATATCTCTTTGAGGAAATCATGGCTACTAAAGCCTCAGTACCCGAATGCGGTTTGCGGCTGGTCAGCGAAAAGCAAGTGCAGGTGAGTGATTGCGCATCTGCAGAGACACAGAGTCAAGGGACCGGGAGGAAGACGGTGCCGAGTGGACGGGAAAAATGGCGTCCCGCCTACCGCTCCTTGGGGATACGTCACAGCTAGAAATACCTACCACCCACCCACGCCGCATCGCTGATGAAAAAGAGAAGACGTGCATGCATGTTATGTTCCATCTCACAATAAACTATTGAAAATACACATGAGGACCTCGTCAAAAACGAGCATGCATTAGGCAGCGCCACCACCACCTGTCCACCATCTTCCCCGAGCTTGACCAGCCCAGTCCCTCTCACGCAACAGCAGAAATGACAAAGCCACCACATAACTCCAGCATCAAGCACAGGAAGAGAGATCCAGATCTCCTCGCAGATGTGCCCGACAATGTCATTCAGCTCGACACTGCCACCAAAACTGACAGTCTACTTTCGCAGGTACGCTGACATGTGGGCGTCGTACATCTCATCAGCAAGCGACTTACATTTTCCCATCACAGCTTGTCCTAGGCCCTTTGACAATGGTATCTTTTTTGTTATCTCTCTTTGTCGTTGACAGTCAACAACGTGCCTGGCGTGTTTCGCAGCACCAACACGACAGCTACTCAAGATGGAACATGCTGTGGGCATGGTGGAACGCAGAGCCTTACCAGTCTCACGATTCAACATGGCAACATGCTGTGCCAGCTACCGCATCGCCCGACGGAGCATCCACTTCTGCAGTAGACACGAAAAACTGGCACACCCGGAAGAAGCACAGAAAGATGGCCAAACTGTCCATCTCCGACGCTTTCGACATGAGAGAGAGCATGGCTTATACCCTTGTCGCAGCGGGCTTGCTGGGTCTGATCGCTGTCGCGTGGCTTGTAACGCATGTACTCTCCGCGCTCGCATAAAAAGCCGTACGACCCTTCCCACGAGATTGCACGCCATGGTGACAGCTCTTCAACGTCGTGTTTCCCGGAATAGAGATGCCTGTACGACTTGAGATCCTCGGACCCTGCTTATGCTGAGTTCTGGTTGTATTCATTGTCCTAGCAGCTAATCTAGGATGAATATAACAACAGATATCTACCACGTGTAGTAGCCTTTCTGAGGTTAAGTAGAGATTTCCGAATAAAATAATGCACAAGCAGTACATGGCCTGGACCTAGTACAAAATTCTTCACTGGCTCGATTATTGACATGCGATCAACATCAAATCGTCACTGTCCCTACGAGGAGAGACTGACTGAAAGAGAACCTGGAAGCCCTGCTCTCACATTCAGGACTCAATCGATTACTTCGTTTCTTCAATTCGTAGCTTTCCGATAAATGACGCAGTTGCGCCCATCATCTTGTCGCAGCTGCACTATCTTCCCGCTGGGCAGACCATCTGACTTCCACATCAGCCTCGCGAGCGATCCTGTCGAGGATTAGAAATAGTTTCGATGGACTAAAGAATATACCGAGAAGTTTGTGGAACAGATGGAACAGGCACGTCAATTTCGCGTCGCCAAGCAGGTCCTCAAAGCAAACTACGACTCCAACATGCGGCAGAAGCTTCGGATCGCTGCATTGCATATTGAGACGCACAAGTCTGAATTACGAGGGCCGCCACATCAAGGGGTCGGCCAGTAACAAAGAGACATGCCGTGGCTGTACTCGGACTGGTTTTATGCACACAATGGCGGTTCATCCATTACCTAAGGCTGCTTCGTCGTTGACTCACGGTCTTGCCCGACTTAGTGTTGCACAGCCAACATTGTTACACTCGTCACGAATTACGGTGGGACTGCCCTCCATTTTGATATAGGGAGGTGTTGAAGAGAGAAATTGATGCAGGTGTAGAAAGCCCTTGCTCTTGTATCTTATCTTCCATTCTTATTATAACATCCACAGTGATATGCTAATAGTATGAAGAATCGGCAGTCAGATCCCCATATATTTGTCTATATTGTGTTGTTCTGGGAAACACATGCAGAATTTGCGACCTTGAAATGGTTTCAAATTCTTCATCAAGCTTTTGCTTCTTTGCATAATGGTGCAAGGATAGAAGACGTTATGATCTCAATTCTGAAAGATCACCGCGAAGTGGAGCGAAGGAAGGAGCGATCCTTCCTGACGTCACAAACTACTTCCTCATACATTCGGAAGGTACACGCTCCTGCAAACAATCCTGCTACCAATTAAACAAAATCATTTCCAGGAACATGCCAGAGCAAGAACAAAACACCCAGACCTTAGTAGACGCAGCCAGCGGGCTCGAATGGGGCACTACGCCTAACGACTCCAACACATCCACGATACAAATCCTAGATCCCACTACCAACAAACCCATGGACTAGGAAAACTACTACGATGAAGAAGAAAAAATGTGAAACTAAGAGCCAAAGGTGTCAATCCGGCATTGAAGGCAGATATGGAGCACCATAAGCGTCAGACGGAGGGTAAGGGGTTTTGGGGTAAAGTTGCTCAGACAGCTATGGGCGGTGGATTTATCAAGTGATGTAGAGTCACGAATGCCGTGTGTGATGAGGTGGAGAGAAGTGTTGTTCTAGGCAGTTCGTTGTGGCATTGGACTGCATCTCGGTATGCCGTTTCGACGAGGGCTATTCTCATCTCTTCGGAAAGCAGAATCTAGAGGCCCTTTTGGGTTCGACAGTCGCCAGAGCGTCGGTGAAACGAAGATGGACATGACCAGATATAGATAAAAAACCGAACTAGACTGCTTAAATCAAAATAGTAACATAAAGATCTGAAGCATTGCAGTATCCTCAAATCAAACAAACAATTTTAGGGTAATGAGCCACTGAAGATAGGTCAAAGAATCGCTCTGCTCCTTTAGATCTAACATAATGATAAATGAGCGTAACATCCGCCTAGAAACGTGATGGCGATGGAATGAGAAGTGGCAAAAGTAGAGCGATGGTCAAATATGAAAAGGATGTGGTTGGGAACACCGGCCACGAGATAAGCAAACGCCCAAGCTTCGACCACAACCACCTCTCTCTACTTCACTCTGCAGAACTTATCATCTAAAAGACGTTTCTTTGCACAACTGATCTCGAGCTCTGTTTATCTCCTGTAGCATTCATGATCCGCAGCCCCTGAGCATCCGAGATAACCGGATCAGGCTGTGAATCAGTGATGTCATTGTCACCGCCACAAAGGCAGGTACATTATGTGATGAAAATGGTAAGGGCCGCGCTATTGAAAGAATGAACACAATCCATCCATCTCAACTCATCTCTGTCACAAAATCTACGAGCTCCAAATCATAATTTCTCTTGAGTTTGGTCTTGCAAACATATTCGATCAACCATTGAAGGAAAGCTGTAACCCATACCACCTCGACCCCAACCTCACAAAATCACAATGGCAACCGTGAGCCCCAATCGCGACACTCGCACTTGGTTGGAACGACTATCAGACGCACTGGTCTATGTCATCTTCTTTCCGTTCCTGGTCTTTGGTATCGCCATCAAGCGTGCCTTTACTCAAGGGACCACACACCGTTCGTATCGAAATAATCTTCCCGAGCAAAAAAGGATATAAGAGCAGTCAACACTGAAGCAAAACAATCGTTCTCGGGAAGAGCTCGTCTTCTGGAAGATACCCAATATCTTATGTTTTGCTTTAGATATCACCGGAGGACTCTAGGCATTTTAAATTATAAAGAGATATTTTCATCTTTTTGTTTGTTAATTCTGGCAACTTCTCCGGGCTCTAAGGACCTCTGGTATGGCCTGCGACGATGGGATTCTACGATCAACTATTCTGTCTGACAGACCTCAAGCTTGGTCGAATGGCCTTGTCATTATGAGGGTCACGTCCACCCTCTCTCATTGTCACCGTCCGGTGCAAGATGTGGTCCTTGAAGCCTGGGATACGAAGACAAGCCTGCATCTTGCTGCTCCTGGCCATGTGAAGACTCATCTCCCTCCAAATGATCTGCTAGATAGCCTACCGGATCAGACAGTTGTTTCTAGCAAACCTCCTCTACACGTCAAATCTGGATTGAACCCTTTTATCTTCCAATATCTTGCAAGACCTTCTCGACGCGCAAAGTCGAGTTATGGTTCTGAGAAAATTATCACTTCACCTTGCGCGTCGTTTCTCCCGATTCTCTTCACTCAGACATCTTCCGTGTCGATACTGGGAGCGAGTGAGATGAATTTTTGCGCAAGTGAGCGAGCCTTTCAAAATCCGGAAAGCGTGTGTCTGAAGTTTACGTGCGGTCTTCATATCATACTTTCCCTTCCTCTCTTCCTCACATCATCCTGTCAACATTCCTGACCATGGCGAAGTACAAGGCCAAGGACTCGTCCACTTGGACGCCCGAGCGTTACCCAAACCAGGATGAGCACCCGAACGCATTCAGACCCCCCGCCAAACCCTATGCATTTATGGGCTACAATGGCGCTCCCTCTCTTGAGTCCATCGAGTCTGCGCGCATCATAAGCAGATCAGAACCCTTCGCTGATCACGGCAATCCCAGACCTCCCTTCCAGGTCTACAGCGCTAACCCTCGCGGGCCCCTCACCTCAAATCCTTACTCTTCTGTTGACAGCATAGCTGGCGCTCCTGTTCACAACGCCGCTGGCCCGTCTGCTCACAACACCGCTGTCGCTCCTGCTCACAAAACTGCTGACGCGTTTGCCCACAACATCACTGGCCCTCCTGCAGCTCCCGGTTCCAACGTGTACCTCGATCAGTATCAAAGCGATGGCACAAGGGTGTGGCCCTCAAGAACAGACCCAAACAATACCGTGGCCACCCTGGAGAAAACTACAGAATTTCTCGAGAAACTCGATACCGCTTTCCAGACCATCAATGAAACCGTCAGTAAGTGCAAGCCGCTTCCCATTCCCCGCTTTCGAGCAGGGTGCTAACAAAAGGAGAAGGGCAAAAGAAACTCATCAAGGATATCCAAGAGAGTCGTGGTACCGGTCCTCCTACCAGCGCACTCTCCACCTTGAAGTTCAAGAGTCTGCCTTCCGGCTACCGTGTCTACGCTTACGAACCCCCGAGTAAGATGACCCCGACTAACTACCTCTATGGCCACCCTCAGGGCGTCTTCAGATCGGCGCGAGAGTTTGCGCCTCACGCTTACTCTATACTGAGCGGCCAGCTGAGCACCTGCAAGTGCAAACTGTGTGTTGAGCACAGAAAGAGAAATGGAGGACACTAAAAGGAGGATCTGCGTGATTACCAGCAAAGTAGTCCAGAGGGATACAGGCAATAGCAACTGTAATAAGAGGAAAAGGGACAGATTGATGGAAGGGAGCCAAACACAAGTCATTACCAAAAAAAGGGGTACCATTGGGAGTCTACAACAACAAGAAGTCATGCTTCATCGGAGCAAAGAACAGAAGAGCAAATAACAATCATGACACAAAATCTCTTTGAGCTTCGCAATCGTCAAGCATCGTGCACATTTCCTCTATTCCAACTGAACACCACTGTATCATCCATTAACACGTAAACGACCTTAATGAAGAGGGACCATGCCATAGAGCTACATTCCAAAATTTGCAGAGATTTAGAGTAGAAAAAGGGCAGACACCCACCTAACTCCGCCGCCAGTGATTGCACATCACATCGAGTTTCGGGCAGCTAAGGAAGCCTTTTTTTAAGTACTTCCACTCCTCGTAGTATATAATTACTTCGCCCTAGGGGAAAGTCTCTTACAAGTGATTCCTTTAGTTTTTTTCTGATCATTGTTACCCCTAAAACCGCACTTCTGAAAGGTTAAACTTGAGGGTAGTAGATAGGTGTATAGACCGAGATAGCCTCTCTCTACATTTCTGTTCATTAATTTCCCGAATCATCTTAACTTAAGAGCTAGACGAGCAATTGTGCTAACCTAGAAATATTTGTTGTAGGTTTAGGGAAACCATTGTGGCGAGCAAACTATAAAGTAAGTTGTCGCCTTCATATAAGAGGAGAGAAGAGGTTTGTGTTAAACCGGATCCGACTAATGTTATATAAGTAGAGTGTATGTTGAGCTTAAAAGGATGATAAAGATGCCCTTTCCAAGAGTCAACAGAGTCAAAATAAAATTGAGATAGAGAACAAAAAAGAAAAGTCGAGACGAAAACAGGCCGTGTCATAACCATTCATCCATTCATCACCTTAGCACCTAGCCTAACCTCATTCCTCTACCTCCCTCCCTCCCTCCCTTCCCTTCCCAAATTTTTCTTTCACAGTCCCAAAGGATTCTGACCCGTCTGTTCCTGGCCCCCAAACTTCTTCTTCAGCTCTTGCTCTTCGGCAGCGTTCTTGTCCATTTCTTTGCTCTTGGTGTAGCCTCCGTTGCTGAGTCCTCCCACGGCTGTGCCGACGGGAGAAAGGCCTTTGTCTAGTGCTTTGCCAAGAGGGTCGCCGACGGCGGAGAGCAGACCTAATTATTCCCAAATCAGCCTTACATGATTGAAAGAGAGGGCAGTGTAGGTGATCAGAGAGCAAGATTGCTAGGGGTATTGCTTTTTTTCTTTTCTTTTTTTTTTCTTGAGCATAGAGGTGAAGATGAAAGACGTAGAAAAGATGGTTATAAACGTGGATTTTTGGAAAAAAACCAATACCTTTGCCATCGCCTAATGTGACATCTGTGCCGCCTTCGGGCAGGTTGGCGATGCTTTCATCGTGGCTGGGCTCGTTGTCTTTGTTGGCCATGTTTGTTTGTTTGTTTGTTTGTTGTTGTGCGTCCTATCAAAAACCAATAGTTGTTCTTGCTTCTTCGTCTCTCGATACTTTCGCGAGAATGTCTTTGATTTATCGAAGAGTGGTTCGTTCCGAGTCAGTGTGTTTGTATAAGCGTTGAAAGATGGAGGAATTATCAGAGAGAGCAGGGGAAGGAGGGGAAGAAAAGAGGGTCATGCTTGCATCTTTTACACGACCTTGATTTTTCCACTCGTTCATAGGGAGAAAGAGGGTCTCGTGGAAGTACGATGACGTTTGAATTTATCAGGGTGGAAAACCTGCAGGAAGGGAGTCGTCGGCTAAAACTGCCGGTTGTGATGATGACTACATTTTATGTGATACAAGGCATGTTGCACAATCCAAGGCTCGTGGCATGAGGCATCGCAAATTTAGTGGTACACTTTGAATTCGAAGAGATAAGTTCATGTTTGCCATTAACTAGGAAAGGACAGGGATGCAGAAGCAAAGACCGAGAAAGTGAAATCATGAAAGGAAAGAACAGGGCAGCAATAGCTATGAGGGTATAGAGCGGAAAAACGAGAAAAGTATACAAGGGGAATTAGCAAGGTCAAGGTAGAAACAGGAAAATAGAGATTGTGTGCAAGGAGAGGCAATCATCAGAATTCCAGCTGATTAATTCTAGCCTCTCCTCCTTTCATCATAGCCGGAAGCTCCATCATAATCATAGCCACGAGAAGACCAGGAAGCATTCTTGGACTCCCTAGGATCATCATCCCGACGTGAGCCTCTTCGGCGGTTGTCAGAATGGATGTTTGAACCGTAGTATTCAGATGGTATCTCGCCAATATTGATGCCTTCAGAGCGGGTAAAAGGACTGCTTGCATGGCCTAGAGAAGGTGGAGTGCCGAGCTGGCCAGGTCGCTGGTCCGTTGCCGAGGAGCGATGCTGCCTCTGGGCGGTATTGGGTATGTCTGTAGGCTTACTTTGAGTGAGCTGTGATTGAGTAGTGCCTGAATTGGTGCGTGTCGGACGGCTCGGATATTCAGAGCGACCAGGATTCTTGCGGTCATTATCGTAAATCTTGCCGGTGCCTTCTCTGGCGGTGTAAGGTTGACGCTCCCGCTCAATCTTGGGAGGAGGAGTGCGAATATCATCTTCATCTATTACTGATTGATGGGTGGAGTATGGTGCACGCATTCTCTCCGAGTTGGGCGAAGTAGATTGCGAGACAGGTGGCGGTTGAGGCTGTTTTGTGAACAATGGCGGCGGAGGTGGCACTGAGATAGCAGCTCGTAGCTTTTGCTGCTGGTTGATGTCGTCAGAAGCTGGAAACAATTTCCGTAACAATATTTTTGGAAAACGTTCATTCGGATCGTCGGCATTGTTGATGGGCATGTGCTTCACAGCCTTCGCAAGCCGCTCGAACTCCATGGAGGGGTGAGCTTGAACCAGAATGGCCATGAATAGATAGAAGCCGTCCAAGGTCAGCGCGGGAATGTTGGGGAGTGTGTCAATGTCGTGTTGCACCAGATGAAATTCGCAGCGAAGGTCTCGGTAGATCTTTGAGATATCATCACACTTCATACGACCTCCGAAGATGTCGCGCCATGGATATATCTCGTTGGGAAGTTTGCATCTCTCAAAGTATGTGGCCATCTTTGCAGGATCGATCGTTGTGCCGCGCCTCGGCTCCCAGTCATTGATGATATGCTTGCCGAGCCCTTTGAGCAATTGACTGAGGCGTAGAGTAGGCTGGCTGCCTTGGAAAAGGGGCTGCCATAGCTTCTCCAGAACTGCCTCCCGCTCACGGGCGTCTCTTGTAGGCGAAGGCGTGTACACACGAGGCGGCGATGCTGTCGATTCGGCGGATGAGCTCGATCGAGACAATCTGCCTGTCGCTCGTTGAGGCTGTGAGGGACTGGCTATTCCAAAGGTTTTCATAACTTGCTTTGTGACCTGCTTTGTGACTTGCTCTGTGATTTGAGCAAGAAGATCTGGATCGATCTGGCCTACAGCAGCCTTGTCGACTGGCGGGATACGAGGGTAGGCACTACTATGGGGTCCTGCGGCACTCGAAAGACGCTGACTTTCTGTTGCCAGCATCTTCTCGTCATCGCCTCGCTGTTGGTGGAGGGGGTCTGTTCGGTGGTTCTTTTGTGCCATACCACGTGATGCACTGTGAGTTCGCTCTCTATCGGTTTCTGGCATGCAAGTGATGAGTAACGTTCGCTTCCGTATGCTAAGGAAATGGGTCTTTGGGCAAAAGATGGACAATCCTGGAGTCTTTGATTGAGATTATGTGGTGCAATGTCATGGCGGGGGCGGCACAGAATGGTCTGCCTTATTCATCCTTCGGTGCTTCCTTGATACCTACATCAGGCAGGCGCCGATTTCCGGGCAGCCACCAGTCCACAAGATGTCCAGCAAGTCTAGCGAGCACCATGCAAGGCAAGATAGGTGCACCAACCGAAGCGCCCAGTTGGAAAATGCTGGTTATCTGCGTTTGACATGCGACACCCGGACGATAGACCATACAACTGTGTTTCCGCGGCGGTAAGACGTCTTCTGCACTCGGGACTCTTGGTGCGTGTCGATTATCTCCAGTCACAGTAAGCGCTCGCCGTGGTGATTATACAGAAGATGAGATTTTCCCTTGATCAACAATGGCGTCCGGGCCGGTTAAACTTACCGAAAACTTGCTTGTGCTCTGCTATAACAGATCTCTGCTCGTGCTCGTCGGAAGACGTTCGGGCGCGCAATTCATTCTCCGGCCGATCGTGGAGATATGACAGCACCGCAATATGGCGTCCAGCGAACAGATCACGATGCTGTTCACACACCGGCCCGACCAAAGACACGAGGTGGTGCTTTGGCACATGCGCCCATAGGCCGCCGAGGTCTATGAGGTCCACATCAACACGGCTCAACATGTTATCGAGCCCATCCATGGCGCTGCTTGAGTTTTTCGTTTCGAACGTCAACAAGACGTCAACCCTATTCAACAGGGTCTGCAAGGCGTGATTCGCTCGCTGGTGTACAACACATCAACAGCGTAGATGAGCCAGCCGCAGATGGCTTATCAAGTACAAAGCATGACAGGTGAGCTTGCCAGCAAAGTCAGAAGTTAGAACGCCTCTGCTTTGGCCCCCTTCCCCATGGCCAGAGGTTTATTTAAATAAAGCGAGCACGCCAGGAGCGTCTCTCCACCCGTCGATGGATTGCGCGAGTAGCTGGCTGCAGACTTGGACTCAATAATCAATAATAATAATAACGAACATGTGGCTGGAGGTTCTTATTGACGTCGCGTGAAGAACCCACAATGGACCAAAGTAGATGGGCCGTTGAGCGACAGTTGAAAATGGGACGCATAAGGCTTCTCTCTTAGGACGGCGTGGCGTGTTTCAAGTCATTTATTAGTGCGACGATGGGAGGAATTCCGATTAGCACAGACAACGGAGCGCACGCGACGACGAGGGGAGAGGATGCGAAGAAGCTATTTTCGAGTGGTGCCAGTACGGTTGTCTCAATTGCTCATAACTGCTCTTTGTCGCCCTCCTCTTTGTTTGTCAGCTCCGCGGGTCAAGTACGACAAGACACTTGCAAATCCGGCATAACCGTGATTGGCGCTCTGACGTTTCATCCTTTGCACATCATTTGAGGGATTCGCTGGTAGTGTCTGCAAACATTCTTTCTACATAAGACGGACCGACGGCGACTGGATTAGCAAAGAACAACAAGCAGCGGCGGAGCTTTGTTCCCTATGATGCTATAACCTCGACGCGTTCTTTGAGTCTTTCTACACGCATGGCCATGCTGGCTTCAAAGTCATCGTTCGGTGCCCCCTTGGGAGGAGGAGGCCCCCAATACGCAAACAACAGCAGCGCCGCCTTTCGCAGTGTCAGCAACGGTGTATACAACAGCCCTACAGAGTCGGAGTTTTCAGAGTCGTCGAGAATGTCTGACTCGGTCAAGTAAGTTCTCCTCTTGGCAATCTGATGTGGCAGTGACTGACCATGTCTTGTACAGGAACTGGGACGAGGCTCGCGTTGGCGAGTGGCTGGTCAGCATCAACTGCGGCCAATATGTCGACATTTTTAGACGTAGGACCTCGTGCAGCCAACGCGATGGACGGGTGCTAACACGGGCTGCAGGAAACAACATTACGGGAGAGAATCTGATGGACATGGACCCTGCTACGTTGAAAGAGATGGGAGTCAAGAAGATCGGCGACCGCGTCCGCATCGGATCACAGGCCAAATTGTTCAGAAGCACAGTCTACAGCAGGACAAGCAAGCGCAACACGAACAGGGTGGGCAGCACCTTCCCTCAAACGCTCTTGCCTTGAAACTGACGCCTGTGCACAGCTTTCTCTCGCCGCTCTCGATGGAAATGCCCAAGCCAACACACTGGCCTCATCGCCGCGAGAAAGAGCCGTGCTGTCGACCACGCGCCTGCAAGCCCCGCCCACGTCGCTCCGGGACAAACGACTGTCTCGCCACATGGAAGGAGGTCAAGACGCTGCAAAAATAAACTCTCGCCCGAGCTCGCCTCTGGTGGATCAAGAGAACCGTTCGCGTGGGCCTGCGCCCATGCCCATGCAAAAGAGCAATAGCACCCCATACCTGCCCAAACCGTCGCAAAGGCTCACGCCCAATGAAACACCCCCACGCTTCGGTCTGCCGGGCCACCACATTCGCTCCAGTCCGAGTGTGGACAATCTCGCCACGTACAGCAGCGCCTTGCCTGCCGACAAGGCTCTAATCAGAGTCATCTTCGACAGCGGCCGCTCCTCGATGATCAACATTGAAGGCTGCGAGACGGCCGATGACATTATTCTCAAGACCCTCAAGAAGGGAGCTCTGAACGAGAACCACGTCAAGAATTTCTGCTTTTACCTGCTCGACGGCCTCAATCCGGATTCAAAGTACTGCCGCCGCCTGGGTGACACTGAGCTGCTGCGTATCTGCAGCGATCGTGTGCGCGGGGAGAGAGGCCGTCTGATGCTGAGAAAAATCCACGCCGGAGAGCCCGATGGCGAGCAATTGCGCATCGCCGCCAAGATTGCCGAAAAGGAAGCCCCTTCCCCTCCGGCCATCGAGGTGCAGCCGGTCAACAAGACCAAGAGCCATCTCAAGATAGAGCAGCTCATTGGTGAGCCCCTGGCTGCCGTCAGCTACCCAATGTCTCCAGCCTCGCTACTCGAGCGCGAGAAGAACAACTACTTTGCTACGCAGCCCGCTACCAATACCGCCGGCGCCAGGGCTCGCAAGCTCAAGGAATTCTACGGCGCTCGTCCGCCCACCGAGCTCATTACTCAGGACCTGACGTCTTACTTCCCGGACATTGAAAAGGAGGAAATGGACAAGACTGTGCGCATGTCAATCCGTCGCTCGCGAAGAATCAGCAGGGCCGCCAACCGCTTGAGTACCATGAGCAGCTTCAGTATCGCCTCTAGTCTCAGAGACGCTCCTCCGCTTCCCACCATTGCCGACAGCTGGCTGAACATGGGCGGCGGCCAGAACAAGACTCTTCGTCCTCTCTCCGTCCTTCGTCTCGCCCGTCCCGTCTCAAATTACCGCGACTCCATCACGTCTTCCGTCCTCGAGCCTCTCGATGAGGAGTCTACTCTGGAGCCCAATCGCAAGTCGTATGTGTCTTTTGGAGCAGACAGCGGTTCCGATTCAAACGTTCACGTGGTTGATCCCGACGGCAACACCATCACAAGTTACTTTGACGACACGATCAGCACAAGCCCGGCGAACACGGAGAACGGCGGCTCACTCAACTCTCGCCTCAGTCAATTCATCGCAGAAGATGGTGAGGAATCCGACGACGAGCTGATGGAACATCTCGAGACGGACAGCTGGGAGAACCTCAAGTACATGAAGGGAGCCATGATAGGCCAGGGCTCCTTCGGCACCGTCTACCTCGCCCTCCACGCCATCACGGGAGAACTCATGGCCTGCAAGCAAGTCGAAATGCCTTCGTCATCAGGAGCCTCACACCTCGACGCCAAAAAGAACAACATGGTTGAAGCTCTGAAACGCGAAATCGGCCTCTTGCGCGAGCTCAAACACCCAAATATCGTGCAATATCTCGGCTCCAATTCCGACGACATGCACTTGAACATTTTCCTCGAGTACGTTGCTGGCGGCTCAGTGGCCACCATGCTCGTCAACTACGGCTCCTTGGGCGAACCACTGATTGCAAACTTTGTGAGACAAATCTTGTCTGGATTGGCGTACTTGCATTCCAAAGATATCATCCACCGCGATATCAAGGGCGCCAACATTCTCGTCGACAACCACGGCAGCGTCAAGATCTCCGATTTCGGTATTTCCAAGCGCGTGGAAGCTTCCTCTCTCCTTCCGTCCACCGGTCTTAAACGCGCCGGTCCTCGCGTCTCCCTCCAAGGTTCCGTCTTTTGGATGGCACCTGAAGTCGTCAAGCAAACTGCATATACACGCAAAGCCGACATCTGGTCTTTGGGTTGTCTGATTGTGGAAATGTTCACGGGCGTACACCCTCACCCTAATTGTACGCAGTTGCAGGCCATCTTCAAGATCGGAAGCAGCGCGCAACAGGCGAGGCCCGATATGCCTGAGCAGGCATCTGCCAATGCGAGGGTCTTCTTGGAGAAGACATTTGAGATTGAGCATGAGAAGCGTCCGTCGGCGGACGAGTTGCTGGGATATGCTTTCTGTGCGCCCAAGCTGGAGGCCGGTGGTGCCTGAGCCTGTTTGGATCAGGCTTGATAAGTTCCAAGGGGTGTTATTTTTCTTCTCCTTTCTCATGGTGTCGGATGTAAGCGTAGGTGCTCTGGGGGACTGTTTTCCTCGTATTTTCTTTGCTTTGACTGCTCACGACCGTATGATGGCTTTTATGTACGATATCAAGAAGACTTCTTTTCCCTTTAGTGTTCTTTGACACAAAACAAGAGCCTTTGACCTTGAACAGATCGAAGGGGCTTGTGGCGGAAGGTGCGGCGAAGCCCCAAGCCTACAAATAGGTATCTTCCGGCACGTCCATCGACCTTCATGCATTACCAATCTCAATGCATCATGAAATTCTGAATCTGTGAACTGAGCAGAGTCGCTGCAACAGTCGAGCGGCCTGACAGAGCTTGATAGCGCTTGTTCAATGCAAGCCTTTTGAGATCATCCATTTACTGCTCGGGCCAGCTCGGCTCCTCAACTTCCATATTGCCTACGATATGCTCTGCGCCAACTGACCTTAAGGCCATACAGATTGTTGAATCGCATGGAAGTTAGATTTTAGGCGAGAAAAACCGTGACTGTTTTATTTACTACCTGAAACTGGTTTTATACGTGTGTGCGCTTACTAATCATCTACGCGAACGCTCTGACCACGTCTCCATTCAATCATTATCATCCGCCGCGAAGATGGTGCTGCTATTATTCCCGGCCCCGCAGTGATCGACAGGCGCCAGCACATCTACCCCGACCGCGCTCGACTTTCGACTTGGTGTATACTTACTTGGCCTAAACGGGGATTGCATGTTTGGCAATAGTCTCATTTGCATCTGCAAGACGACCATCCTATTCTTGGTGAATTGCAGATGCAAGATCTGGTGCTCATGGGGGGCTGAAGCTATTGTGTATTCTCCGCGTCTCGACCCATGCTAATGGCCAAAGAACATCGTCATCACTATCATCATGGCAATCCTGCCCGGTCAGAGTACCCGGCTAGTGAGATGTACCTCCAGCAATACGGTTTCTTCGTAGAGAGACTGATGAGGATGGGCGGAGTCAAATGAATAAGTTTTGAATGGCATGTCTCCCGAACACCCGGAACTGGCAGTTGAGGATAGAAATTGGAAGAGGTTGCCCGGTGCTTCCAGATCTTCACCTTTACCATCTAACAGCTTTATTTTCATTCACACGAGGGACCAAAAAGATGAAACACGCTCTGATACTGGCAGGTGCTGTCGCTTCTGTCTCGGCCCAATCCAACCACCCTGCTCAACAACCCCTTAGCTTCGAGGCAAACATCAAGATAGATGTCAGTCAGAAATACCAAACCATGGTGGGCGGAGAGTGTTCCGGAGCATTCGGAGCCGCATGCACAACCAACACGCTCTCAGCAGCGGACCAAGACAAGTCGAAACCCTCTTCTCCGAGAACACTGGGGGCCTGTCCATTCTCCGCAACTTGATTGGATCTTCCAATGGCACGAGTATACTGCCCGTGTGCCCCGCGACTCCCGCCGAGCCTTCCAATTATGTTTTTCCTACTGCGAATAACGATAGCTGTCAGTTGACCCTGGCTCAGAACGCTATCGAATACAACCCGGACTTGTATCTGTATGCAGATGCTTGGTCGGCACCAGGTTGCTTCAAGACTACTGGCCGCGAGGCAGGCGGTGGTTACATCTGCGGTGTACGCCGCTCCAACTGCACCTACGACTGGCGAGAGGCCTACGCTAACTACCTGATCGAATACGTGCGTCTCTACCAGCAACACGGCATCAATGTCTCGCTGCTGGGCGCCTACAACGAACCCGACTTCAACCCCCTCACCTACTCGGGCATGCTGTCCGACGGCTACCAAGCCTACGATTTCCTCAGCATCTTCTACCCAATGGTCAAGAAAGCGTTCCCCAGCCTCGCCGTGTCCTGCTGCGACGCGACGGGCGCCCGCCAGTAGCGCGAGCTCCTCTACGAGTTCAACCGTCTCGCCGGCGCCTAAAAGTTCTTCGATGTCAACACTTACCACAACCACTAATCCAACATCAACCAACCCTTTGACGACCTGCTGCCGCACGCATAGCCTACGCTCGAGACCGAATGGAGCGACGGCGCCTATCAAATTGAGACTTCATTGATTCTAGCAATCAACAATTTTGAAGGGCTACAGTAGGCCATCTACATGCACGACGCCTTCATCAACAACGTGGCCGGCTGGTCGCACTGGTGGTGCGCGTGGAAAGCCCCCACCGACGCCTCGTTCGTCCAGGTCAACGGCTCCTACCAAGTGTCAGCCCGTCTGTGGGCGCTCGCCGGATACTGCCGTTTCGCGCGTCCCGGCGCCGTCCGCGTTGCCGCGGAGTCCTCGGTCGAAGAGATCTACGTCACCGCATGGCGAAACAAGAATGGCACTATTGCTATCCCGGTGATTAATGCTGCGCATTATAGTTATACGTTGAATGTGGATCTGGAGGGACTTGTTGCTGATGGCGGCAGTGAGGTTAAGCGTGTTACGGCGTAGTTGACGGATAATGCGCATAATGTTACGCAGGATGGTGCTGGCTTTGAGGTTTCGGTTTGCAGGTTCAGGGCGTTGATTGAGCCTCGGGCTATGCAGACATCTTTTTTGGAGTAGTTCTCTTTTTTTTTCTTTTTTCTTTTCTTCCCCCCTTTTTGTTTTTAATGGTCTTACGTCCCTTCTGAGAAAAAAAAACACCTCCCTTTTTTCACTTTACTTTTTCCTACCCTCTTTTCATTTGAATCAACAACAATGCATTAAATGGCCTAATAAAAACACAAATGCCGAATACTCTGTTCCAAAAAGCAGTGCTTTTTTTTGTTTTTGTTCTTTTCAATTGATGGATTTGCTATAGACATATAAGAGAGCAATTTTACCCCTTTTATTTAATTATTCTTTTCAACCTCTTCTCTCTCCTTTTTCCTTTCCTTTGGTTCTCTTTTTCTCGATAGAAAAACCACCTTTCCATCTCCTGCTCAAAAATAAGCGGCTTTATAATCGAATACTTCTCATGGTTTGGATTTGTTGTAACGGTCAAAGCATGGGAGCAGCAGACTGAGGAGGTTGGACTCGGTACTGACCACCACTAAAAGCCATTACTGTCAATGACTTGAGTTTTCTGGTCGCTGTACTTTGATTAGCCTAGCTGCCTAGAGAGAGAGACGACGGAGTGGTGGCGAACTCACAACTAATCATAGCCTGGAACCTCGCAATATCAGTCTTGTCCAGGGTTTGGAAGGGCATGAAGATGGTCAGATTGCCCTCAAAACGTTCGAAATGGAGCATGTCGACGAACTTCTGACACCATCCTATCTCTGCCAGTGAGCCGAGACAGTGCTCAAAGCTGAGAGTCAGGTTTTTGAGTCGACTTCCTGACCTCAGTAGAGAACTCACACAGCGCGCGCGCTCGTGGAGGTATTCGAAATCAAATCTGTGATGCTCCGGGGGCGTGCGGTACAACTCGAGGATGAGATTTGTGGCCGGTATACCACGGGTACGCCAACTAGCGTTGTGATAGACATGGTATCCAAGGACCCGGACAGTGAAATTGGTTCGATCGCTCGAGATAGGCAGAACCTCTTGTGATATGGCTTTGCGTAGAAGGCCAGCAGAGGATTTTCGCTTGATGTGGTTAGAATGATCCGGGAAGAATCTGTTTTGCTGCGAGAAGGTCCAGTAGGAGGTGCGATAGCCGATTACATACTCGTAAACCATAAGTCTGATCTCGGCAGGAAGATCAAGGAAGCGAAAACCAGATTCACCAGGCGATGGAGAGTGTTTGCCGCTGTTCGGAGGCATGATTGTTCAGATGGACGAACGTGTATCGAGTTGGCGTTGCTGCGGGCGTCTTAGACTTCAGACTTTCAAATCTCTATCGAAAGTATCAGCACAAGCCCCAATACCAAGCACGCGTCAGGAGATAAATACCCTTGCGCTGAGAGGATCGACCCCTCAGAGTTGATGAGGGGACCAGGACGTCCAAAGAAGTGGTGTAATCACAATCGAGGCGGTGTGGACTTGTAGAACAGAGTGGATGAGAGATGGAAGTAGACGAGAGATGGAAGTGGACGAGAGATGGAAGTGGACGAGAGATGGAAGTGGACGAGAGATGGAAGTGGACGAGAGATGGAAGTGGACGAGAGATAGAAGTGGACGAGAGGTGGAAGTAGAAGAGAGGGAAAGGCGTTGTAGTAAACCAGAGTGAAACAAAGTCCAAGAAGTGATTGAGTGCGGAACGAAATGAAGGAATGGTAGAAGAACGGATGGAAGGAAAGGTAAAGTAAAGAGAACAACAAGAGATGAGGAAGGAGCAACACCACAACTCCGGATGAAGACATAGCACTCTCTTAACTCAGCCAATTGATACATTGTACATCATTCGCGGACTTCCACACACGACCACTTGAGCAAGTTCGGACTAGGTAGGTCTTGTTTCTCATTCGTGATGATAGAATACTTCTGGTAGCTAGGTAAGTTTCGGGCATTGTTTGTATCTTGAATGGTTGGTATCGTGTGCCATGTAACATTGCATCCAAAGAAACTCCAGAAATTTGCTCGTGTCTCGTGAGGTTGGAGAGGCCGCTTGTTAAAAATTCGATACCACTTGTTAGTCACACATCCTACGCTCCGAGGCTGTATATAAGTCTTCAGATACGTTTCAGAAATACCCCCTATGTAACCCGAATTAAATGCAGTCGGCGATATCTACTAGCAAATTACCTAAATGCTTACTATACGTCTTAGTTAGAAAAGGTTAAGGTTTTTGATATAAGCACCTAGTCTTATACTGTTAAATCGCGGGGAAGGTGGATTTTAGGCGAGAAAAACTATAACTGTTTTATTTACTACCTAAAACTAGTTTTATACGTAGATGCGCTTACTAATCATCTACGCGAACGCTTTAACTATGTCTCTATTTAATATCTCCCCTTAGAATAATAAGCTTAGTCTTCTAGATTATTAACAATCGAGTCTAGAAGTACCTAGTACTACTTATTAGAGGCTTTATTATTCTACCTACTTAGGTAATTATCTTTCTAAGCTTTTACTTAGTCTTCTTAGTAAGTTTTTCTCTAGTAGTAATACTCTTCTATCCTATTATATTATTATAGGTAACGTATATATAGTTAAGTAGTATAGTTTAGGAATTAATAGGTTTAATAGGGAGGAGAGACTTCGAGAGAGTAACTAACTAGCTAGACTCTATAAAATACTATACGGATGCTAAGCGCTAAGCCTTATACTCGTATAGGCTTAGCCTAGGCCGACATCTAAGGGCTTACCCCTAATAATACCCCTCTCCTCCCTCTCTCTCTCTAGTATAAAAACGCTATATACCGCTCTTATTATAATAGTTTTTTTTTTATAAAAAATATTCTTCCCTTAGGTAGCTACTATAGAAAACTATTAATGTCCGCTTAGAAACTCGTAGTGTCCTTATAGTATAGTAGTATAGGTCCTAGAGTAGGAATAGACTACTAAATATAGCTAGGTACTTAGTATATTAAGTTACTAGCGGTTCTTTTATTACTCTAAATACGCTAAATAGCTATAGTTTTTCGATAGTGTCCTTATTCTAATCTACGGCCTTCTACTCCTATTTCCTATCGCTAGATCCGGTTAATAAGATTATATTATTACTACCCTATATCGCGTTTTCTAGACGTTTACTTATAGCTTCTAGCGATAAAATTACGTAGTTAAGTAAATAAACGTAATACGTTCCTTTACTATAATTACTCCTAATACGGCTTCTAGATACGTTAATTTACTCTTCCTTCGCGTTAAGTAGTAAATAATAGATCTAGTAGTTTATAAGTACGCTATAGCGCTCTTATCGATCCTCTCTTCTTTAATATTAATAATAGTATTATTAATAGTAATAGTATATTATAGGTAACGTATATATAGTTAAGTAGTATAGTTTAGGAATTAATAGGTTCGATAAGGAGGAGAGAGTAACTAACTAATTAGCCTTCGTAAAATACTATACAAATACTAAGCGCTAAGCCTTATAATCGTATAGGCTTAGCCTAAGCTAATAACTAAGGTGTTATAGGCGACGTATATATAGTTAAGTAGTATAGTTTAGGAATTAATAGGTTTAATAAGGAGGAGAGAGTAACTAACTAATTAGCCTCTATAAAATACTATGCGGATGCTAAGCGCTAAGCCTCGTACTTATATAGGCTTAGCCTAAGCCGATAACTAAGGGCTCGCCCCTAATAATACCCCTCTCCTCCTCCTCTCCCTTTAGTATAAAACGTTATATACCGCCCCTAAAAAAATTTTTTTTTTTTTTTTAAAATAACTCCTCTATAGGACTCGTCGCGGGATACTACCGATGTCCGCTCTAAAAGTCGCGGTATCCTTATAGTCTAGTAGGGAAGGTCCTAGAGCGCGACTTAGCTATTAAATATAGCTAAGTTAATAGTTAAACTTATATATAGCTTCTTTAGTAGATTCCTTACGTGTTTTTAAGGCCTTCTATTCCTCTTCTTACGTCGCTAGATTTAGTTATTCCTTCGTATTATTCCTACTCTACTATAGCTTCCGTTTGTTTACTTATAGGGTCTAGTAAGGAAAATATATAATTAAGTAAGCGACGCGAGTTCTTTTACTAAAAAGTTATTATAGCGCGGCTTCTATATATGTCGATTTACTCTTACTTCGCTTTAAGTAGTAATAATAAATCTAGTAGTTTATAAGCGCGCTAAGAAGCTCTTATCGATCCTCCTCTCTTCTACTATAATAATAATATTAATAATAGTAAGCGCTAATCGACTATAGTATACTATAGTCCGCTTAATACTAATTAGACGCGTAGATACCTCGCGATCTACCTTATATCTACTACGCCTAATTAAGCGTAGTTTATAACGACTAAGCTCCTATAAGAATATATCTATTAGCTTTCTAGTAAAGGACTAACAATCTATATAGGCTACTAGCTATAGTACTAGTAAGTTAACCGCTTACGTTATCTATTAAAAGGGTAGAAGGAGTTATCGCGAGCTATACGTTTTCCTCTTAATCTCTAGCCGTTTTATAGTACTAACTAGACTTCTAGGCCTAAGTTCGCCTACTAGGCCTTTACCGCCTTCTTACGTACCGATATAGCTAGTATTACTAATAGTACTATATATATCGTATACTCTATAGCTTTTTTAGCGGCTAACAGTAATTTAGCCTCGTAAAGTATAAAAAGCTCTAGTATATCCTTAAGACATTTTACGCTTTAGAGGTAGCCTATAAGGACTATACGCTCTCTAAGTAGGCTCGCTTAGTATCTATAAAAGGAGCTAGTATAACAATATATAATACTCTTTAATAGCTATATTAAGACTAATTGTTACCTTTATATAAAAAGCCCTTAATATAGAGGATATACTCTTCCGAAACAGAGGAACATCTCTTTATATCGATCCTCGACCCTATCCTATTATAACTACCTCCCTCCTCCCTAAAGGCCTACCTTAGGCCGTTTAGTTAGTTATACTAGCGCTTCGCGGCCGTTCTACCTCCTAGGCCGGTATATAGTTACTAGTAGATTTCCGCTACGTCTAGTCGATTAGGTTAAGTATAGCTAGTCTAGATACGTCGTATTCCTTTAGCTTCTTTATTCCTCCTTTATAGGCCTATTTCGGCCTATCCTTAATACGGCTTCTAGCGCTTATAGAATAAAGCGATAGTAATAGAAGCGTCTAGAAGGTACTACTATTAGCTTACTAGAGCGACAATAGTAGTAAATAGCGCTTAATAGCGATAATAGCGACAATAGCGATAATAGTAGTAAGCCCTATATATAAGCCGCGGCTTCGCTCTTCTCTTACCCTCTTCGCTTTTACTATACTATAGATCGATAACTCTCTTAAGCTTTCTTCTACCTCTACTCTACTCCTATTTTACCTCCTTCCTTATACTACTATACCTACTACCTCTCTACCTTACGAGCGCTACGCCCTTTATATAGGTTATAATAATAAGACTAGTTTAGCTCTTCTAGTCCGTTCTAGTAGCTTTGCTAATCTATTCGTAGCTTATAACGCCTCCTTTAAGCCTCCCTTACGCTACGCTACCTATAAGTAGAGCTAGGACTATTACGTCTCCCTTATACCTTCCTTAAAGGCCTTATTCCTCGCTCTTACTATCGCCTCTACCCTTTATTCCGAGGATAACTAGCCCTCCTCTAATACCCTTAGCGTAGCCTAGACCGCCTTCGATAAAGCTCTATACGCTTATTAGAGCCGCTATAAGGGTTACTTTAGCGAGCTTATAAGTTTTACTATACCTATGTTCCGCGCCCTTTTAACTATAGTAGCTCGTATCTATAGTAAAGTTTAAGTAGAAAGAGGATAGCGCTAGTAAGATAGTTATAGAGCGTATCTAGCGCGCCTATACTAATACCGCTACTCTATAGCTAGTAGAGGCCTAGCGTTAGACCTCTCTTATAGAGCGCTTTACTCTAGCTACTAAGCGTAGTACCGCGGCCTACGAGTATCTAGCCGCCGCTATTAAGGCGTTAGTAGTACGTTCTACTCCGATCTAGTCCCTTTATATACTAACTTAGTGTTTTTGTTTTAGGCTTATATAGGCGCCGCCCCTATCCTTACCTCGTCCTAGTAGGTAGTCGGGCTCGTACCCCTTCTACTAAATAGCCTAGTAGTTTTCCTTTCCCTTTAGGGTTTCTTCCTAGGTCTATTTCCTATAGTTTTTTAATAGTTTTCTTTTCTCTTTCTTAATAATAGTGTTATTATTGCTTATTTATGCCTTTATGCCTCTATATAATCTACGTCCCCTTTCTAGTACCCTCGCTTTTGTTTCCTTCGACTATAAAACCTATTAAGGAGCTCGCGGCTATAGGTAAGGTAGTCCTCTAGTTCCTACTAGTTAAATTCTATAGGCTAGCCTTTTTACTTAACTAAGAACTCCGTTCTACCTCCTTTTCGCCTTCGGTCTAGGATTTCTTCTACCTCGTACTCTAGTTCCTCTTTAACGAGCTCTAGGTTTAGTAAGTCTTTTAGCTTAGCGGTTTCTTCCTTACTTTTATATAGTTCTAGTAGTAAGACGTAAAAGACATTATAGATTTTCTAGTCTAACGGGAGGGCTAATCTATATGCCTAGGGTCCTATAGCATTAAGGACCTTAAACGGCTCTATAAAGTAAGGGCTTATCTTCCTACTTAGGAGGTAGATACGTAGATTCTTTACTAAGAGTATTACGAGGCTACTAACGGCATATATAGCTAGTTTATATAGTCGATTATATCTTATAGCCTACTTTTTAGTTACGTCTTACTACCGTTCCTCTAGGTATACTCTTTCTTCTATAAGCTTCTATACTCGTTTAGAGGCTACCGGTACTAACCCCCTAGAAGGCTCGACTTAAGCCTTAGTATAGATCTTTAGGTTATAGCTATAAAGGGCTTAAAAAGGACTTATCCTAAGGGTAGTACTAGTCGAGTTATTATAGCTAAACTCCGCGATAGGGAGCTAGCTAGCCTATAAGGACTACTTCTCCCTATAGTAGTACTAGAGGTACTATTTAAGCGTTTAGTTCTATTGCTTAGTTTATCTATCGGTCTAAGGGTAAAAGGCGGTAAAAAGCCTATACTGTACTCGTACTATATAACATAGTTCCGACTAGAAGTTACTACTAAATTATAGTCCTCGGTCTAATATAATGCCTTTTAGTATACTATAGCTATATATAATTTAGTCGAAGAGGTATAACGCTAGATCCGCGAAGGTATAACGGGTAGTATATAGAATAAACTTAGACATCTTTATATATCGGTTAATAATAACTAATATTATATTAAACACCTACTACTCTCGCTTCGAGGGGGGGAGGCCTATAATAAAGTCTATTATTAATTCCTACTAGGGTCTAAAAGGGAACGGTAGCGCCTCTATAACGCTATACGGCTAGTACTACTTTACTTTTACCCTTTAGTAAATGTCGTAAGTGTCTACGTAGTAAGCTACGTCGCTAGTAGCGCTAGGCTAGTAGTACTTACGCCTTAGTAGCGTTAGCGTTTTGTCTTACTTAAAGTACCTTACTAGTAGGTCGTCGTAGTATATTTATAGTAGCTCCTTTCGAAGAGCTTTATTATAGGGTACGTAGATAGCGTCGTAGTAGCGGAGTAAGTCTTACTAGATTACCTATCCTAAGTCGGGGTTTTCCGCCTCCTTTTTATACCCTTTATAGTCCTCGTCCTTCTCTTATAGTACCTAGAGTAGTTCCCTCGTAATCCTATAGAGTAGGTTATAAGGTTCCTTATTACTAATAGCGTAACGGAGCGTAGCTTATAGGAGAGCTATTACGGCCTCGCCTTAGTTAGGTTCCGCTTCTTTAGGTTTAGTAGTTATTAAAGGGGTTTCGGCCTCTATACTTCCCTTAATTAGGTTCTTCTCCTAAATTAACGTATCTACTTCCTTTTATAGTATGTTTCGCGTTTATACCGCCTATACGTATATAATTTCGGTATCGCGTATTAGTACCTTAGTAATAGTCGTAACCTAGCTAGGGCCTACACTTCCTAATAGCTTCTGCTATAGCGTAGGTAAGAGATAGCTATCGATTTCCCCTAACCCCGTTCTAGGTATATAGTCTAGCCTTTATAAGGGCGCGTTAGTAAGGTTACTTACCCTAGGCTAATATTCGATGTAGAAGTTATATGCTAAGAGTTTAGTAGCCTAGCGGGCTTATCTCCTATAGAGCTATTTAACATTTATAAATCCTTTTAGGTTATTATAGTCGGTAAGGACCTCGATCGGATCTAGGGCGCCCTTAAGGTAGTGTCTCTATTACTAGAAAGCTATAACGATTATAAGGAGCTCTTAATCGTGTGTTTTATAGTTCCTTTCTACTAGCGTTAGCTTTCTAGACTAGAATGCGATTAAATGCTACTTCTTAGTCTTACCTTACTATAGAAGTTATAAGAGTACTATAGTAGCTATAAAGGTAGAGGCGTTAGTTTCTATCTAGAGCCTTACTTATAGGTCGTAATAGGCTAGTATAGGTGCCTTCGTAAAGGCTACTTTTAGGGTATAAAACGCCTATTTAGCTTCCTTATCCTATTCCTAGAGCTTAGTTTTCCTTCCCTTTTAGCTTCCTTAGAGTAGCCTTATTAGTCCTTTAGCAATTTTAGAGTAGTACTAGATAAATAAGTAGTAGAAATTAGCAAAACCTAAGAATACCTAGACGTTGTAGTAGGAGGTAGGTTCCGGCTACGTTCGGATAGCTTCTACCCTACTTTCGTCTATATTTACCCCTTAGGGTAAGATAATAAATCTAAGAAACTCTACTTCCTTAGTAAAGAAGGTACATTTCTTACGATTAGCGTATAATAAGAACTACTAGAGCCTTTTAAGCACTTTCTAGACGTGTTCTATATATATTTCTCTTAAGTCGCTATATATTAGAATGTTATCGAGGTAGACTACGTAGAAGTCGTTAATGTATCTAGCTAGAGCCTTATTAATATAGGCCTAGAAGGTCGTAGGTGCATTTATTAGACTAAAAGGCATTATAAGGTACTTAAAGTAGCTATAATAGGTATAAAAAGCGGTCTTCTAGGTGTCTCTTTCGTCGATACTAATCCTATAATACGCGTCCTTTAGGTCTAGTTTTATAAATACTATAGCTCTAGAAAGCCTATTAAGCGTCTTACTAATTAGGGGTAGTAAGTACCGGTTTTTAATAGTTACCGCGTTTAGCCTACGATAATCTATATATAACTAGAGACTCCCGTCCTTTTTTAGGATAAAAAGTACTAGCGCCCTTATAAGAGACTCGGAACGCCTAATCTACCTCTTCTCTAAGGCTACGTCGATATACTTACGTAGAGTAGCTAGCTCGTTATAAGAGAGGTTATAAAGCGGCTAGAATAGCGGCTTCTTTCCTTACTTAAGAGGGATACTATATACTATGTCGTAAGCGCGAGGGAGGCTTACTAGGTCCTTATAGTTAAAGACGGTAATATACTCCTTAAACTCTAGCGGGAGTTTAGTAAAACCTTATTCTATATCCTCTTCCTTTAGCTAGCCTTTCGCTAGACGTTATAAGTCCGTACCTATATAAATTACTATATAGATTCGGGTATTATCCTAGATATGCTTTATAAACTCGTAGGTAGTCTCTAGTTAGTACGTACCTAGACTAGAGCTATAACACTAAGTATCTATAGCGGCGTCGGTTTAGACGCCTTACTTATATCTTTACGGGCGGCCTAGGAGGACTAGGGGGCTAGCTATATCTACCCTATAAAAGATGTCCGTAGCTTTATATTCGCGGCCCTTACTATTAGTGATCCTCGTCCTTACCTTATATACCCTATAGATATAAGCGAACTAGCCCTAGAAGCCGGTCGCCTAAGGTAGCTTAGCCCCTTCTATAACTAGTAATTTAAGTTATATAGTAAGAGTCTAGAATATAACGTTATAGTCGGCTGTATCGTCTAATAGGAATTCGGTATAGTAGCCTTATACTCCTATAACGACATTTCTAAGGATAGCGAGGGTAGGTCGCTTTATTACCCTTAGCCGTATTAGCTATTTCTAAGGGGTGCCCTTTAACCTAGGTAGTAAGGAGGACTTATAGGAGGTAAACGGAGTACTTACTCGTAAGTCCTTAAGTAGCCTTAGCCTTTTCCCTAGTATAGCTAGAGGTTAAGTAGTACCCTTCTAACTAGTATACTACCTCCTTCTTACCTTTTTAATAGCTTAGGGTAATTAGGTAAGTAGTAGCTAACCTTATTATAGTTATAGTAAGTAACTAGTTTACTATTCCTTAGTCGATTATAGCTAGTCCGCTCTTAGTTACTAGTACTAGGACGTTTTACCCTTTATTCTCTTCTATTAGAGGACTATTCGCGGTCCTTACCTCTTATCTAGAGGTTCGTTTTAATTATAGTTATAGTAGCTATAAGGTCCTAGCGCGTACTAGGAACTTCCCTCGACTAGATAAGGATACTTTATAAGGCTAGTTAGAGCTTTATAAGAAGGTGTCGGACCCTTTACTCCTTTATATAGGGTAGTATCTACCCCTTAAGGTTAGCGAGGTATACCTCGAAATCGGCTACTTTCTAAGTAGCTCCTTACTAGGCCTTATCGTAACTAATAGCTATAGCGAGACCGCGATTAATAGGGTCGACGACGGTATTATAGGCGAAGTTCTTAAAATCTTCGAAGGTTAGTCTCTTGTTAACGCTAGAGGGGTAGCGCTACTACTACCTATCTATAGCGAGGCTAGTAAGGAACTATAACGTATAGAGTATACGACGCTCCTCGCTCTTAAAGTTTCTCGAGTTAATATAAAAGATAGTCTTAAGCTAGCGTAAGAACGTAGTTACCTCCTTAATAGTTTTTACCCTAAAGGGTTCTAGGTCCTTTATACGTATAGTATAGGTACTTTCCGTCCTAGCCGAACTATAATAAGTAGACCTCGAGTTAGATCGTAAGAGAGCTAATAAAGTAGAAGGGGGTTCTATATCGAGGGCTACCGCCTTTTATTCCTCTTCCTTCCTAGTAATTTTCTCTTAGGCGAGGGCCCTTTAGAGGCGCTTATACTTAAGCTAGCGGTAGAGGTCGTCTATCTAGCCCTTATACTAGGCTTTAGCGATAGAATCGGGGGTTACTCTTACCTCTCGTACTCTATCTTCTAGGCTTTAATCCTCCGTTTCGGGGTCTTAGCCCTAAATAGGATCCTAGATAGGGTTAATTCTTCTAAAAGGTAAAGGTATTATAGACCGTTATAGAAGAATAATTAGAATTATAAAAGGAGCTAGTATAACGATATATAATACTCTTTAATAGCTATATTAAGACTAATCGTTACCTTTATATAAAAAGCCCTTAGTATAGAGGATATACTCTTCTAGAATAGAGGAACATCTCTTCGTATCGATCCTTAACCTCGTCCTATTATAGTATCTGCTTCTTTTTTACTACTAACTATTTATTATAGTAAGGTCGTTAATAAGGTAACTAGTACTATTACCCGCGCTATCGACGCCTAGGGTAGTAGGTTAGTTTCGTCGAGCTCTATCTATTTTCTTATACTAACTAATCTTTCTAGGGCCGGTAGTGTCTCTTCTTACCTAGTACTTAGTACTTACCGCTCTTTACTAGCCTCTATTATTTCGGCCTAGGACGCCGCTACTACTGCTAAGAGTAGCGCGCGTAAGCGTAAGGCTACTATCGTTAACGATAACGATAATAACGATAACGTATAGTTTAGCTTAGTCTAGTAGGAATAGGGGTTCTCTAGGGGTTTTCTAGCGAGGTCTACTTATTTAAATAAAATTAGAATTGTTTTATAATTTTTCTTCTTCCTTTTTCTATACTAAAAATTAAGACTCCTTATATACGCTAATTTTCTATATAACTCTATCTTATAAAGGATAGAGTCCTCCTCTCTAGTAAGGTAGTCTCTACTAGACCGCCGTATAACTTTCTAGGGGTCTATTATATTCTCTTACGTCTCTATAGGCTAGTTTAAAGCGGTTAAGAGCTTCGTTATCTATTAGTTATTCTAGGGGTTCCTAGGTAGGGTTATAGTATCTAGCCTATTTTACTAGGACCTACTAACCTTTACCCCTTAGCTTATTTTACGTATAAAGAATCTTCTTTACTTAGAACTCTTTATACGATTCTATTAAGATAAGGTCTAGTTAATTATCGTTAGACACCTATCCTAGAAGTAGATCGTTTTTAGCTAGTTATAATAAATTAGTATAGAAAACTAGGTATATACTATTAAGGATTCCTAATAATCTTATAGATACTAGAAATAATACTTTAGACACTATATACTTAGTATACTTAGCGTCTAAGCTTTTCTTTAGTTAGTTCGTCCTATAATTTCTAAGGTCTAGCTATACTTTATCTTTTACTTAGTAGATTAGTACTAGGGTCCGCCTTTAATTAGCGGCCTTCTTCTATCTTTAGGCGAAGGACGCTATCTTACTCTAGTAGAAGGATAAGATAGATTTTATTTTTATTAATAAAATTTTTAGCTTTTCTAGACGTAAGGAGCCTTATATTAGTAGCGGTCTCTAACACTATATAAAGGGCGCGCCCTTAGGTTAGTATATGTTATAAGTAAATAACGTATATATAGGGGTTTAATATAGTACTTAGTAAGTTCGATAAGGGAGGGAGAGGGTTTCCTCGCGAGGTCTATAAGAAAAGGTATAGGCGCTAAGGCTCGCTTATATATAGGCCTACTAGCTAATGTACTAACCTAAGGGTACGCCCTTTATAATACTCCCCTCCCCTGTCCTCCCCTCTCTACGGGCTATATAACGCGAGAACTAGAGCAAAAATCCTAGAAACCGCCTAGGAGCGTAGTAGTTAGTCGCTCCGCCTAAGTTCGTAATAGCCGTTATTACTTAACATAGGTTCTAGTAGTAAATTCCCTATTATTCGCGTATAGAGTCCTAGGAAAAGCGCCTAGAGTCTATAGCATTCCTTCTAGCGACTATTTATAGGTAGGTTCCTTTATTTACTTAAAGTAAGAGCGCTAGATCCGGCGATAATACCTACTTTATTTACTTTCCTATTATCGCTAGCGTATAACTTCTACTCCTCTAGCTCCTTTCCTCCTTCTCTTTTATAATAATATTAATAGTAATAATAGTAATAATAATAGTAAGTAGTAGTATAGCGGAAAGCTATACTTTCCGCTAGTGTCTACGCGTTTCTAACCGGACATATAGATGTCTAATCTTATATACTATATCTCTTACGCCCTCGCGAGTAAGGATTATATAGACTAGCCTATAAGTTTCTAGTACCTAGGGCGTTTTCCCTAAACTACATTAACTAAGCGTATAGTCTTCCTATTCCTATACTTACGCTAAGTATACTCGTACCCGTAAGAATTATAAGGACCTATAGGTATACCCTAGTTTCTACGGGAAAATCGCCGCTAACTATAGAGAAGTCCCCGCCTAGCCTACATTTCTTACGCCGTTTAGACCCGTAGTACTACTACTAATATATAAGTGCTCGTAAATCTAGGGATTTTCGCGCGGCTAACAGTAATTTTAGTAAGGATACCTATTCCGACCTCTATAAGGTTCTTAAGGCCTAGAAGGCCCTTAAGCCTCTTTAGGCTTCTAGCCTAATCGAGGGATATTTTAATTATACTCTAGGGATTTTCGGCCGCTAACCGCTTATAGTGTTTTCGCCCCTAGTATTACTAATACTATTATTAATGCCCTCGCCTAGTAGGGTTAGACGTAAGTAAAATTCCCTTAATCCTAGCGTTTTCCCTTACTAACCGTAAGAAAAAGCGCGGGTAGCGTCCCTCCTACCCTCGTCCTAGGTAATCGCTATAATAATAACTAAGTAGTCGGGCGGTAGCCCTTAGGTTTTCTTCTAGGGTCCGGGTATTTGTCCCCTCTAGGACGTTAAGATATAGTTCCCCCTTCTTTCTCTTAAAATTAAATTTTTTCTGCTATAAAGAAAATGTATACCTTATCCCTAGAAAAATTCCTCTAATGTCCGCGAAAAACCCTATAGAAACCCCTCCTCTTTATTTATTATAATTTTATACTTTTATATTATTTTTTTTTTAATGTATATAGCGCTAGGCGCTCCTATTTACCGCGGAGAGTTACCTCTTTAAGAACCCTAAAGAATAACTTAGTAGTCCGCGGTAAAACCTCTAGAGGCCGTTACTTCTTACTACCTAGCTTCTTTTCCTAACGGGCTCTTAGCCTATTATTAAGTTCCGCGTTACTATACTTATCTTTAAAATCGTCTAGGGCGCGGTTATCCGCTAGGTTTTCTAAGGGTTCCTATATAGGCTTATAAAAGCCGGCCTATTTAACTAGGGCCTCTTAGCCTTTACCCTTACGACGGGGTTTCTATCGTATATAGAGTACCTCCTCGACCTACTATTCCTTATATAACTCGAATAGTATAGAGTCCGGCTAATTGTTATTAGTCTCCTAGCCTAGTAGGGGGTCTTTACTCGCTAGTTAAAGGAGGTCGGTATAGAACACTAGATGTATATCCCTAGGAATACCTAATAACTAAACTAACACTAGGGATAAGACCTCGGACACCGTATATTTAGCGTATCTAACATCTAGGCTCTTCTTTAGCCTATCCGTTTTATAATTCCTTAGGTCTAACTATACTTTATCCTCTACTTTATAGATAGAAGCGAGGTTATAGGTTCGATTCGCGGTCTCCTCCTAGTTTTATACAAAGGCCGCTATATTAGTCTAGTAAAGAGACGAGACACTCTTTATTTTCTCTACGAAGCCCTATACTTAGGCGCGGGCGGTTAATAGTAGTAAGTTAGTAGGTTCCGGTTCTAAAGCTATAGGTAACAGTGCCTTATACCTATAAGTAGCGAAAAATAGACTTATACTAAGGCTTACGTAATTTTAACTATTAAGCGCTAATTATACGGTAGGAAGCTAGCTAGCCTAATTAGACTGCTCCTAATTAATATAGTTCCTTAGGTAGGCCTAGACATCTTAGTTTAGGCGCTCTAGGCCTCTATTAGTTTAAGGGTAGTATCTAGAGCTAAGCCTCTATATTACGCCTAAGAGCCTATAGAACTCCTTCTAAAATGTCCTAGTCTAATTAGTCCCCCTATCGCTAGTAATAGACGTAGGCACTCTATAATGTTTTATCTAGCACTCTATAAATTTTTGGGCGTAGTCCTCGGCTTTTATAGTAGGTATCGCTTCTAATACGACCTACTTACTAAGCCTATCTTTAATTACCTATAGGTAGCAGTTTCCCTAAGAATCTAGTAGATCCGTTATAAAATCTATAGAGATCTCCTAAAAGAAACGCTCGAAGACTAATAACGGGCGGAGGAGTCTATATTTATACTCTCTCTATACCTTATTCCTCCTATAGTAGTCGTAGTTCTAAAGGAACTATCGAACCTACCTCGATTATAGCGGCTAATAGAAATCGTAACCTAGTATAGAACTAGTAGCGTTCTAGCTAGGGTATCTATAGACCGTAGAGTCGTATATAGACTATATTAACTTAGTCCTTAAGAGGTCTAGGGCAAGTAGCTTAGGCTCTATAGCTTTATACTCGAACTCCGTCGTCGCTAGAGTACCCGGAATCTATAGTTTTCCCCTATAGCGGAGACGCCCCTTTATATCTAGCGCGTAGTCCTCTACTTAGATTTTTATGCGGACTTCTTAGGGGATTGTCCGGGCTCCGTTAGATATAGCCTATAGTATAGTATTATAAACCTAATCCCCTGCTACCGCTAGTTCCTAAAGGTTATTTAGCTCCTAGTCCTAAAAAGGCCCCTTAGGGCCTACGCTAATTTCTATATAGGCTAGTTATACTACTAAGGGAACCTAGGGGTTTTATAGACCTACCGGCTCGAGGAATCGGCGGAAATATAATATCCGGTCCTCCTCGCTAAGCGTATTCTACTTACGCTAAGAAAGGGCGTCTAGGAGGACTACCTTAGCCCCTAGGCAATATACTAAGGAGAACTAGAATTACGTAAGGGTCTTATACTACTAAATTTATCTCTCCGTAAGCTACCTCTTTACTATAAAATACTCTAGGTTTTTATAGTCCGTCTAAATAGTAAAGAGACTATAGGCTTTTAGCTTAAGGGCCTAGAACTTTATATAGGAGACTACCGCGAGTATCTCTTTATCGTAGATGTCGTAATTAATCTCCGCCTTATTTAGCTTCTATAAGAAGAAACCGACTAGCCTCTAAATTCCGTTAGACTCCTAGATTAACGCGCCGCTAAGCGTAAAGCCGCTATAGTCGGTCTCTAGGAACGTAGGTAGCGTCGGGTCCTAGTTAGCTAGGACTAGAGAGCCGTAAAATTTAGTCTTTAGTATTTCGAAGGTAGTCTCCTAGGCTTTTCCCTAGGAGAATAGGATGCCCTTACCGGTAAGCGAGGTTAGTAGCGTTATAATACTAGAGTAGTTTAGGATAAACGTCCTATAGTAGTTTATAAACCCTAAAAACCGCCTAACCTCTTTCTATATCTTAGAGGGCTACTAATTTCTTACGGCCTCTACCTTTTCTAGATCGGTACTTACTCCTTTTCTATTCGCGTATACGAGGAAGCTAAGATACTTAATCGACTTCTAAGCGAACTCGTATTTATTAGGGTCTAAGTAGAGGCCTTCGGCCTAAAGGGCTTAGAATACAGATTCTACCTTAAGAAAGTAGTCTTCCTACGACCTATTCGAGTAGATAATAATATTATCTAGGTAGGCGGAGGCAAAATCGTCTAGCTTATCCTATAGTAAAGTATTAATATACCGCTAGAAAGTCGTAAGAGCCCCTAATAAACTAAACGGACATACTAGCTACTTAAAAGAGCTAAAGCGAGTTTAGAAAGTAGTCTTATACTTATAGCCCTTCGCTATCCTAATCTAGTAAAATGCTAAGACGACGTTTACCTTAGTTAACTAGCGTACCCTTATAAGGTTTCTTAAGGTCTTTAGGATTAAGGGTAAGGGGTACCTATCCTATTTTATAATAGCGTTTAGCGCCCTATAATTATAGTAGAACCTAAGACTACCCCTAGGTTTCTAGATAAAAAGTACTAGAGCGCTAGCCTCTAAGGTCGACAGTCGTATATAACCCTTCTATAGTAGATCGTCTAAGGACTTCTAGAGGACGAGGAGCTCGTCCTTTAATATACTATATAGCGGACCCTAGGGTAAAGATAGCTAGGATCCGTTAAGTAAGGTCTAGAGTTCTACTCTATAATTAGTACTAGGGCGGTAGGGCGCTAGCTTCTTAGCTTCCTACCGTATAAATAGTAGGGCTATATATTAAATCTCTAGTAGTAAGTAAGCGCGAAGCTCGTTAATATTAAGTAAGGGCTTCCCTCTAAGGGCCTTCTTAATATCTTTAGTAGATGCTATAGTAAAAGAGGTAGAGTCTCTATCTTCGACTTCTTCTAGATATATAGAGCTTTCTAGTATCTACTTATCTAATCTACTATAGTAGAACTAGCGCTTTTCTAGCGCGGTCTAGACTCTATTATAGGCTTTTTATAGGTTTCCTAGTATAAGGGGGAATATAAGGTTAGGTACTATATACGTATAGACTATCTATATAAACCTAGAGATCTCTATCTTAAACTCTACGACCTCTTATATAGGCGATCCTTTTATAGCGAAGGACGTGCCTTTTACCTTTTTATTCTTACGACTAATTATACTAAGTCCGAGCCCTTTTACGAGGTCTCTATTTATTATAGCGTAGCATTAATAACCTTCGTCGATAAGAGCGGTAGTTCTAAAGTTATTTTCGAGGACTACGTTAGTATATACTAGGTTACCGTTTATTTCCTTTTTTACCTCCTTCTATCCTTTTATTAATGCTTCTATTACTCTCGCGCCTTACCTTCGGGCGGGAGTTAGTCTTTTCTTACGTTAGAAGGCGTAGGTTCCTACTCTTTCGAATCGGTCTCTAGTATAGGCTTTATACTAGTCGTATTAATTCTAGTAGAGGTAAGGCGTACTACTAGAGTATATAGGTACTTCCTAATTTAATAACTAGAGGTACTATACTAAAAATATAGCCCTTCCTCGCGACGTCTCTCTTTCTTAGCTATATCGACCTAACGCGCTCTCTTTCCGCTACTTTTGTTCTAGGGAACGTTCGATTTTCCCTAGGGCCTTTACGTATACGCTAGTACTATAATAGTATCGCTATCGGCGTCGATAAGGGTAGCGATAGGTTACGCCTAATTCTACCTAGCTACTATAGTCGATAGGCTAGTATCCTTATTCCTTCCTAGCTATTTCTTATAGGCTATATAGAACTAGTCCGTAGTCTTAAGGTTAGTTATAATCTACTCGACTTCTTCGAAGAAAGCGTAGTAGTTATTAGTTTTAGGTATAGAGGCTATATAGATTTTTGTAGAGTTCGAGAAGGTGTTCTTTAGGTAACCGATCTTAGTAGCGTTAGTCTATAGGTCTCCTTCGGCGCTTAGGAGGAGGCCGTCGAATTCTAGCTAGTAGTCGTACTATAGTTATCCTACTATATGTCGAAGGCTAGTAAGCTATTCTAAAGCTTTTACCTATTCGTTACTATCCGCGAAGACTAACTCGAGTTACGCGAAAAAAGCTTTAAAGTCCTTACCCTAGGTCGCGCTCCCCTTCTCCTAAAAGTATCTTATTTAGGCTCGCTCGTAGGCTAGGAGGGTGTCGTATACGATATCCTAGTAGTACTCTATAGAGAGCGCTAGTTTTATAGCGGACCGAACATAGTAAGAGCTCCTAAGACGTAATAAGTAGTTATAAAAAGTTTTTACTTAGCTATCCTAGGAGGGAGGTTTCTATTCTTATAGGCCTAAGGCTTTATTACCGAAGCCCTATATAGAAGAGGTAGTAAGCATTTAAAGAAGGGCCTATAGGAGATTATTCGTAGATACTAAGTTATACGAACTACTAGAAGGCGCTAGAGGGTCTTTAGAGCCTACTCCTTCTAAGGCGGCCCTTATACTATTTAGTTCGGCTTCTATCTACTACTATCGTACGAACATCGTCTTAAGAGTATATCGTATTTCTAAGATAGTACGTTCTTATAGGGAAATAGAGGGGTCGCTCTTCGGCTAGTTAGCGCTAAGGTTAGATTAAAGGTTTATAGTAATCGAACTTAATATTATAGGTAAACAAAGTATATATAGGGGTTTAATATAGTACTTAGTAAGTTCGATAAGGGAGGGAGAGGGTTTCCTCGCGAGGTCCGTAAGAAAAGGTATAGGCGCTAAGGCTCGCTTATATATAGGCTTACTAGCTAATATACTAACTTAAGGGCGCGCCCTTTATAGATATCGACTATAAAATAAAACTCTACCTAAAACTAGACGGAAGCCTGCCTTCTTTACTATAGGGTCCGCTATATAGTATATCTAAGGAGGAATTACTCGTCCTTTAGAACTTACTCGACGAACTCCTAAAGTTAGGTTATATTAGGCCTAGCGTATCGGAAGTAGCGGTCCTCGTCCTTTTTATATAGAAGCCCGGTAGAGGACTCCAATTCTACTATAACTACCGAGCTCTAAATGCTATTACTAAGCCCGACCGCTACCCCCTCCCCCTTATACTAGAGACCTTAAGAAACCTTATAGGGGCTAAGTAGTTAACTAAGGTAGACGTAGTCGCCGCGTTTTATAAGATTAGAGTAGTACTAGGCGACGAGTATAAGACCGCTTTCTAAACTCGCTTTAGATCCTTCGAGTAGCTAGTATACCCGTTTAGTTTATTAGGTGCTCCGGCTAGTTTCTAACGGTATATTAACACTCTCTTACGGAAGCACCTAGACGATATAGCCTTAGCCTTTATAGACGATATTATTATCTATACTAATAGGTCTAGGAAGGATTACTTTAAGAAGGTTCGTAAAGTACTCTAGGATCTTTAGAACAGAGGCCTATACTTAGACCTTAGAAAGTCGGAGTTCGCTAAGAAATCTATTAAGTACCTAGGATTTATAGTATCGGCCGATAGTATAGGGGTAGGGACCGACCCGGAAAAAGTAGAGGCCGTCCGTTCTTAGGCGACCCTAAAGAGCTAGAAGGAAACTCGACGTTTCCTTAGGTTCGCTAACTACTAACGGATGTTTATTCTAAATTACTCGAAGATCGCGCGTCTATTAACTGCTCTTACCGGAAAGGGGACGCCGTTCTCCTAGAGAAAAGCTTAGGAGGACGCCTTCTAACTCCTAAAGGACAGTTTCTACTAGGCACTAGTACTAGCGGGTTAGGATCCGACCTTACTAACTTTCCTTAAAACTAACTATAGCGGTTTTACCCTAGGAGCTACGCTTCTATAGGAAAAGGACGGAGTCCGCCGCCTAACGGGCTTCTTTTTATAAAAGCTAAATAAGGCGGAAATTAACTACGACATATACGATAAAGAGATGTTAGCGGTAGTCTCTATAGTAAAATTCTAGGCCTCTAAGCTAAAAGCGTATAGGTCCTTTACTATTTAGACGGACTATAAGAATTTAGAGTACTTTATAACTAAGCGCTAACTATCCGAACGCTAGGTTAGGTAGTACGAAACTCTAGCCCCTTTCTAGTTTACTATTAAGTACTACCTAGGGACCAAAGCTATCGTATCTAACGCCTTATCTCGCTATAAGTAGGATACGCTAGAGGCCGAGGACTACTAATCCTAGTTCTAGCGCTTCCTAGCTCTAGAGCGTACCTAAGATTAGCCGAAGACCGGGAGGGAGATAGTAGCGGTAGTAGCTACTAGAGACCGTATAATAAGAATTTTAGTCGGAAACTCGGAGAACCCTAAGGACTTAGGAGCAGAGTCCTTTACTCTAGAATTAGTTCCTAAGCCCCCTTTTTAGGAAGACGACCTTAACTAGCTATAGGTATCGACGGCTAAGGACGATACCCTTTATTAACTCGTCCTCCGATTAATATAGAATAGAGACTAGTTACTACCTAGCGAGGTAAAGGTAAAGATCTAAGCTAGTAACTATAAAATTGATAATAAAGGACTCCTTCGACACCGCGGTAGACTCTAGGTACCTAGGGCTCCGATCTTATTAGAGCCCGAGTATAAAGAGGTAGGTAACAAACTTCTCTAATAGGACGTTCTAAGGACGAAACTTATCTAGTCTGTCTACGACTCGGCGCTATACGGCTACCTAGGTAGGGACTCTACTATAAATATACTAGTACGTAACTTCTACTAGCCCCTCTAGTCTCGCTACGGTCGTTAATTCCTACGTAACTATAATTACTATAGGCGTAATAAAGTTTAGCGAGAAAACAAACATAGACTCCTTTAACTACTACTAGTCCCTAATCGTTTCTTCTAGGAGATCGCTATAGACTTTATAATAGGACTACTAGACTCCTAGGATAACTAGTATCTATAGGTAATTAAAGATAGGCTATTAAAATAGGTAGTACTTAAAGCGATTCCCGATATAAAAGTAGAGGACTACGTAGAAAGGTTTATAGACTACTAGGTAAGGCATTACGGACTCCCGAGAGCTATTACTAGTAATAGAGGCACGAATTAGACTAGTTCGTTTTAGAAGGAACTTTGTCGCCTACTCGGCATATAACGTAGACTAAGCTCTATATACTACCTATAAATAGACGGAGGCCTAACTATAGGAGAATTTAAGATAAGGGCTCATCTCATTTTTAGCCTAGATATAATTAGCTAGATTTTGCGGGGTAATTTGAAAATCTACCCTTATCTCATTTTTACGCTAACCCTTATCTTATTTTTATTCTTCTGTCGTATAAAGCTGAAATTTTCGATATAGACAGAGCAAGATAAACGCCTTCTTTTATAGTAGTTATAGTCTTATACGACGACTTAGTAGATTGTTATGTAGAATCTAAAACAGGCACTTCTTTACGTACGACGCGCGACTAAGTAAGAAAAACACCTAAATTTTTAGGGGTACACCTTACGCTAACTACTATAAGCTCTATAATAACACATTCTTCCTATTATGTCGCTCGACACGTATAGTATAAAATATCGCTCTAAATAGGACTGTTTCCTTTGTCGTTTATATTAGTATGGCGTACGAGCTAGGTAAGTCCATAACCACTAGAGTAAGCAACACTTAGTTAAAGGTGCCGAGCTCTAAGCACTTAGAGATCTCTGTTAGAACACTCGTACGAACAACTCGTATACTTAACCTAAGTTACCTACTACGTTTACGACACCCGACTTTAACCTCTATCTCTATTATAATGCATTTTAATGCTAGATTAACAAGCAGGCATACTAATACATTTGTCGTAACGTACGAGACATGCGACAACATTACCGTATAGTCTATAAATGGTCTAAGTTTAAGAAAAAGGGACGACCGTCGAACGTCGTACGACATATATAAGATGGCCTATAAATGCAGCTATAGACATCTATGTCTTACTAGAGAATATTCCCCTCTAGGCCTAGCTCCTACTTTATCCTTATACGAGATGCCTAAGAAGACTAGCTAGAGTAGGTAGCTCGGGACTCCCTACTATAGAGCTTATACGAAAGGCATAACTCGACTTTAAAACAGCAGAGAGACTAGATTAATGTTTCGTACGAATACGATAGTGATCCTTAGCTTATTCGCATAGGATGGCGAGAGTTTCTATCTAGCACCTCTCGCTTACATACTATTACATACATTACTAAGCCTAGCTAAGGTTCACCCTTATACGAGGTACAGATATAGGAAGCTATAGCGTCTCTCCTTATTAGAGCAGAGAAAATCGTATAGAGAAGTAGCTACTTCGTACGGGTCGCTATCGTACAAGTTAAGGAGAGTCACTACATCTAGCAGCCTCTATAACCTTATTAAGATCGGCGTTAATTATATAAGGGAATTCTAGCATAGCAACAGATCGTCATCTTCTTTATACGACATCTCTCTAGTAGGCTTACTGTTAACATCACACTCTTACTTAAGCAGTAACGGGCTATATATAACATAATTGCCCTCGTAGAGTCCTCTACATCGTACGACGGGGGAGAAGGGGAAGAACACCATCTACAGCTAACACCTAAACTAGAGCGATGTATACTGCTCTTTATTATCTCTCTCCTAGACTTCCCTATACGAGACTAGGAGTATAAGAGCCCCTTAGTTTGTGCTCTAGCTATTACTGCCTTATAGCCTTAAGGTTAGCTTAGAGTAGACAAATTTCCCTCTATACTCTCTACGCTTATTAAAACTTTAAGATATCTTGTCCTATAAGAGGCGTACGAGGCAGGAGATTACTACGATACAGATACTAAAGACGACCCTAATTCGGATAGTAGTTTAGGCACTTACCTTACTCGTACGAGGGGCCCTCGCCTAGAGCATGTTAAGGCTATAACTAAACGCTTCCTCTGTAGAGGGACCCGCTCGCCCTTTAAATGGATGTTTGACCTCCGCTCGTACGGCTAACATCTCGCTATGTAGAATGCCTCGAGTAGCAAGGTTAGCTAGACTAGTAATCGCCTCTCGTACGGTGAGATATCTCTTAACATAAGCTAAATGCGACGTATAGTTAGTCTACTCTCGTACGATATAAGGAGGATACTCGACTTAATATTACTCTTTAGTATTGCTACACCGACAATTTTAATCTAGGATCTAGTAGACTCTCTAGGTTCGGTCGAGGCTAGCTTTAGCTTCGTATAACACCCGAGAAATTACAATTTGATTAAGGTAGACAGCAAACGCTAGCTACTAGATTAGGTAATTAGATTAAAGCATCTTTAGCCACTCTAGTTTGTTCGTCGTATAAGCGAGCAGATTCGGGCCGTCACTGCTAACTAGTATATGCTCGATGTAGATCGCTTTCGTACGAGCCTAGCTGTACTCTGTTACGTCATAAGTGGCTAGCCTGCAAGAGCAACTAAACTACTGTCTATCCGCCACCGAAACTCGTACGAAGGCGAGTAGAGGGGTGTATACATTAACAGCGGCTATATATGTCTAACTACCTTGTACTATAAGGGTTTAACTATTACTACAAAGGATGATGTTAACATCATTTAGAGATATCTTCCTTATAATGTTAGTACTATACTTATACGATATCTTTGCTTCGTACTACTATAGATCGAGCTCCTCGAGACATAGAGCTATAGTCGTATAACGGTTAGTAACCACCTCTAGCCTAACTAATTACCTAGGCACCCTTTTAATAGAGACACATTCCGTACGAAGTTTAAGCAAGTCTTTAAGAAGTACATAGGGTGCAGTGGCATAAACATCTTAAGCTATCGACATATTGCTATCGCTATAAGTCGAAAGTACCTTACCCTAGCTAAGCAATTTGTTAATGTACAAGACCCCTTAGATAAGTAGGGCGGTTCTATTAGAGAGACTACAGCTCTAGATGCCTAGGCCTCTCACTCCTCGTACGTCGTATAGCTAGTATATGGTCGAGATAGGCAGGTAGTAGCTAGATTACTCCTTACATCTCGCGACAGGTTTCGTACGGTGTCCTACGTATGGCATAAGCTACTAGACTGCAATTCCCTCCCTAGTTTAATTTTAGTAGATAAGAGCTCTTCCGAGATCTTATCTAAGAAGCAGGTCGTACGACGATAGGAGTTGCTCCGCCGATTAAATCCTAAGATACAACTTTAACACTTGTTTAGGCTAATAGCAGAATTCCGCCTAAAGCAAGAAGAGGTTCTCTAGGCTGTGTACGACGGTATATCGCCAATCCTTGCCATCTTGCTAACTAGTGCTAGTAAGAGTTTGTCCTTCATCCTTCCTACTTTATACGAGTTTAGTAGGACCACTATTATAGTAGTCCTACTTCTTGCCCTATAGCAGGACATCCTAGCTCGTACGACTGCTTTGTTAATTACTACTCGTATCTAGGAGCGAGGCGATAGCTATTTAGATGCAAAGCTTATGCTAGTCACCCCTAAGTCTATAAGGACAGCCGAGTTTCTAGCCTACTTCTACCGCCTTCGTACGATAGGCTAAATCAATCGGATTGTATTTAACGAGTGTCATGTTTTTTTAGAAGGGGAAATAACCTTCCGACTAGCTATTAAAGAGCTTATTAATCTCTTTTAGTTTAGCGTACGGCTTGTCTTTCTTACTGCTACTCTCCTAGTTAGCTAAGAGCTTAATTTCTAGCGCCTGCTTAGCCTATAGCGTATACCTGTTCGTACGATTCGCGCAGACACATGCCGACCTAATATTGCCTACATTGTCTCGTATACACCTACTATAGACCGTACGGCAGTAGTTAAGAGATATATCCGGCGTTTTCGCGATAACTACAAGATAATTATCTACTATAGAAGAAAGGATACAGTTATAGCTCTTGCTACCTAGCTTAGTTGCCTATACTACTACTCCTCGTACGAGGATAAAACGGCTAGTCTAGAGGAGTTTAGCCGTATAGGACAGGCTATTATTGTTACTACTAACGCTCTTGCTTTTAGTATTAACATTCCTAACGTACGCTCTATTATTCATTATAACGCGCCTAATAGCCTTATATCGTACGCCTAAGAGAGCGGGAGAGTAGGGAGAGACGGGAAGCCTAGCTAATGCCTTCTCTTTGCAACTTCTACACCCTAACAGCTACCACTCCCGTACGAGGGTAGAAAGCGGCGCTTTAATGCAATTAAGTCTAGCTACACTAACCCTTAGCTATAGCGCTACATTAGTAACCCTAAGCGGCGTATCTGTCGTCGTATAGTGCTCGCTAAATTCTTTAATAGGCTATAGCTAAGCAGTTGCCTTACTCTTGTTGCCTGCGATATCTATAGTCCTATTACCTATCTACCTCGTACGGTAACACTTAGAATAGGCAATAAGAGTACCTCTACGCCTCGCACGCTAATACATGAAATTAGTAATAAGAGTACCTCTACGCCTCGTACGCTAACATATAAAATTAGTAATAAGAGTACCTCTACGCCTCGTACGCTAACACATGAAATTAGTAATAAGAGTACCTCTACGCCTCGTAAGCTAATATATGAAATTAGCAATGAGAGTACCTCTACGCCTTATAAGCTAACACATAAAATTAGCAATAAGAGTACCTCTATGCCTCGTACGCTAACACATAAAATTAGTAATAAGAGTACCTCTACGCCTCCTATATTTAATATGTAGGAGCGCGGCCTTTAAGTCGTACGATAGGAGATCTAGACTGCGAGGGTGCAGTTAGCTATTCTTATAGAACATGCTACTAAATTCCTATTAACCTTTATAACTACCTGTTTTAAATGCTTTGCCTATAGGACTAGCTATAACTATCTATATAGCAGCTGCACTAGTAAGAAGGATACGCCGTACGACTAGGTTGTTTACGCGCTTTAAAGATCTATTAAGTTTGATCGTTATAGTGGCTGCTTCTTTTGTAGAATGCCCTAGGACATCTGCTAGAGATTTACTCGTACGACAGGAGGGCATAAACTTATTAGAGGTTAAAGTGGCTGTACTTATAGAAAGGTGCTCTTTAAGGCAGCAGCTATACTTCTTACACCTATCCCTCGTACGAGTCTCTGTCGGCATGCTTTATATAAGTCTTTTAGCCTAGACCTAGCTATAGAAGACTAAGGGAGAGATACTAAGTAGAGGATCTAGCTTATCGTATAGCGGCTTAGAAAAAAGACTCGCTAGCTTAGATGGGAGACAAATCAACTATTTCGTATAATAGTTACTTAGTATATAGAGGCAACATAAGGATGCAAGCTTTGTTTATCGTACGAGGGTTATAAATTTTAAAGTATGGAATAGTTATTTCTAGAATCTACCCCTTTATTTGTCGTACGAGGGTTTTAAATTTTAAAGCATAGTTATTCTAAGGTATAGAATAGTTATTTCTAGAATCTACCCCTTTATTAGTCGTACGGGGGTCATAAATTCTAAGGTGTAGAGTAGGCATTCTAAGATAAGGAATAACCTTCTCGAGATAATAAATGTCTCTTAGGATGTAGAGACCTATACTAGCTGTTTATTTAGACCTAAATTAGCTAGAACCTGCTACTCTATTAGTTATATAAGGAATTTACTAGTCGTACGAGGAATTTAGCTTACATTTAGCTATATAACACGCTTAAATTTGCCCCTTTATTAGTTATATAAGGAATTTACTAGTCGTACGAGGAATTTAGCTTACATTTGGCTATACAACACGCTTAAATTTGCCCCTTTGTTAGTTATACAAGGAATTTACTAGGTATATAACACGCTTAAATTTGCCCCTTTATTAGTTATATAAGGAATTTACTAGTCGTACGAGGAATCTAGCGTAGATTTAGCCCTTTTTCACTAAGTACAACACGCTTAAATAACGTTTATATATAAACATACTCTTAGATCTACCCTCATTCCCTAATATCCCCTTTAGCCTAGTTAGCTAGCTTATAAAAAAAGCAAAAAAAAACAACTACATTAAGAGTTAAACACATGTAAGCCCCTCTCCCCTTCCCCGTACGAATCACTTATACCCCTTAAGCATGTCGTCCTCTACTACCCTCGTCCGCACCTCGTACGATCCTACTACTACTGCTATTACTAGTCCCTTTAAGAACAAGTTTGTCGAGGTCGTATGCCCCTTTACCCGCCCTAGCCCCGCCGGCACTACCCCTACCGAAGGCGAAGATAAAGAAGAAGGCCTAGTCGTCGTACGCCTTACCGCTAAAGGCAATTAAGCTCTGTTCGAACTCTGCTACACTATAGACTAGAAGGAGGTCTAGCGCTTCCCCTCGTACGAGTTTGTCATCTAGAAGGACAGTATTACTACATCTTAAGTAAGTTAATCTCCCTATACGAACAATATTAAACAAAGTGTAATAATCTCCTAGGTTAAGACCGGTCGCCCCTCGTACGTTAACGCTATCCTAATCGTATCTTATAGTCTCCTATAGCGTTCGGCCTATACTACTAACAAGGGCTAGGTCTTCGCTAAGACCGTACGAGTCCCTAGTTACTAGGGTGGCTCCTATACCGGCTGCAAGTGGCGTAACGGTGCCTCTAAGTGCTCGTACGCTAACAAGAACGAAGCTAAGTACATCCCTATAAGTATAGTTAAGATTCCCTGTAGAGCTATCGAGGATCTAGAGGATTAGGGTTAGAGAGTTTGTACGATAATGGCGAGAGGTAGCCCGTACTAAGGAACGTAGAGGACAAAGGTAGTAACAAATGCAAACAATGCTCTTTTTTTTTTATATTTTAAGAATACTCTCTTTACTACCTCGTACGAGTCTATAACTTAGGTATAGATAGTTTTTATATTCTTTCTTCTACTAAGTTCTTTTTACTATAGATGCCTCGTACGAGTATATAACTTAGGTATAAATAGTTTTTATATTCTTTTTTCTACTAAGTTCTTTTTGCTATAGATGCCTCGTACGAGTATATAACTTAGGTATAGATAGTTTTTATATTCTTTTTTCTACTAAGTTCTTTTTACTATAGATGCCTTGTACGAGTATATAACTTAGGTATAGATAGTTTTTATATTCTTTTTTCTACTAAGTTCTTTTAACTATAGATGCCTTATACGACTATATAACTTAGTTATAGATAGTAAGAAAATAGCTACTAGAGTTTATAGCTTACTATTTCTATATATAGCTATAAAAATCTAAGCTTAAGTAGGTATATCTAAGCTACCCTTATATATAAGCTAAAATTTCTAGCGTTTTAATGCGTTATTTCCTTATTATTAACACTATAAAATTACTAATTTATTAACAATTATAGCATCTAATAAATAATGTATTTAACTAGCTATTAATATATAGTTCTTAATCTAGAATCTAGAAGATTAACTATTAATTTATATATACACTACTAAATATAGTATTAATCGATCGATACTCGCCTAACGCCTTAATAGAGGCTAAATACGTATTTAATCTTATAAATACTAGTAATAACTTACTATTATATAAGAGTAATAGCTTATTTAATAGATATAAGAGATAGATAAATATAAATACCCTCTCTTATATATACGCGCTTAAGAAATAGGTACTTAAATCTATATAGCTAATAGAGATACTTAACTACTT
>JAGFJS020000039.1:0-160978 GCA_017580825.2 Aureobasidium zeae
CAGGTCCCCCATGTGCTTGAGCAAAGGCGTTGCCGACAGGGAATGGAGTAAAAACTAGACCGTTCTTGTATCGGGCAGTCGAGGCGAGAGATGGTGATGAGCGAGGGGAAATTCTGGGAGTCGTGAGAATGGCAGAATCTACCTTTGAGGCAGAAACCCTAGTCGGGCTGAGTTGACTAGCTTCGGTTTCTTCTGGTACGGATTCTAGACTGCTAGCAGGGAGTTCGAAGATTTGAGGTTGGCTGCCAGAACGTTCTACAACAGGTGGTGTGACTTGGGCACGGAGGGCTGGGTGGACCAGTGTGGGAGGCTCTCTCTGCTCAGCACCAAGAACAGCCAGTCTTTCTCTAGACGGAAGGTCGAGTCGAGAGAAGTTCATTGCGCGTGGCTGCTCAGGTGGAGGAGAGTCGGTCTCTGGGTTAGGTGTGCAAGGAGCGCTGTCGAGCTCATGTACCTCGGATGTGAGGCTCATTACACGTTGCGTTGTGGCAAAAGAGGCCGAGCGAGAAGACGAGGCAGTGGATGGTCTCTCTGCGGCGCGAAGGCGGTAAGTGCTATCGACAGGGTCGGCCCTAATGCCGCGAAGCTCATTCCTGGGAGCTTGAAAGGCCGAAGCGGCCCAGAACTCCGAGACAAGTTCCTTGTCTGTGACTGATGCCAACTGCGGCAACTGTTCCTGTTGTGTGTGCGTGACGTGTTGGAAATTGAACGGTGCCGAGATGGTCTTGTTCCTGATTGTGTGGTAGACTGACGTCGGCGTTAGTCTTCGATATGGCAATTAGCATCCGTGCGTTCGACTTACAGGCTTCTTCTGACTCAGTCTCTCTATCAAAATCACTAGAATCGCGTCGCCAGCTCGAGGCATAGCTGTCGCTACGTAGCCATCGCATAAGAGTTTCATCTTTGTTCTCGATGGCTTTGGGTGCCTTTGATCGCCGCCTCGAGAAGATGGATGAGCGCCAGCTGTCGGTGGGTGTCGCGGCGATGGTTGTGCATTTCGAGTCGACACTGAAGCGAGAATCTGAGCGAGTTTGTGAAGGTCGAGGAGTAGCCGGAGCAGATTGCTGCATCAAGGCCGAGTTGCGAGGTGACGAGTTACTTGATGCAAACATGTCTGCCGATGAAGCGGTCGAACTACGTGCTCCAAACATCGAAAGGCGTTTTCTCGACGACGACGAGCTACGATCGGACGATGAGCCCATAAAGTTCCAGGGGCGTGATTCGGAGCCAAATGTTGCTGACAGGCGGGAAGACTTCTTCAGAGCCGGGTCGGCCGTGGTTGAGTTCATGGTATATGACCGTTGATTGCAATTATCATCACTTTGCGAATACCACTTTGAAGTCATCTAGTCCCGGTAATGATTCATGTCCAGACGACCAGAAGAATACTTGGAGAATACGTGATTGCTGGGTGATGTTGGAGCCGAGGCAAAGACTCGGGATTGGGTAGCAAAGTACGTGGACTCGATAACGGAAGACAACGCAGGTCGGGAGGCACAAGGAAAGAAAAGATGCAGACGACTGGGAATGGGAGAAGGAAAAGGGCACAGGACCGACAAAGCCAATGTTGTGTCTGTAAACGCTAGGTTGCACGGCGTACACGGCTGTACGACCAGGGAACCTAAGACGACATGGTAGGCTAATTCTGGAGGGGAGTCAAACCTGACCCCGGTCAGCCACACTCATCAATACCTATCACGCTAGGTGAGTTCCTGCAGCCGGCGGCCATGGCGCTTTCCGTGCCTCGCGTGAGCACTGAACAGATCGGTCATCTTCTTCCAGTTGCCTGGCACCAGATTATCATTATTGCAAGCGCCGACGGCCTGCAAGAAAGAAGCCATCCATGTTACCGCGGTGCTTCTCGTTAAACTTGCACTACCATGGCAAGACGAAACTCGATAGGCGCGGTTCCAGGCGCTCGCCGGACTTTTTGCACGCCATGCGCAAAGTCTAAAGCTTTGTGCCACGAGTAAAAACGAGTGGAGTCTGCGGGAAAACGCGACGCCCAAATGGCAGAGCTGACAGCAGATGGGGACGACGTGCACGCACACTATTCTGCGACGAACCAGACCAAACAATTGTGAATTTCCCTCCAAAGTATGCACGCATGCAGGTTGCTCTACAGATGTACACTGCAGTATTGGCTTACAGCACGACAATTACAGCCGCTTCTTGACCTGGTTGTCGGGCTGCGCGGTGGGAGTGATACAGCCAGAAGTTAAACGAGCGGCTGCTGTGTTAAGATTACGTGCCCCGTTAGATAATAATTAACTGGGTCCGTCGATGGTATGCATGCGACGGGCTGCGGGACTTGCAATGATGTTCGTCTCGAGTCAGATGGAATCGCGCAATACGTTACACCCAAGACTTGTAGCGACCAGTAACTGCCCAGAATGAAATCTTTCGGTCGTGGTCTCCAAGAGCACTGTTACGTGTCAGTGACACGTCGTCCTTAATAATCTGGCATTCGTAAATAGAGACCTGACGCTCAGGACAGGGAACATAACCCTACCACATCGTGACAGTCTCCTGAGCAAAGACTCTTCTTGGCCAAACAAACAATATTCTTTTTTTCCTATTCCCAGCATTATTCAGTACTCTTGTATACCCGAACTCAACGTTACATCCGACGTCAAGATATCATGTCACCAGCATGCTATTATTGACTGGCCTTGCGTGAGTGATGCGCTGCAATTACCTTTGCATGCTGCACCTGCGCTGTGCAACAGCCTCTTCTTCATCCATGTCTCTGCCTGCAGCGCAGCATGAACTCTAAACATCCGACTCAACGCAAGGCATATACTGTATCAGCGAGATTGCTATTTGACCATCAACAAATTGCTAGCGTGACCATCAACCCCACCATCATCCCTACGAAAATTGATAACCAAAATATTCGATTTTCCCCAAACTCGCAGTGGATATAGAATCGCACCTCGCCATACTCAAGAACACTTTTTAAAGCCCCCCTTGGGGGGTTGGGGGGTTGGGGGGAGCGCAATATGGTCGTTATTCCATGAGGATATCCCAGCGCTCAGACAAAATTTGTATGTATATGGGGTTGATGGTCACGCTAGCAATTTGGTTGATGGCCAAATAGCAATCCCGCTGTATCAGCTTCATTGTTTATGCCACTACTGAGATGGGCTGATGCCCTGCGTATGTCTCCCGCGACAGCGTCAATCGTTGCATGAATTATCGAGAGCTGTCAAGTGGACTCGTACAGTGCATATTCCATCATGATATCACCTATTTCCGCCATCTCCAACATCTTGCATCTAAAGTAAAACCTGCACCGATTCGCAGCGGCTTTTCAGATAGCCAAGATATGCATACTTGTCACGGTGTGTACGGTACCTTAAGTTCTGGGTAGGAGGCCCAGTGGCCCACAAACCCGTTCAGTGGTCCACAAAGGGATCGTGATGGCCGAGGTACGTACCTCGGCCTGCTTGGTCTACCCGAGCTTTTCATCCCAGTCAGTTCAATAGCACAAAGGTGGAAATCGCACATCTCGAAAGAAGTTCGATGCAGACAACTTTCCCAAACGAGCGTGAACAATAGATGCTGTGCTCTCTGATCAGCAGGACCGCAATCTCCAGTTCTGTGCAAGCCAGGGCGAATCAAATCTCACTGCACTATATTATAACCAAGTTGCTGGGAATTTCAGCTACTTTGAGGTCCGAGCCTTCCAAAGTCCGAAATCCTTTCTGCGCCCACCACATCTCGGTTCCCTGCGGCCCTGCCTCTGTGCCTCTGGATATTGCTCAAGTTTCGTGCAAAGAAAACAGTGGCTTTCGGCTGACCGGCCCGGTACATCTTAGCTGTGCTTTGCGGCAGAGGAAGTAGCAATACCTGCTGAGTCCTGAGCTGCTTCAGATGAAAACTAAAAAAAAACACAAATTTTGAGAATAATGTGAAAAATTGTTTCACAGTTTTTTGTTCTGAATTTGCCGAAACCCACCGACTCACGGTGGATCCTTTGTTGACGTGGAGATCTACAAGGTCCAGTTTTCAACCCACCTTGTGACGACGACCAGCGTTCACGCGGCCTTTTTGCTTGCAAGCAGAATGAACATGATGTCAATACACATACTCGAACTTGTAGTCGTCCGCTCCACTCACTGAAATCGAGCACCCATGTTGTCATGTCCACCGCTTCCTTCATGCCCCTTCTGAATCAAGCGCCCGAGTGTCTCGGGGAAGAACAAAGTATTCGAGTACACGGGATCTCTCCATATGTCACACCAGGCGCCCGGGACCCTTCTCCACGAACAGGCATGGTGAGACCAGACATTGAGATCCTGATCCCGCCAGCAACAGACAAATCATCTGGCCGGCTCTAGATGAATTAAACACTTTCTGAACCTTCTTCCCACAAGCAAATCCTTCTTACAATACACGGTCGGAATCCGTTCTTGGCCGTTTCAGAGATATCGATCCCATTGCCCTACGGACTTCATAGCTGCAGCCGACAAAAAATCTGTCGCCGAGATGCATTGCTCCTCCTGCCGAAGCCTGAGGTCAACAAAGAATGAAGAGTCTTGGTGACCACGCCTTACACCAGAACATTCTTTTGCGAGTCAGTCTGCTGAACTCTAATATATACGCACAGTTGAGTCGAACTTCATGACTGGGCCAGGTAAACTGGCCAAGCAGTGATAATATGTCAGGTGTCCCTTGACGATAAAGAACATTCCACTTCCGCTTTCCTGGAAGCATGGCCGAAGACAGTTTCGTTGTCGATCGGGACATACTATCGCTATGTTGGAGGTGATCATGCGCTTTCTTTCATTATTAAAAAAAAGCCATCATCATGATCACGAGTCAAGCCCGCGAAGATCATGGGAGATGAACGAACATCGAAACCGACAAGGGTACGACGGAGGCTAGGAGAGTGAAACAGAATGTCGGTATTCTTGGATATGGGTCAAGAAAAACAGAAGATCGATTATATCGGGCGAGTCAATTTGGGCATCAAGAAGTCGTGGAGAACGACCACCCAGTGCGCTTTGCTTTCGAAAATTCCTCTTTGCATCGTTCCATCGCAAAGCGGAGAACTATTGTATGTATGCACATGGCTTGTTCGCAGGGCATCCTGGATCGCTCGACTTGGTGGCTTGGGGAGAAAACACGCAGTCGGTGAGATGATTGTATCTTCTACCCTCGCACACCGCAGGCCGACAGCGACAATCATGTCAGTGAAAGACGCGAGGCCTTCCGCAGTCGACCAGGATCGTTGGAAATAGGGGGAAAGCATTATGCTAGCTTGTAGGGTCCTCGCTCAGCGGTAGGTTGATTGACGTTTGGAATGCATTGCTAAGATCTGCATGCCCTCGATGCTCAGCTGAAATCTATAGAAAAAGAAACCTTGGAAAGTTCATGGAGATGAAACTAAGGCCGAGAAGCTTCATAAGATAGTCCGGAAACAGACTTTGAGAGAGCAGGTATGCACTGAATGGAGAGACCAGTATAATTGAATTCCTCTATGCTTTCCCAACCTCATTATCAAAACATTAGCTCCTCTATAAAAAAAAGTACGTTTATCCCAAAAAGAAACACAAATATATGCCCCCACAGGGCCAAAAGCTTAAGCTACTGATATTCACAGCAAAAGCACCTTTCCACTATCTACTTGGCCGCAAACCGACTCCTAGCCCTCAACTTCTCACCATAGAAATACAAGACAAAAATGCCCACAACACAAAGAGCAGTCAGTCCAGCAAGCAAGGAGACACCAGGACCAACCCCCAGCTTGGCGAACATTGGTCTCGAAAACAATATCGCAGCAGCAGCAAGCGTAGATCTCGCCGTATCATTACCAGCAAACAGGCTACCAGCATACGCAGGGTAGACCATTGGCAAATATACAAAGACGCATTGGAAGAGGATAAACACACTCGACATGAATATGGTGAGGCCGATGCAGCTGACAATCCAATGAATTCGCCCGTTTCCAGTCCATGCAAAGATGAACAAGCCGACGGGGACGAGGAAACTGGCGAACAGAGCGGGAATCAAGCGGCGTTCGGGGGCGCCCATGCCGTGTTGCGTCATCTCAGGGCCAGCGACGTAGTATAAGTAGGCGTAGTATCCAGCGATGGCGATGATGACGCCTACAATGATGGACAGGAAAACGAGACCCATCTCGCCGAGGTTGAACCCGTACATGTCGATATAGACTAAGGGGAAAACCTTTTTGCGAAGCTGTTAGCATTGATGGAAGGCTTTAGGGATTGAGGACGGTGCTTGACTCACTTCGAAGAAGGAATAGAAGATTGCATAGCAGAGGGCGATGTAGATGTCAGCATACGCCTGCGATAAGAGTGGAATTAGCATCGTGCTCAGCCAGCGAGATGCACTAGATGACGGTATAGAGCATGACTTACAATTGCAGGATCCAGAACAATGAGCTGCACTGGTCTGATCAATGCCTCAATGACAATCTCCTTGAAGGACAGCTTGGCGTGGTTGATCTCGGACTGAGCCTTGAGATTCTGGTTTCCAGTAAGTGCTCTCAGCCTCTGAGCACGACGCAACAAGATATTCTCAGAATAAGTCTCGGGCAAAAAGAAGAAGAGCAAAAGCCAAATTGGAGCAGCAAACCACAGCATTTCCCACAGGCTCCACCTCCAACCCATGACGGGCACGCTAAATCCAGAGATGATGGGTCCAAGAGCCGGACCAATACATGCTGCAGCCGCCCAGCAACAGAGTACATATGGGAGCTTGGCAAAGGAGAACATATCTTGGAGACTTGCACCGCCCGTGGCCAGGATGGGAGAGCCGAAGAAGCCTTGCAGGAAACGAAGAACCAAGAGGCCGGCAAAATTGTCTACCAGAGCGGTGGGCAAACACAGTACGGTGAAGATGGCAAAGGTAATGATATATGGGGGATTGCGGCCGATTGATGCAACCTCACTCAGAGGTGTGAAGATCAGGGGCCCGATGCCGTAGGCAAAGACAAAGAGGGAGATACCTGAAGGGAAGGTACAATCAGCAGGCAGTTGAGCTAGACATGGTTCATCGCTTACCGAGAGCCGCCGCTGTTGCAGATACACCGAATTTTTTCATGACACCCTCTGCGGACGGCGTGTATATGGCCGATCCTGTATAGACTGCCGTGGTGTAGATGCAGATCAACAAGGTGGTCATAGTCTTCTTGAGCCCGGACCAGTTTTGTGGATTTGCAGCATCATCCTTCGTGTACCAGTCTACAAGGATCGTACCGTCTGCTGTACGGACAGGATGGATGGTGCAAGACGGTGGCTCTGCTACGGGTTCAAGGCCATTCTCGACATCTGATGAGTCCGAGCTGGTACGTGATTTGGTCTTTGCTAATTCGTGAAGGCTATTTTCTTTGTCTGTCTGTGGAAATGAACCTATCGCGGCCGAGTGTTGAGTGGCAGGCTTCTCGTTTTGTGGATTTGCGTGGTGGCTTGGGCAGACGAAATCTCCCTGTTCTTCAGGGTAACGCAATATTTTGTTCTTGGTAACATATCTCAGGATTTGCCCGATTGGAGCATCGCGGATAAGATCTGCCATTGCTGAGAAGAAGATATTGAACTGTTGAGAAGGGAAATGCTAGGTCATCGTTGGTTGCACCACCTACATATAGCCCTATGAACGACCTTCATGTTTACAAAGCTGTCGATTGCGTGCGAAGACAAGGAGCACACCAAGCGGTCGGGGAACTGCCAACCGTTAGACAAAGGTGCATGTTGATTCGTGGTTTGTAAGTGGAATGCACTCCTGCCGGATTCGGGTTTGTCAGCGCCACGATTCGCTGACAAACACCGCTTTATTGCGTTTGCATCTCACACAGCACAGGAAGTCAAACCTCTGACTGCTTGATGGATCTGGGTCAATATTCGTCCCGATCTTACAAAGCTGTCCGTTTTGGATTTTTAAAACCAGGGTTCGAATTGTCGTGCTCGTAGATAAAGTGGCGATAGAGAGGATAGCACTACCGTTTGTTGCATTCATGCATTATTGTACAGTAATCAGAATACACATGACGTGTCGCATTGGGTACTGTTGAAGTTTTTTCATCAACGTGGTTTTGTGCAAGGCACGAAACTTGGTAGATACCTAGTAGGTAGGCAGGGAAGAGTTATTAGGCAGCAGCCAAGCAGTTGAGGATCAAGGTCTTGGCAAAACTCAAATCCTATAACCTCGTCTACACGTGAAACGGTCTAAGTAATTACCTCTCGAGAAGGCAGACACTCGATGTTACGATGCGCCCTCACACGGAGAGCTATATGCTCGGCAAGCTTGACAGGCGCGATTTTTTGATGGCACAATCCTCTCGCAGCAACATCACCGAACAAATCGCGCTCGCTGAAATTCTTAGAACTGAGCCTAAGTCAGGATATCATTGAGGCTCCAGACCAGACAGGGCCCTGAAGAACAGCAGACCTCGAACCATCAATACTGTGCATGCTGCAATTGACTCAACAGAACCTTGCAACCAAGGATGAGGAAGCGCCTTCTCGAGAAGAAAAATACAATTCTTTCACATTATCGGACAAAGTCATCGCTTGCGTCGAAAAACTCGAACCAACGAGCCATCACTATGATTATCACCTCCGCCATCAAATCCAGAGTTTCTGGCGTGACTTTAAAGCTCTCGATCTACTGATTGATCCAGGGAACGCGATACAAGTAGTATCTATCCGCTTGTAAGTTTTCTTTTTCTTTCGGTTCCAGCAAATCAAGCTGGCCAGTCAAGGTTGGGCGAGCACGATCCCTCCCTTAGTGTGCGGATTTGGACAGATGGACGTCAGACAAATCCAGCTAATGGCTACCTGTGCAACTTGATTTTTACTGCCTACCCTCGAAAGCAACATGTTGTCCGGAGTACCACAACTTTAGTCACGCGCCGTTGACTAGGAGTTTTTGGTTAGCTGATCTTCTATTTCATTCTGCATCGATTGTTTATCAGAAAGCTTTCATATAGATGTCTGTCTACATGACAAAGAGAAGAATCGAGGGTAGAGGTCAGATCTAGAAAGTGCAAGCACCTATCAGATCATTTTCATCTTTGCCACCACGGAAATGGTCCAATAACGTGTTCTAGCCCAGCCTCTCGGTTATGTGCCCGTCTTAGCAAGGCTGATCATTCGAATAGAAGGAAGTTGGAGCAAATTTCCCAGCTAGGCTTATCTGATCATCTGATTGATCCGGTAGAAAAAGTGGGACTTGTGCGGGAGACGTCCCATCATGTGTCGGCCGGGTCCTCGCACTCGGCCCTCATATCATCTAGGTACCTGACGCGAGATTGAACTGAGGCTTCTCGCTCTCCGTATGGTGCCGTCATTTGGCGTATGCCTTCTCAAGTATACTGCCTCCGTCGAACGAGTAAACCATCAATCAACACGGACGATATCCTTAGTGACAGCAAACGACTAGGCGCTGCAGATGCCTGACCATCTCCCAGCACGGCAACATTCTCGCGTTCCAGAGCAAGAGACCCTCGCGACCCACTGCTGCCAAGCTATCATAGCGATGGCAAACCCCGCTATGGCTTCACGCGAAGGATTGGAGAGCTCGGACCTGGCAGCGGATCTCATAGGTGATTGGATCTGATTAGATTCGGCCACGGATCAAAGTATCTTGAGCCGGGAGGTGCAAATAAACGTTTGGGTTCCTCTGCACTCAAGCGCCCAACGGATTGCCTTGATCGATGAGTGAGTCGGGGCCCGATGGTTTTTTCAGAGTGGCGCTACAATATCTCTCTGGTAGGTGGGGCTCCCTGAAAGAACATGGAATATAAGTCCTTGTGCCTCCCTGTTTGTGACAGGATATTGAGCAAGGTCATTTTTACATCTTCTGCATCTCCTGGTCCTAGGCCTTCACCATGAAGCTCAGGATTCCCAACGTCTATTCACGACCGAACGAGGTGCCCGTCGTCGCGGAGAGTGCCACTGGAAGCGATGTTGAAGTTGTTGCTGCTCAAGAGATGAACGAGAAGAACGGAACTCAAGTCAACAGTAAACCCGAAGAGGACTTTGTCACACCTGAGTTTCAGCACGGTGTTCAAGCAGCTCAAGCAATCAATCAAGTTTGGACCAAGGAACACTTGATCGCCGCATACATTAGCATCTGGATCATCAACTTTATCCAAGGCTTTGGGTCTGGAATCACATCGACTTTGACGCCCTACGTGACGAGCTCTTTCCAACAGCACTCGTTGACTGCCACTACAAGCATCATATCAAGTCTTATCAGTGGACTATGGAAACTGCCTTACGCGAAAATTCTCGATGTTTGGGGCCGCCCACAAGGTCTTGCACTGATGATTGCATCTACTATTCTCGGATTCATCATGATGGCTGGATGCAATAACGTCACGACCTACTGTGCAGCGCAAGTCTTCTACCAGCTCGGCTACAGCGCTATTGATTTCACCATCACCATCTTTGTGGCTGATACGTCGAGTCTTCGCAACCGTGCGTGGTGGATCGCCTATACTGCATCTCCTTGGCTGATCAATACTTGGTGCTATGGTCCTGCTGCCGACAGGATTCTAGAGACCATTGGATTCAGATGGGGCTTTGGCATTTGGGCTATCATCTACCCAATTGTTTGTGCTCCCTTGTTATGGCTGTTGTGGCACAATATGAAGAAGGCTGAGAAGCAAGGCCTGATCCCCAAGCAAGACAGTGGACGTACTTGGAAAGAGTCGAGCGTCTACTATGCGATACAATTCGACGTCATCGGTCTTCTCCTTATCGCCACCGGTCTTTCTCTCTTTCTGCTGTCTTTCTCACTGTACAGTTATCAAGCTGAGCAATGGAAGTCGCCCATGATCATTTGCTTTTTGGTCTTTGGAATCATTCTTACGGTGGCCTTTTCGGTCTGGGAGGCGAAGTTTGCTCCCGTTACCTTCGTGCCTTGGAAGCTTATGAATGATAGAACTGTCATGTTTACCTTCGCCATGGTTGCCGCAATCTACAGTGGCTACAGCGTTTGGTAAGTCACATCGATTGAGAACTGTGATAATATGCGATTCAAACTTGCTTACGGGTCCGCAGGTATGATTACTTTTACAGTATGCTCATTGTCGTCTTTGATACGAGCGTCCGAGATGCTACCTATATCCTCAATATCTACACTATCGGTGCCACGTTCTGGTGCTTAGTTGCAGGAATTGTCATCAGGTATAACGGTCGTCTGAAGTTGATCGCACTTTACTTTGGTGTGCCAATTACTCTTCTCGGAGTTGGGTTGATGATCAAGTTCCGTCATCCAGACACCAATATTGGATTGATTGTCATGTGCCAAATATTTATTGCATTCGGTTCGTCTCGATCATTCAAACCCCCGAAACCAAAAGTACACTTGCTGACTTGTCTTTTTGCTAGGTGGTGGCACTCTCGGTTCGTTCTGATATTCCTAGCAGTCTTTGGTGACTTCACACCGTCTTGCTGACATGACATATGTGGCAACAGTAATCTGTGAACAAATGACCGTCATGGCAGTCTCCACCCAACAAAACATCCCCGCCATCCTCGCCTTCGAATTCATGATCGCCAACATCGGTTCTTCCATCGGTTCCGCCATCGCCGCCGCCCTGTGGACTTCCCTCTTCCCCGTCAATCTCGCCCGCTACCTTCCTGCTTCTGCTCTCCCTGACCTTCAAACAATTTACGGGGACTTGAATGTGCAGAGTGGGTTTGCGATTGGGAGTCCCGAGAGGGTAGGCGTGCAGAGGGCCTACGGGGAGACGCAGAAGTTGATGTGTGTGGCTGCTACTTGTTTGTATGGAACCATTGTTCTGTGGGTGAGTTTGTGGAGGGAGATCAATGTCAAGGGCATGAAGCAGAACAAGGGCTTGACGATGTGAAAGGAAAATGAAAAATGGGCAGGCATAAAAGAACAGTTCCAAGCGCTACAGCAGCCAAGAAGGTAAAAGGACAGCTCTAAGACTCATATTTATTTGGCGCGATCAAGGCAAAGAACGGCCAAGGAAACCCATTGCTTCGCGGAGATTCAAGCTCCAAATATATATGTCTGGCTATTCGTTTCATGATCACAGACAGCCTACTGACTCCAAGGGCCCGTTCCAGAGCAGAGAAGGAGGAGAAATCCAGTCATCAGGCATCACAGTGTTCTAGTATATGACAACACCGATGAGCGAACAGGACATAGCAAAGGATGGGTCAGCTGGAGGCTTGTAGTGCACCTGCTGCAAGGAGCAAGTGTACAAGAACAAAGTTGACCTTTCAAGAAAAGAAAGTGATGGTGATCGCTCGGGTCTCGAAGTTGTCTTTAAGTAAGAAGTCGTGTCAGCGAGATAAAAACATATTTTGTACACCATCACGTATCCATAAAGAGATGTCATGACCAACAATAACTACATTGCCATATCCGATTGAATCCAATCTAGAGAATTGCCGAGGCCGTCTGCACAAACCTACGCATCCTGCTCATCCTAGCCGGCTTCGCCTTGAGCGGCAGATCCCCCAAACTCTCTCCTTTTCTCTTCTCCTTATCCCCTGAGTCGCTTTCAAACCAGCTGCCCTCCTCTACCGACGAGACGCCACTCATACCGCTTCCCCTACTGCCCGTCCTGACCAGAGAATCACTCTTGGCGCTCCTGGAACTCGTTTCGCCGCTGCTGTTTCTGCTGTGGCCTTTTTCGCTGCTTCCTTTTGACGATGGGGACTTGGGCAGTTCGGGCAAGGGGACCGTTGGCATGATCATACTCAGGGGCTTTGACTTGATGGCTGTGCTTTCTGGGCGCGTAGAAGAAGGTCTCTCTGCTATCATGGCAGCAGCGAGTTCTTTGACCAGTGGAGGTGCCGGACTCGGAAACCTGAAAGCGCGGTCGATGGGGCTTTCGGGTTCTTCAGGCAGAGGTGCCAAAGCCCAGTCGGATGTGGTGTTGTTGTCTTCTAGAGTGAACTTGTCAAGTGCAAACGAGACTGCATCGAAGCCCCAGCCATCATACCAGGCGCATATGTCGTCGGCAGTCATGTCTTCGCTCTTGCGTCTCGGGACTGGTTCGTTGATGAGAGCTTCTTGGAAGGCATCGAGGGTGGCAATACTGCCCTTACGAGGCACGACTGCTGGTGTAGGCAGTTTGATGGGGCCTTGGATGTAGACTGATCGCCTCCAAGCAGTAGTCTCGGGTGTTTGCACCATGAGAACTGTGCCTGAGCTGAGGTGAATCTCGCTCGCGTTGGCGTCTGGGAGAGCAGGAGCCTCGGGTGTAGAGTGACGGGAAGTGGGTGATAGGGGCGAAAGGACCGACACAGCAGGGGCGATTGTACCACCGTCCTCTTGAATCACTTCCAAGATACCAGGGGAAGGTTGGCCGTATTTGTAGCTATCATCTGATTCTGGAGATGGAGGCAATCGCATACCAGCGGTCAAAGCTGCCAGAGCTTTTGTAGGAGTCAATGGAGTCATTAGGCTCATTGGGGAAAGAGGAGGCGCAGTCACAGATCTATGCGTGATCTTGGTCGGTGACACCTGAGAGCTGGAAACAGAGGCTGCGTTCAATATTCGCCGACGGGGTCCCAGAGAGCGACGTTGGTTGTTGCGAGTTGATCGTCTCAAGCCTGAAATGCCTTGCTGATAAAAGTTTGGTGTCGAGATAATGGAGCTGGGACGCTCAGTTGGAAGATCTTTCACAAGGATGTTCAGAGCGAGCTGGTTGCGCTTGTTCAGGCTCTTCACTGGACTCTTGATCGATGGTGCCGGATCGTTTGGGTTATATATGTACTCACTCACGGGGAAGAAGCCGGAGTCGAGCAACATACTCATGGTTTCACCTCTGGCTTTTCGACGCCATGGCATGATCCTGGTCGTGGTCTTTCGAACTGGTAGTTGCGGAAACTGTTCTTCTATCGAAGAAGCCAATATGCTCTGTACATCGGACCTGCGTCTCGACATGATCGAGCTTGCTCTCTTGTCCGCAGCAACATCCTTATCGATGCCAGAGAATTTGGATCCTCGTTGCTTAGGTATGGCCTTTGTGCAAGCGCCGCGGAAACCAGTACCTCCTGCTCGGCTGAATCGACTATTACGTATGCTGAAAGATCTCAGCGGAAGTGATCTGTTCGACTTGATCGATAAGAAACTCGGTTGACGTCGTAAGATCCCTGGCGGTGCTGTGGAAGAGCGTAATGGTGGAAATATAAAGCGATTGGCATCAGGGACGCTCAGATTGTCCATGGCGATTTGGATCGAGGCATCCACGTCGATTTCACTGATAGCTTGAGCGGTGTAGGCTGAGAGTGGTGATAGCGGCGGCACAGTAAACGAAGATATCAGACTTGCTGTCGTTGGGGTAGCAGACGCTGTCTTCATGCTTGGAGAAGCAATGAAAACGCTGCTTGTGCCTTCCGTGGAGATAACTTTGGAAAACCTAAACCCAGCACTTCTTGCTGATGCAGGTGCGGGCAAGAACAGTTCGCTAGAAGGTCTCGCCTTGGTCCGTATCGTTAAAGGTGAAGGTATCGCACTTCTACCAGTCATTGGACCAGGAGACGATGCTGCACTCCGGGTCCCAGCCATCGTGTTCACCGTGAGTTGCATACGAAGGGGTAAGGGAGGCGTTGCCATTCGACTTGGTCCTAGGGGCGAATTTGGTCTACTAGCCCGGCCGGCAGCTGATCGATTAGAGGCCCGGCGCTCAAGAGCAGCCATGCCTGTTGTGATGGGAGACAATGGGTCAGGCTGTGTGTCTTTGAGGAATTGTGCTTGTAGTTGTTCCAAGATGCCGTTGTCAAAAGCAAGCTTCTGTGGTGAAGACATTTTCATCGTTCGATGAAGCTACGAGTTCGCCACGCATAAGCTGGTCGTTCACGATTGACATCAGAATCAAAGAGAAGTTAGAGAAAGAAGTAGGATTCACCAACCACCAGGGCCAGCTTGCTGTGTCTACCGGATGCGGGTATCATGCAGGAAAGAAGGAACAACGAGATGCTGAAGAACATGGAAGAATAGACAAAGAAACAAAGAAACCAGCCGACTTCCCTCAAAAGCATGCTACAGCGCTTGCCAGTCAATATCTGTATGACTACGCATACAGGCTGCATCATAGCGAATGCAATGTCCTAGTCGCTGTTTACCACCTCAACAGGTTCGAAATTTACAGAAATATGTCGATGTCTGCAAACAGAAGCTGATTCTGGTCAAACATACGGAAGGGCAACCCGAGGAATGTGGGGACAAACAGTGTCCTGCGGCGACTCCACAATCCTCAGGAACATATCACTGCCTTCTAAGCCACTGGTCAGACATAGCCAAGGATGCGCAAATTGATGGGTAGTCTCACTCATGTATATTGGCGGTGCATCAATGAGCGAAAGTGATTCGGCTTGAGCCCGTCTCGAATAGGGGTTGCTGAAAGCACGAAAGGACCACGCCTTGGTGTACCAAAGTCGTACACAGTAGGGCGAGGAGGAGAAGTGACTCCCGTCGCGAATATGTCACGAGGCTGTCCACCTTGCGTCTCGAATCTTGGATCAGAGAACAGGTCATAGCTCTTGGAGCCGAATATCCTCGCAGGCATCTGGAAAAGCATTGGAGTTCTCGGCGTTTTGGGAGTTCTGGGAAGTAAGCTTGTAACTCTCCACCGAACAAAGTACTGTTGAATGGTTAGGCCAAGAAAGATGACAATACCGGCGTAGGTCAGGACTTCTGAAGTGTCTTCACTCAGTCCGTTTATCGTAAGAGCATACGCGCAGAGACCTTGCATAAGGAAGTCAAGATATTGGCAAAGGCAGCTTACTGCTCCCGAAAGTTGCATTGCCAAATACCGCCCAAAGTTTTGGACCTTCAGCAGAACATGGATGATAAATTGGCGAAAGCTAGTCTCATATCCCAAGACTCCACCTATGGCCGTGAGTAATGTCACCAGGTTGCTGGATATTGCCGATAAAATGTCAAAAACCTCAATGCCGAGAGCGCAGAACTTTGAACCTATCCAGGTGACGAGACAGACAAGATTGCCGATGGTTGTGCCAGGCGAACGAAGAGTGTGGATGAAAGATCTGTAGACTTGAGGAAGGATGATGTCGGTCAGTTGGACCGTTGGAAGCAGAAAAACGCCCGTCAAGATGAAGACAGCCAATGCCCGACGGACATCCTGGATCATGGTCATGGCTAAGATACCTGTGATAAAGAGAACGAAGAAAACACCGATGTTGTATTAAGGAGGTTGGGATGACTCGGCATAGGCGATTGGGAAGACCTCCAATTTGTTGGAAGCATCGTATTCTGCATCATCCAACAGGTTCCACTCTCGCGGCATTCTCAGAGCCCAACTTTTCCATCTGGTATAGCGCAACAAGAAATTCGAGTCTCGCCAGATGCGCTCTTCATCGTTGAGAGGTCTCGTAGTGTGTAGCAGGTGTCCGAATTGCTTTTCTCTGACATATTCGCATGTGTCCTTGGTTGGTCTTGGTGGCAAACCGCCAGGCTTTGGAGGATATGCTCCCAAGTGATCTCTTCGAGGCTGAGGTGGGAACACGATATTCTCGTCCTGATTCCTTTTGTAAAAGTCGTTGACTGTCATGGTGATGGTGGTGTGTTTGCACTTGTAAGGCAGAGGAATCGGAGGCATTGGAGTAAGTGATAGTTAAGTCCAAATTTTTTTCTTTGTGAGTGAGCCGAAGTCTTTGGACAAAGACTGAAATGAGGTCCGAAATTGCGTTGAAAGAAGAAAAATGGCAAGGCGAAAGAAAGTGAACGAGGGCAAATGAAATCCTTTGAACGAATGGTGTGCACAAAAGATGATGAGCTGAATTTTTTTAATGTGCAGGCGCTGAAAGAATGGCGAGACTATCTATTTGCATGACCGTCAATAACATGAAATGGTCGTCCGAAAGCATTATCCAAGGACTGCGAGACCAGATTTGTGTCTGAGTAAGTGAAACAGAAAGTGAGGAAATTGGAACTACCAGCGTCATCTGCGACAATGATATAAATTGAGCATTTGTTATGGATCGACAATATGTCGGTTATGATCATGACATCGTTTCTTTCCAGAGTGTGTTAGTTGTATGCAGGCTGAACAAGGGTGTTTCCTGGACGAGATTGTCAACGCATGTCAAGATTCTTGGAGAGCGTATATTACGTACCACCATCCGGGTAAAGGATCTGTTCATTATAGAAAACGCCTCCGCGTCCAGCAAGAAACAGGATGGTAGCAGCCATGTCACTTTCGAGACCGAATCTGCCGGATGGGTTGTTGGGCTTCATATCAAGCTGACTCTTGTTGTCGTGGCCAGAAGCACCGGCCGTCATCTCGCTAGGGAACATACCAGGGGCAATGACGTTGACACGAACCTTTGTGTCCTTGAAGGTAGTTGCAAGCATACGGCTGAGGTGAGTAGAGGCAGCTTTAGAGGAAGCATAAGCAAACTGGCCGCCACTCGAGCCCTTCATGGCGCCACTGATAGAGCTGACGTTGACAACACTGGAGCTGTAGCCGGGAGTCGTCTCACGACCCTTGGCCAGGAGAGGTAGAAGTGCCATGGACATGAAGTATTGAGCTGCAACATTCGTCTTGAATGTATCTGCGAACTGATCAAGCTTGGTCTTCAAAAAGTGCTCAGAAATAGCCTTTGCATCAGACATGTCAGGCTGGCCATTGGATGAGAACTTGGTGTCGTCGTCCCTTGCAATGCCGGCATTATTAACCAACAGCTGGATGCCGTTGGGCTCCTTGGACTCGAGCTCCTTTGCCAATCGAATAACGTCGTCCTTCTCGCTGACGTCACCAGGCAGGGCGTGAATGCTACCAGGACCAGTGCTGTAGTGTTCAATGGCCTTGTCGAGCTTCTCCTTTCTTCTGCCAGTAATATACACCTTTGCTCCGTTCTGGACAAGAGCCTGTGTAATCATAAGCCCGATTCCGGTAGCACCGCCTGTCACGACAGCCGTGACGTGCGAGACGTCGAACAAATCAGTGCTCTTTAGCTGATGAGTGTCTGACTTGGCTGCAGTGATAATTGTCAGATTCCCACGTCTAACTCGATGAGCTTCTGGAATGCTTACAGCTCATGGTTGCCTTGGTTGAGGTGTAAAGAGTTGAGTTAGTTCTAAAAGCACTTCTGACAGCAGGTTGAGCAGCTCTTGAGAAAAGACGAAGCATTCTTGCAAGGAGATGTGTGAATGAATTCAGATCGAGGAGGTTGAAGGACATGTCTGATTGACGCCATATTGACGACATCATAACTGAGAGATCCGCGCGGAAGCATCACACCGCATCGAAGATGCTGCACTTACGATGCAAGTGGAATTATGAATACGGTACCAGGGATCTTAAGAAATCGAGCTGGTGGTTTCCCTCTTCAAATCGATTTGCACTCTTTGTATTCCATGGTTGTCGCAGATGGCGTCCCTCGGGTGAAACATCGAGCAGGACCTTCGAGAAGGACTACAGCCGCGGATGATTTCGCCGATTATGCACTGCACAAAGAGCTCTCCAATGACGGTGGACGGGAGTTTGTTCAAAGCACATTGGCAGTCCTGGATGTGCTGGTGGTGACAGAAAGCGCTCCTTCCTCTTCCTTTTAATCCGACTGTGAGCAATGTTACACGTGACGTAATTGTCGCTTCGGTCGGCTACATCCGCTTGCAGCTGTGGGCGTAAGGCTAGACACACCAAGGTGACTGTCATCCACATCGAACCGACGAGATGCTGTTTTTCAGGTGAGCAATTCTGTCAGCTTTGCGCCAGGCGATCCAGGTTGCTTGTGAAAATCCCCTCGCAGCTCTTTGGCAGCGGCGCCACAGCAAACCAAGAAAGAGGACAAAGACTGACATGAGCGCATAGTTTCTTCAAGACACTCGTCAACGCCGGTCAGTATCTTCAACGAGGAATTGCGCGCGAATAAATCTGACAAGAATTGCAGAGGTGACGGTGGAGCTCAAGAATGACATTTCGATCCGTGGAACGCTGAAGAGCGTAGACCAATACTTGAACATCAAGCTCGACGACATAACCGTTCTGGACGACCTTAAATACCCCCATATGGTATGAAAAGAGCATGGAAAGGAACACTCGGGTGCTGATGGTGGTGCAGAGCTCGGTCAAGAATGTATTCATAAGAGGAAGCGTCGTGAGATACGTCCACCTCCCCGCCGCTGCCGTGGATACCCCCTTGCTGGAGGATGCCACCAGAAGAGGTAGGAAATGATGCTGCTCATCTGCTTGTCAAATTTCTGACACTTTCTACAGAAGCGGCTCAAGCCTCGGCCAAGGCCAGACAAGCATAGACGAGATACCCAACAACCATCCCGCTCTCGGATTATGAGACGGCAGTTGGCTTGGAAAACATGATCATGACCCTCCTCTTATTTTAATCAAGTTCTGGTTTCTTTTACTCTGCTTTCCTCTCTCCTTGCTGTGCCTGTGGTGAGAACTGTGTCTATTCACCAATTGACTGCCCTTTTCTCTCAAATCGCACCTGCCCAAGTCGAGCAGTTTGCTGATCTGCGCCAGCAAATCTTTGGGAAAGCCCTGCCCTCTCTACTCTCGTAACTTTCTTTTGACAGGATGATTATCCTCTAGGCAACGCCCCTGTCCTTTACCGTCTCTCTGTTGGACATGAACTGCGCGAGAATCATCACTAAGTCTTGTCATCTTTGCCGGTTCTCTGCGGTTCTCTGCGTCTTTTCTCCCGCAATATGGATCTGTGCCTGGCTTCCGTGTGCTCATCCTGTTCTACTCGGGGTAATGTAGTAATATTATATGACAGGCATCATTCCCATGACATATGCAAATTAATACTCTCGCTAAAGCGGGTGATGTTCAGGGACACCCGTTATCCATCGAACGTCTTATTGTCTCATGCAGTCTCTTTTCTCAGCCTCAATACCACTCGTTCGACTGGTCAAATCAATCCGCTCGCCGCACAAGTTATGGAAGTAGGTGTTTGACGCGACATCAAGTTCACAATCACAAGACAGATGTAAGAAATCCGTGTCGATGACGTACTCGAGTAGCGCATTCTCAGGTCCTTCCACCTTCATGAATTATTTCTCCCTGCATCTCTGCGAATAACGTCGATCGCATTTCATTTCTATCTCGACTTGCTCTTTCATTCAATCAAACGCCCGCGAAGATATTTTCCAGCCAGTGTGTCTTGCTGACACAAATCTAGACCATCTTCACGTCAAGATGGCGTCTATCATTCTTGCATCCCTTAACACGGTGACGCTCATCTTTGGCGGCTGCTGCTCAAATGTAAGTTATGAATGGTCAAGATATGGATTCAAAAACTTCCGCTGACCATTGCCAAAAGGTCTTCACCTTGGAGTCAATCATCAAGTACACAATCCTCTCCCCCTGCCTCAGCAGCTATTCTCGCTAACCAATATATTTAGGACCGAGCCTGACAGTGGTACGTAAAGCGCCAGCATGTGCAAAGAAGATCTGTCAACTCACCAAACAGGTCTCCTGATCACATTCTTCCAATTCGTCCTCACAACACTCTTCGCCTCCTTTTCTCAAATCACGCCCACTCTCACACTGAAATCACCTTCTGTACCCATGCGCAAATGGACGTATGTGGCACTCATGTTCTTTGCCGTAAACATGCTCAACAACTGGGCATTTGCGTTCCACATCTCGGTGCCTGTGCACATAATCTTGCGCAGCTTTGGCAGTGTCACGACCATGCTGGCGGGTGTCTTGCAAGGGAAGAAGTATACGGTGCTGCAGGTGGGCAGTGTGATCATATTGACAATCGGCGTGCTGGTCAGCGCTTTTGCCGATGCTAGCAGCAAGGTAGAACAAGTCCCTTTGTATCTCTCAGCTCAAGCAAACCAAAAAAAAATACTGACAGCAAGCCTGAAAAAAAAAATCAGGGCAAATCCGTCACCACGGCATCAAGCAGCGACCTCGGCTCCGGCCTCTTGATCCTGCTCGCAGCACAAATCCTCTCTGCCTACATGGGCGTCTACATCCAAGACATCTACTCGCAACACGGCTCGCACTGGCGCGAAAACCTCTTCTACAGCCACTTTCTATCGCTCCCCTTTTTCCTTCCTCTCTCCTCCATCTTGTCCCGCCAATACGCCAACCTGGCTTCCACGCCTTTGCTCCCCGTCCCTGACGCCTTGCCTGTTCTCAAAAGCGCAAACCTGACCACTGGAATTGCGTACTTGTGCTTGAATGCAGCAACCCAGTTGGCGTGCATCACCGGCGTCAATCTGCTGTCCGCGCAAGCCAGTGCGGTCACGGTGACGATTGTGCTCAACGTGAGGAAACTGGTCAGTTTTGTGGCTAGCACGTGGCTGTTTGGACACCACTTGGGTGGCATGATGTGTTTGGGCGCGGGAATGGTGTTTGGGGCTGGCGCGTTGTATGGCTGGGAAACCAGTTATAGGATTCCTTTGGCTAGGAGGGAGGTAGCAGGCAAGAAGGATGACGGCGGGAAGAAGAGAGAGTAGATTGATCTCGAACAAGGAAAGAAGGACGGCCTCGCTGGCCATCGGTCACAAGGCATCTAGAAGGCATGATCCATTTATATAGAAAAAAAAAAGAAAAGAAAAAAGTCAAAGATAGGAAAAAGAAAAAAACAGCATCATTCAAGTTGTTGTATCGGGCTCTAAGCACCAGGTGGTATTGGTTGGAAAGTACACAGGCAGACGTCCCCACAAGAGCTGCAAACAGGTGACAACCAGACGACGACAATCAAGCTGACTCCTACAAACCGTAACTTGTAAGTGCATTGAATTCCTTCTTACATTGCCTAGTAGATGGACAGGGTGTGACGAGCGATGCCGGTAAACAAACTGAGAAGGATTCTTTTTTCGCTACATACACTAAACAAAGCAAACTTGGTATTTGCCACAAACTTCTGTGCCCCTGTTTCTTCCACTCGACATGTGCAGTAGGGGGGAAAAAGGAAGCAGAACCAATCTTTCTAGTTCAGCTCAACGTAATTGGCAGGGAACAAGCCTGAGTGACCGTTGTAGTGTCCAAACCACCAATCCTCATCGGGGAACTCCTGTAACCGGATTTGTCAGTATTCTTTCCTTGGAGAATGTGTACGTGGCGGATAACTTACCAAATCGGTGATTGTCGCTCCATCGGGAAAGCTGAGCTCGTTGTCCTCAGCAGCTTCGTAATCGTACTGCGCCGTGGCGGTCTGACCGCCGGCTCCACCAGCAGGGACAGCGTGTTTTTCGTCCGCATGAGCGGCACCTCCAGCAGCAGCAGCAGCAGCAGCATCATCCTCAACCAGCTCAACATAGTTGGACGGGAACAAGCCAGTCTCGCCCTGCGAGTTCTGGCCCATCCACCAATCCTCATCGACCATCTCAATGTTCTCGACATACTCGCCCTCACGAAGCTCAATCTCGTTGTCCTCGGCCTTCTCGTAGTCGTACTGAACCAGGGCACGTTTACCGGCGACTCCGGCGCCGGGATTAGCGTTTGCGTGAGCGCTCGCACCAAAAGTGGTGGCGGATGCCTCTTCGGCGGCTGCACGAGCTGAGTCTTCGTGCTCGTCATCGCCTTCCAAGTGTGAGGCGGCGGCAGAAGCAGCATTTGCGAGCGACTGTGTTGGCATGGGTGGAGCGGCTGAAGAGTGGTCTTCGGCCGGCTCTAGAGGCGCGGCAGGCACTGAACGAGAAACGGGCATTGCAACACGAATGGGAGAGCCGGGAGGAGATGGTGTAGGGCTGCGTGGTTGAGCGGGAGGAGGAGGGATGCTGACGTGCTCTTCCTGAGGGGGAGGCGGTACAGACCTGGCGCCAGCACCAGCGTTGGGCTTGCTAGAAAAGTCCATCGGAGGAGGCATAGAAGGTGGAGCGGCGAAGTCATCGTCATCGTCATCACGACCAACATTAGAAGCACCCATGGGAGCGGCGTTCTTGAAGCGATCTTTGAGTGCGCTGACGCCGCCAGAGGGAATTTCCGGCTCGGGTTCGTGCTCGGCAGATCTCGCGTCGCTCTGGCCAGTCTTTTGAGCGTCCATGTTGCTGGCGCCGGTACGGTTGGTTGAGACGGGACCCCAAGTTTTGCCAGTGTATCCGCTTTGCCAGCCTCCACTGGGCTGCTTTTGCACAGGAGATGTCGCAGGAGGAGCGGTGTCAGCAGCACCACTGAGGCCACGTTCACGGGCTTTCTTCTCGGCCCAAATCTGAGCTGGAGACTTGCCATCTGTGTTGGCGAAAGTCTTACTAGCGGCACCAACAGGGGCAGATGCAGCTGGAGGGGGGACACCGAAGCCTACCGGAGTAGGAGCCTTTGTGCCGGCAAAAGTCGAAGTAGAAGAGCCGAAGCGGTTGGCAACCTTGGGCTTTGGCATCTCACTGAGACGGCCAGATTGGCTGAAGGCAGCTGAACGGTCAGCAAGAGACTTGGGGGCCTCGTCTTGGTCGTCTTTTTGGCTCACGGGAGCAGGAGCAGACGGAGGAGCGGCTTGGGCCTTTGCACGGATAGCAGCAATGTCGACTTTTCCAACAGGCTCGTAAGCGCCCTTGACAATGGTCGGCCTGTCGTCCTTTTGCTGTTGGCCTTGTCTGCGGAGAGCCTCAATGTCAACCTTGCCAATGGGCTGGTATCCACCCTTGACGACGTCGCCCGAGTCCTCTTCTTGTCTTGGCGGTGGCTGGAAGCGCGAAGGCTGCTGCTTCTGGCTGGTCAATTCGGCCATGTTGACCTTTGTGGGCTTGTATGCGGATTCGACCTTTTCAAGCGTGTTACGTGCCGGTTTGGGCGCATCGTCGCCCCAGCCGTCGTTGTCGGTGGTTGAGGACGCCGCAGGCTTGGTACGGGAAGCGACCAGAGAGCCGCCAGTGCGAGTAGGCATGAAGACGGGCTTGGTAGCAGCAGGCGGGGGAGGGGCTCGTGAAGACCCGGACGATGTTGAAGTAGGGGCGCCGCCGTACTTGGCGCCAGACGCATTGGAAACCTTCTCGATGATGCCCTCGGGGGTCAGGTGGCTCTCGGAGCGAGCGGTGATCTCGACATGGTAGCCCTGAGAGATTTAGATTGATGCTGTCCTTTGTGCAAGGCCGGGTACGTACGTGGAGCAGCTTGGACACGGCGGCACGGTGTGTGTTGAAGTAGCCCTTGGTCCTCTCGGGAACGCCTTCACCGCACCATGCGATCAAGACGGACTTGGGCAGGCCCGAGTTGGGGTCCTTGAGCTTTGCAAATGCGAATTGAATGCGGCCGTCTGAGAATTCGTCGATGAGCTCTTCCAGCTCGCCCTCTGTCGTGCCGTGTAAGTCTGTTGCTCTTTGCGAGCTTGGAGAATCGACATACCTCCTGTAGTCTGGACCTTCAAAACACTCTCCTTGGACGAGTCTGACTGGAAGGCGCTTGTGAGAGGAGCCTGCACCGAGAAGACGGCCCATTGGGCATATGTCGGTGACGACGACGACGGGGCGGGCCCGTCGACAATGGACTGGTAGCTCCTCTTGATTGAGGCGCCGTTGGTCGAGAGGTTGAGAGATGCCATGGTAGTGTGAGGCAAGATTGATCGGGTTGGATTGACAAGCTGTGCCTGCCTACTTAATGTAATGGCTGTGTCAAGCAGCAGCGGGGAGTTGCACGTCACTGGTCGGTGTCGCGTCCTGCTTGGTACCCGTGGCTTGGCGTCTGCATCGTTCCTGCCACACTCGGCGCCGCACTCGTGGCTTCCTTCAATTCTCGGCACAAACTAAAGTCGACCACCTTCCTGCCGTCTTCTCTCGTTGGCACACGTGCCGTCGTGTTGCGTTGCGTATTCATTCAGCCAGGTCAAGTTTCTCCTTTGCTTGGTTGTGTGCCTACTTGTCTGCAAGTACTCAAGCAACTGTTTCACAGAGTTGCTTCCTCGTCTTCCCAAATTTCTAGTGGCATTGCGCCTACTTGCACTGACGTTGCCGAAACATGGCTCACCTCGAGTCTCCCCCTTCTGATGCTTCATCGGACTTGTATGCAGAGGTAGATACGTCGTCGCACTTCAACCTGGCGTCGCGTTCACGCAATCAACAGGATGCTGCTTCGTCCGCATCAGACCACATGTATGAACAATCTCCTGTACAAGCTCCAGGTCAGCAAAAAGGCAAGCGTAGATACGCCCACGAGGATGACCAGGCCAAGCATCTCCTACTGGAGCGACAGGAACAGAAGAAGCGAAAGATTGCTCTCACCCCAGAGACTTACTTTTCGCCTGCCGTTCCTGCCGTCGCCAATCTGCCTGCCGAAGTCTGGCAGCACGTCTTTCTGTATCTCACACCGGATGATCTCGCCCGTTGCTTGCGCGTCAACTCTACAATCCGCGCCTACCTCACAGATGTCACTGCCTCCATGAGCATACGTTTACCGCCTCATCGCAATGGGCTGAAGCTACTTGACAGCGATGCTATCTGGGCATCGGCGCGCAAGCACTTTGCTCCAAACCTGCTTCGTCCTCTTGCTGGCTTCACCGAGATGCAGATGTTACAGCTTCTTGGAGGTAGGGATTGCCAGGCTTGCGGTCTAATGCCAGCGCCACGAGCTAAACCTACAAATCCTTTCGAGGCTGGTCCTGGTGCTGACGGTGTGCGTATTATTTGGTCCTTCTCTGCACGTCTGTGTGGGCCGTGTTTCCAGCTCTATTCGGTCAAGGTAGAATTGCGCGCATGCATCTTTCCCCGTCCAGGTGATTCTAACAGAGCCTAGGACATCGACGTTGTTGTTTCACCTGTCAACCCCTTGAGAGCTGGACTGCCATACGCCTTTTACACTTCCGACCTGCACTACATTCCCTCCACCCTACAACCACAAGCCGCCGCATCCATCACCGCCACCATGTTCAAGGTCTACTCACAGAGACACATCGAGGATCTTCAACAAGAGCATGAGAATGCCAAGGAGTATGGTTCTGCCGCAGCTGAAGAGTGGGTCAAGGGTCTATTCTTGCTTGGTAAACAGCAGATGGCCGATGCCGCTCGTTGGGAGAGGTGGGAATCCCAGCTCCCTCTTGGTTCCGATATTGGCTTAGTGCTGCGCAAGTATTTTCATCGTCGTAAAGTCAAAGGTGAGACTTCAATGGCTGTTGCTGCTGCTGCTGCCGCTGTTCCTACTGTAGTCGATTCATCAGCATCAACTATAGTACAGGCTACGTCTCTTCCAGCACCTCCTTCAACCAAAAGTAAGTCATGACGCTGCATTTTTCTTTTCTTCTTGTCTCGCATCTTGTTTGGTGTAATTCAGTAAGCTCGTCGCTTCTGCATCATTCTTTCTACCCGCTTCATCTTCAAACTTCTCTCATCATCCTGTCTTTGTTTCATGTTTCTTGAAACACCCAAACCCTCTGTGCGGTTAATTGATGGTGTCTCTACAGTGAAACACCCCTTGCCGGCGCGAGTAGTCGCTGCTCCAACCCCACCAAAGTCCGCCACCGTAATCACCAGCCCTGACCAGGCAGCCAAGAAGGAATCTCGATACCCTCGCACTATCCAGGAAATAGCCGAGGCAAAGGCTCTGCGAAAAGCTGAGATTGAAAGTCGTTGCTACCATGAATTTCAGCCACCTCTTATGCCGAACGTCCTCCAGCACATGGAATCATTCCATGCAGCAATTCAAATAACAACACCTTTGACTGACAGCGCATGGGAAATTTTGAAACCTCGTTTGTATGCTCAGCGAGACGATGCCGAACAGATCGAGTATATGAGAGAGCAGCAGCTGCGAGCTTTGCAAGCCACCATTCCCGACCCTTCCTACCACGCCACTCCCTCCCTCGAAGAGACTATAGCTGCGGGGCGCCAGTATAAAGACGCTCAACGTCCCATTCGCAAGGGTCTCACCTTCTATGCCGACGAGTTCATCAGCGGAAAATGGAAGAATGGCGCTATCCTCACCCATGACAACAGTCCTGAATTCGCCGTGGACGTGTTGCTTTATGCTCGAAATAAATATGTCGAGGCTCACAGGCCTGCCAATCTCCCAGCAGATTACTATACCAAGGAAACCGATCCTTGGTTCGTTGGACTTGAGAACATGCGATGGCTTTTCGATAAGAAAGTAAAGCCAAAGCTGAACGACAAATACATGCGAGAGCCGTTCCACTGCTCGGAATGCAAAACTACTGGAAGAACTTACGGATTTGAAGGTCTAATACAACATTACGGTGCAAAACATACCACAGACTTCAGCAAAGGCAATGTCGTCGTACATTGGCCAAGTGCCGAATGGCCAGAAGAGCCCCCTTTCCAGGCTTGCAATGGTGTTCCTGCTGATCCAACCATGCCTGATCAACCAAACGGGAAGCGACAAACTCGTGGCAATGGCAAGCAGGACCATGCCATGACAGAGCAATCTCATCCCCAAAGTATAGCCGACCATGCATACGGCGCTCCCTGGCCTCCGAACACTGGACATGCCGAACAACAAGGTTACGCTCCATACAAGTATCCTCAAGCACAAGGAGGTGCGCCAGTGGAGCCCTACTACCAACAGGGATACTACCCCGTGAATACAGGACCGCCACCGCCAGATCCCGCAAAATTATATGAAGATCAGGTCGACAGGGTTGCCGAAGTCGCACAGGACGTGTGGGAGCTTCTGGGTGGCGTCAAGGGTCTGGAAGAAAGCGTCAGGGTGCAGGTTATGCTGCATCACGTTGTCGTCGGCTTCAAGGCCTACTTCAGCCACGAACCCTCTCTGGATATGCTTGCTGATGCAATCGCAAGACATCCCAAGATGCGTGACGTCGAAAAGGCAAGTGGCATGGCCTGTAAGACATGCATATCAAGTAGACTTGATGGCTATCTTGCTTTCCAGCCTTATGCTACCCGTATTGCTGACAGCAAACAATACGACATCTCATCCCTGGTCAAACACTTCAAGACAGTCCATCTACAGTCAACAGATGATTCTGGACTAGATTGGAAGGAGGATATGATTGAGTTGCCTGAAGACGACAACATCCGTGAGCTTCTGATTGCCGTTGGCATGAACGATGAAAAGCTCGCTACGATTGCAGAAGTCTTCCCTAAACTATTTCCCAATCCACTCCCCAAGATCGGAGAAGTCAAGGAGCACCTTCCGCGTGATTTGCGAAAAGAGGCAAAAGAGCGCAGTAAGGCTGAGAGAAAAAAGTCTAAAAAGCAGAAACGCAACAGTGGACACCGAGCTGCACGCGCACCGCAAACCGATGTTTCGGAGTCTGATGCTCCTCCACAAGCTGCAGATGACGAATACGATCCTCGACGTCCCGCCTTCCTCGACAGTGGCAATGCAGGGCAGAACAAGAATGGAAAAAGACCCCATGGAGACAGTCAACGCCAGCAGCCATCGATTGATCTCACGCAACTTGCGCCCGAGACTCTCAAAGCTCTTAGTCTATTGCGTCCCGAGGACACCAAAGTTCAAGAGGCTCTTGCCAGCAGAATCGAAAGGAGTCCATCTGTACCCAGAGTCACAGACTCCAGTACCTCTGCCAATCACGGTACAAACAACAGTCGCAGATCTCCTCCAGCGCATCCCCGAGAACATAATGCTCGACCAAGCGGTCCTCATGATCGCGGCATGAAAGAGGAGCCTGCCGAGGACTACACTCAGATCATCCGTACACCTGCAAGTGGACCCTACAACCAGCAAACTCTTGCACACCCTGCTTCTCCTCACGGACAACCGCTGCGAGTCGACGCTCGCGGGCAACCTTTGGAACAGCATCCCAGGCATGAATCTGTGCCATACGCCTACGAGTACAACAATCGTACCGCATATCCAGACTACTATTCTCATCCAGGATACAGAGCTGAACACGGTCTCCCACCTCCTGTACCATACGGCTATCCGGCCAGGCCTGAGACTGTCTATGTTGATCAGTATGGCCGTCCTGTCGAAGTTGTACGCGTGATTGAGCGTCCCGTGTACGAGTATCCGCCACCTCAGCATGATTACTATTCAAGGGAAAATTCGCACGCGAGGTACGTGTACTATGGACAGCCGCCGCCGCCGCCTCATGCTGTCCCAGCTGGCGTGCGACCAGGTTATGCCGGTGCTCCTCCTGTGAGAGTCGAGTACGATCAAGTACCTGGGGGTGCGCCCAGATATGTGTATGATGAGGATGGAAGAGCATCGGTTCCGCGCATGTGAAAAGCGTTGGAGCGCTCTGCATGGCATGAGAAAGTTGGTGGGGTAAAGTTCACTTTCTCCTCTCGCTGGGAGGCCTAGGATGGTTCACAAAGGTGGTGTGTACGTTTTTGAAGAGGTCCATCATGATATCAGTACTTGTACCTCAATAATGCGTCAGTGTTTCCATACTTTGGTTCAGCGCCGTAGTTTTCTCTTGTACCAATAATTTTCCAAAGCGTAAAATGGCCGAACATGGTCAGAGCTGGCGGCAGTATCTTGAGTTTTGTGGCTGGCCTGTTGTGTCCAGTCGGCTGCTGTGGATGGCATCACCCGCCGGGAGTTATGCATGTTTGTAAGCATGTGGTGCTCGTTTCTCTCAGAGAACCTCGTTCGAGTAATTACAGTACGTAGCAACAGTGGATTTCCAGACGAGCAAGTTGGGCAGATGGTACCTTGATTTTTCGGTCGAGAAAATCTTCCGTCCGCATCTCGTAAAATGCAGACTGCGTTGTTGAGAATTTTCCAATTGACCTTCCTTCTTGGACCGAAACATGGTGTCATGCACCACTACCTCATATCTCAAGGTGTTTACTAATTGTATTTTATTTTTTTTGGCAACTGTTGATTCGTCTGATAGTTTGTCAATCACGACATGTGATGCCACTCCAGAGCCTCTCCATGAAATCTTAAGCTTTGGGGCCTGACAAAGTCCAGATGCCAGTCTCTGCCGGGGTCAAGTACCTGCGTACCCTCTCCCGAGCTTCAGCCACATCTACATCATTTGAGCCTCTGATAGAGAAGGTGCTACTTCTGCATGCCTATTCTGCATGTTTTCCGCATTTCCAAGTTGATGTCGCTCAATATTTGCTTCAATCCGGATACACGCCCGTGTAGAGACGACTGACGCGTCCTCCACTGGCGAGACTTATAGCTCGCATATCCCTCCCGATCGACGCTTCTTCCATAAGAATTCTACTCTGCTCTGTCGGGCTTCTGATGATTTAGCAACGTCCTTCCGACTCATCATGAATTCCTATCTGCAAGTTTGACAGTTTAGGGTTAGTACCACAATCATCTGTTCCGGCCGCCATTGCGATTTTCTTGCTTCCCCTCATCGACGGCCCTAAACTCTTATTCTTCCGTACTCTCCATCAAACACACTCCTATTACCATCATCGAACATCTCTTGCTTGAGCGCTCGCCATCGTGAGTATCACGGAGATTCTCCATTGGGGCATTCGCTAAGGTATCTGAGAAGATTCACTACCAGAAAAATGTCCCGCAATATCCTCCCAGCATCCAGTCTTTCCGAGCACTCAAATGCCAAGTCGTCCACACCGTCTCCAGCGGCCAATGAGTGGAATCTCGTCAAACAAGGAAAGATTTCAGGTGCCTGTGACTATTGTCGGAGAAGAAAACGCAAAGTAAGTGCCTTGACATGAGTTAGACTTGCAGGGCTGATACAAGCAAATCTAGTGCAATGGCGCACAGCCATGTCCTCTCTGCGTGAAAGACAACCAGCAATGTAACTATGATACTCAAAAGATAGAGACTGCCGGCCAAGCTCTGAAACGAAAACATTCCGAGTTGCAAAATGATTTTGCAAAACTACAGGAAGACCTCACCAAATTCAGGTCTCTGTTCGATATCATTGCATCTACCGATGACCAGGAGAGCCTTAGGATTCATGGTCTTATTCGGACAGGCCAAGCACCCGAGTCTATCTTGCAGCAAAGGACGCATGAGGATGCCCAAACGAAACCAAATCCGGACGCTATGAACGCGCGGCACATTCTACTAATCAATCTCATGCAATCAGATGCTTCATTCAACGAGCTGATAGAGTTTGCCTCTTTTAACACATCGGAGGATTCTGAAGTACAAATTCCAAGCGTCGACGTATTGCGACAGTTTCGGGGGAAACAGCCTTACTTGACAACAATACGAGATATTCTGGGAATACCACAGCCACCACGTCGCATAGCAATAGCTGATCTTCTGAGCGATTCAGAGGCATGTCGGAGATCCAAGTCCAGGTCATGTTCCCAAGAAGCAGAATCGATATCCGAAGAGAGTAGTAGAGGTGTGTCTACGGAGCCTCCACTTCGTGTGCCTGCAAAACCGTGGACGACCCTGACAAGCGATAACTATCTTGTATCCCATCTGGTGTCCATATTTCTCGAATGGGTCAATCCGTTCATGCGGGTGGTGGAGGAAGATCTGTTCCTCAATGCTATGCGGTCTGGGGACTTGAGATCAGAGTACTGCTCTCCAATGTTGGTGAACAGCATATTGGCGTTTGCCTGCGTGAGCCAAAACTAAAAGACCTGATCAAGAACTTTCCAGAGACTGATCTAGTGACAGCTTTATTCAGAGCGAGATGGCGCATTTGTTCATGAAGACGATTACATGACACGAGGCGAAGATTTCCATACCGCAGCACTTGACCTTTGGTTCACTTTGAAGGACACACCATCAGCTGTGTCCCTTGTCAATTTGCAAGCAGTCTGCGTCATCTTTGTGAAGTATGTCGAAGAGAAGACCATACTTGGTTTCAGCACTCGCTAACGCCAAATCTATTAGCTGCGTAGTTCGCGGGAGGGACAAGCTAGGCATAACGCTCCGGGATGACGCGATAGCGCTGGATAGAGAAATCCCCGACACGCTCAGTCGGTCAAATCTTTCATCAAATGAGATGGCAGATTATGAACGGGCTAGGAAAGCCGCCTCATGGTCAGCTTTCGGCTGCGACTTGTAATAAGCTCTGTCCTCTGATGAACGGCATGTCGTTAACTTTGATTAGGGCCACAGCGATTACGATTTTACAACCAGCATCCAGCGCTGTGTGTAAGCATGATATCCCTGTTAGATCCGAACTGCCCGAGCTGGATTCTATGTGGACGGGATATCCTTTGCATAACAAGAGTATGGCCCTCGACAAGAACGATATGTTCATATCACACTGCCAGCTTCTCCAACTGGTTTGGCAAATACAACATGTGCTGTACTCTTCGGATCGAGATGATCCACACTTCTTTGCCCGTGTTAATTCATTGGCCGAAGACATGGTTCGTTGGCGATGCGAATTGCCAGAGACTTTACGATATCGCCCACTATTGCCTGCTCCAATATATGATCTCCAGTAAGCCTTTTGCCATTTGTTGCGGGAGGTTAAGACAGAGCATTAACAAGAGCTGCAGCGCATGCTACTCGAGTGCAATCATTGCACTATACTCTGGCTTCCAGCCGTTGATGGAAAACAATGCGACCGCTTCCATGTCAAGGATTTTGCCACAACAACGGCAACGGTATAAAGAAGAAATAGCTAAATTGAGCCTCACCCCTCCCAGAAAACCAGATTTAGCGAACAAAACGCAACAAGAACAACCAAGCCTGACTCGCCAACTCCGTATTCACGCCCTGCATGCGGCTCATGACATGTCTGCGCAAATGGGCAATTACCGCAGCCAATACGGTCTGAAAATTGTTCCTCCTTACCTGGTGCAAGCGGCCGGCATTGTCTGCTTCACCCTCCTCAACGACCTTTCCATGATCCCCGCCGCCGACTCTCCCAAAACCACCAACCTTCTCGCCTCCTCGTCCGTGCCTGCCTTCAAGGAAGCCTTCCGCTGCCTCTTGGGTATGGGCACACAATTACTCTGGGCTAGGGGCATGGCGTGGTTACTTTATTTGACGGCCGCAAACACGGGGATCCAGTTACCCGACGATATTGAGATGATGATGGGGGCTTTGAGGGGCGCTGTTTGGACGGAAAAGGACAAAGAAAGCTTGAGCAGTTATTGGCCCAACTATGCGGTGTTGGGGAGAGTCGAGCAAGGAGAGAGCGTCCTGATGGGGGATTTGATCAGGAAGTGGGAGGGTCTTGCTGTTGACAAAGAGGATAAGCAAGAATAAAGCTTAGGGATGGATTCTGCTGTAGGTGTTTACTAATGCATTTTGCAAATCTTCTGACAAAAATCTTTTCCTTCTGGCATTGCCATTGAAAAAGCGGTGAAGGGCAGCTGGTTCGAGTTTGGGAAACTTGTTATTTCTTCGGGTTCTGATCAGATCAAGCACCACAACAAGACAGCGCTGCCACCCTCAACTCCATCCAAGGGCTCGGACGAGCATGCAGCAGGTCAAGTTTTCGCAACCCGTTCATCCGATGGCAACGGGACAGCCTACAAAGTCCCATAGCCGAACGGGTTGGAGAGACTGGAATGCATGTCCCGAGCACATTGGCTCACATGCTGTAAGAACTATGCTTGCTTGAAAACACACCAAGTGGAGTTTTCGAGGCGATGTGCAGCATACTGAGCTTTGCTTCATGGTCCAAATATATATTTTTTGTTTGTTGCCTCTCCCTCATTCTCAAATTGCCATGTTGATTTTAGGCCCAACTCGTCCAAATCCTCGGGGCTGAAAAATCAAAATTGCCAAAAACTTGTTTGCTCCAGTGCAATCCAAACAGATGGCTGGGTGCATGATTGCCCTACTGAGGCGCAACGGGAGGAGGCCCCTTGTCCTTCTTCGTCTTGACCTCGACCAACTCGACATTCTCCTCGGGCACCTGCTCGTACTTCTCACACAACCACTCCAGAATATCCTCGCTCAAATCGCCCTGCACCGTGATCTCCTCGCCCACACCGCCCGCCAACTTTGTGACACTGGACCCAGTAGCAAACTTCTTGCCCAACTCCTTCGCCACCTTCTTGATGTCCAAGCCAAAGGCCTCGAGCCCGGACAGCGACGTGACGTGTTTGCGCTTGTTGCGCTCGATGCGCTTGATTGTGACTTTGGAGGTTGCGAGTTCGTGGGCGATGCGGGCCTCGGTGGCGGCGGCTTTGGCGGCCTTTTTGGACGCGTCCTTTTCGGCGCGTTTTTGGGCGTCGACGCTCAGTGAGGCCAGGTTGGCCGTGATGGCGTCTTCCGAGTAGAGTTGTTGGTGCAGCTCAGCGTGCTTGGACTGCAGCCATTCTTCGCATTTCTTTGTCGTGCCGCCGAATTCGCAGTACTGCATCTCCAATCAGCAATCGTCTTTCTTGCAAAGAGCTCTTGTCTCGGTCAAAGCGCTTCTAACCTACTTCCGGTGGGAGACTGCAGACTGCGATTTGGCACAAAAAGTCAGTCACATGTCCGATAACGTGCTTGTCAACACTCACCTCCGCAGTAGATGACCTCCTTTGCAGGAACGGCTGTTGTGGTTGTTTCGGACATGATTGAATGACTTGTGTCTTGTTTTTGGCAAGAGTGTTGGAAGTTCACAGAAGCGCCTTCTGTCAACACATTTGGAGGGGCACGTCACGGCGGGGTTCTCTTCGGTCTTGGCACTACGTCTCCGCTGACTCCACTTCCTTCCTTCTTTTCCTCTTCTGTCACATCAATGGCAGGTGCAATGTCAAGGTCAAGAGTTACCATGTCTCATTCTCGTCGTCAAAGCTGCATAGCTAGCTAGGTATGTAGGAGGCCGTTCAGTAGATAATCCAGGATCTTCCTGGAATTGTCGGGTACCTCGGAAGTGGCGTATATTTGCTTCTCAACTGCCTCTAAGCTCGCTCCACCTGTAATCTTCTGTAATTCCCTCACGTGAGCCCTTGCAATGGAGGATGATAAGATAGAGGTCGTCGTCGCTACTGCTGTAGTGGCGGTCGTTAGAGCTGCCGTATGGTATATTGACTAGATGCCCTCTAGAAGGATGTTAGATACGAGGAGGTTGCTACTCTCGTAAGGGGAAGGCTTAACCGACGTACTCTTATAGGATAAGACGTAGTTATACGACTTTACTCGTTGTAAGCGTCATACCTTCTAATTCCTTCTTAAATGGCTTTAGTAAGAGGGAAATTTGACCTATAGGAATCGCTTGTCAACTATACAGAAACTAGCTATATTCCTTAATATATTAGCGACTAGTAACGGGTTCCGGATGCTTAGGGGTACCTTCTAGTACTCGCTTAGAACTATGTCGGCAGTGTTCTATAAAGTACTTAATAGCCTCGTTAAGTTGTATAATTAAGAAGTCCTTTAGATTAAGGAAGCGAGTACGCCTCGACGAATAGTAAAGGACCCGAAGACCTTCCCTTTCTTTAAAGGGTATATTAGCGCCCTCGACGGAAGCTATATACCTTATCGGATCGAGGTAATAAACCCGGTACCTTAGAGAAACCGGAAGGGTTAGCTCTCGTAGAACGTCCTTACTATTATCGACTTTAATATAAACTTTACGTACGTTCTTACTAGATACGAAGGCGCTACTTATAATAGCCGTGTCTTAAAGGCTACTATCGACGTTAACTTTAGCGCCCTAGAAGGGTGTTATTATCTTATAGATACTAGATACTTAAACTCGGCGATTACTCTAGTACCCTATTAAGGGGTTAGATATTACCTTCGAGAGTAGTACGCTTCTAGTATAAGGCTAGAAACACTAAAGGAGCTCTTTAACTTACGACATAGTTAACTACGTAACGTAGTAGAGAGGTCTTTTAGTGTCTTTAAAGGAAGGTTTAAGATCTTCGATACTACGCCGGCCTTTAATATACATACTTAGATAAAACTAGTATACGCGCTAGTAGCTCTATATAACGTATTAAATAGGTTATAAGGTAAAGGGTCGCTATCTAACGAGGAGCTTACGATGCTTAAGGACGATATAAATATAGTTATACCGTATAAGGAGGAGGAGGTTAATAATGAATTTAATATAACTAAGATGGCAAAGATAAGAGACGATATAGCCGACGACATATAGAAGAGTTATAATAATTTCCTAGAAGCCCGAAGTAGTATAAATAATAGCTAAAATTAGTAGCGTTTTTAGTACTACTCCTTTTCCTTATACTAACTATTAATAAGCGCCTACCTTAGCTCTTTATCGACGTAAATAAACCTCTTAGTAGTCGACGGTACTATTAACCTCTCTATTACTACTAACCGCGCCTTTAAAGGAAGGTTAATAAACTGCGCGCTAAACAGCGCTATTACCTACCCTATTATAGTCCTACGCTCGTTTAAAACCCTTAACTTAGTAGCTACTTTGTTAACTCCTTCGCTAATTACTTCTCTATAACGACCCTTCTTTAGCCTATTACTCTAAGGCGACATTAAGCTCGTAGCGCGCTTCTAATCTAGCGCCGGCGATAATAACAGAGGTAAGTCGATTAACGAGGCTATTAAGTCTACTCTTATAACTCTTGTCGGCGTAGGCGACTATTTAACTAACTCTCGAGGCGCTTTAGACGGCCGCTCTAGGGGGCCTATTACCTACTACATAGTCTTTATAAACTTGCCTATTATAACTATACCGTCGTAAAGGGTAAAGAGCTTATTAGCGTATAGTAAGGGCGTCTATTTAAACTTCTTTGCATTTGTATCGACCTTCTAATAGTATAGCTCTATCGTCTCGTCGTCGGTATATAGACATCTATTGTCTTAAAGACCCTATCTAGAGGTACCTTTAGCTAACAGCGCCTACTAGGTCCTAAAGTCTGCTTTAAGCGCGCTTATGTGGTTCTTTATCCGGCCCTTCTCGTATAACTCTTTCTGTGCCGACACCTTTACAACTACTTCGGCGACGGCCTAATAGTCGACAGTTTTCTAGTCATTGTCGGCTATCGCGCTAGCGTCCTTACGCTCGACGAAGTAGTTAATAAAGACTTCATCCATCGCGGGGGTCTATTTTAACGAGGGCCCTCTCTTCTTCTTGATCTTCTCGTCTAGCGCCGGCGTAGTAGAGGGGGTAGCAGAGGGGGTGGCAGAGGGGGTGGTAGAGGGCTCCATTACTATACAGACGAGTTCGACGAGCGATTATCTCCTGTGTACGTGAAGAGCAGCACAGCAGAAGATCGCGATTACAGTACTTTTCAGCGCTAACCATACCACTTGTGGTTAGAAAAAGCCACAGCCGGAAATCTCTGCCAAAATCGCTAGGATCCTTTCGATCCGTACAAGATCCAGATCGCCAACTGAACGCCTTGAGATCCTCAGCAAATTCATACGATTATCGCCAAATCCCCCCCAGAATCGAGCTACTGAACGGCCTCTAGGTTTTTTTCTGGAGTTTCTTCCTGATAATCTCATCGACCATAATTCCAGGCCGAAGAGAGGGCCATAGTACAAAAGCAAAAAGTCATGGCGAATGCTCGTACCTCCATCTTTCAAGAGGCACTTTCCTGTGCAAATCGCTGCCTGCAGTCGCAATAGACGACAGTCGCGTCGAATATGCTTTGCTTTGCCTTGACATTGATGATCAAACGTCAATACCCTTGACCACCACACCCTTGTGCCACTCATACTGCAGCTTCCGAGCTACCTCGTTGGCAGACTCGTAGCTGACGAGAGCACTGACGATGTAAAGAGCAGCGTCAAGGCCGGTCGAGATGCCACCACTGGTGATGACACGCAGACCGCCGAGCTTGAGCTGGGCACGTTTAGCAGCACTCTCACGGCGAGTGTTGCTCTGCTTCAGACAGAAACTGCCCTTGCGAGCGTTGCTGGCTCGGCGGCCGCTGGCCTTTGAGTCCGAACGTCTGCGGATGTAGGGGTTGTTGTCTTCCTCTTCAATGTCGAAGCGAAGGTTGTTGACGACGTAGCGCTCTTCCATGACATCAGCACGTTCGGTCTGATCGCGCCATGCAACGCTTTGGATCATGTTTTCGAACTTGATCATGTAGTCTGGGTGGGTCGTGGCTCCGAGTCCAGTCAAGATACCAGTCTCGGCAACGAAGAGAGAGCCAGTGCACACAGACATCAAGGTTCTCTCCCTCATAGGGTTCTTGGTCTGGATGTCGGCATAGGCCTTGATGAGAGCCATGGGCTCAGTGGCTGTGTTCTTGCCAAAGGTGGGGATACTGAGGATGTTATCAGTGCCGCCACCGGGAACAACGACAACGTCGAACGAGGCGAGCTTCTTGTGAGCCTCCTTGAAGGTGATGTCCGTTTTGAACGATGCTCCCTGGGCCGAAGTGACGAACTCGCTATCGCCAGCAAAGGTGAATTCGAAAGCCTTGCTTTCTGTAGAGTTGTCAGTCAGCTGCAGCCTTCGAGTTGAAGTGAGGATAATGTGATGGAATGGTGTAGTAGAGCACGCGATGTTTAGAGGAAGAGAAAGAGAAGCTTACCAGGGTCTTTGGGATCATGGCGAGCATGACTGAGAACCTCTAGAGGACCGATGAAGTCGAGGGCGTCAAGGCCTGGGTGAAGAGTGAACAGGACCTTGAGCACCTCGGGCTGGAAGCCTTCACCGTCCTCAGCAATTGCACTCATCGTGACCCGGTATTGTAATGTGGAGTTTGAGGAAGGAAGTTGTTTGGATTGAGACTCAGATGAGCCGGTGGGAAAAAGAGGAAGAGACAAAGCAGTGGATCAGGAGGAGCGCTGGCTTTTGTAGTGCAGGCAGGGAGCTTAGCTGTAGTTTACTCCTCATCCAATTGACTCAGGCAGGCACCTGTGATCACGTTGTTTGCAGGTACCTCTTGCCCTGCCAATGGCTCCTTCTCTATACTTTTACCCCGCACCACTCGGATCTACGTGCCAGACGGAAGGCGTGCAGTAGCGGGTAAACCTTGATCGAGAGAGCTCTGAAACCCTTCTCACACGACGAGTCGAGGTGGAGACCATTCTTTTAGATTCTGGTTGCCGAAGCAAGGATAAATCTCATTGACAATGCTTGCAACTGTTCCACAAAACACGTTTGAAGGCTCTCTCAGTGATGCGGGACTTGCAGACTTGCGTCTCCTGACGTTGCGTGACGATCGTCTGGAGCTGCCTTAGGGAAACAGCTACCCCACGCGAGCAGGCATGACTTGTTTTGGGTTTAGTTGGTTACGTCGGAGTGGTCATGCGACCATCTGTTTTGACAAAAGGAACAGCTCCGGAGTTTGTTCAAGAACTTGCGCAGGTCCTGTACGTATTCAAATTCTGCGGGATTAAGGAGTCCGTGGCTCCCAGATACAAAGCTCGACATGAGCCTGGAAAACGACTGAGCCCTTGACCAACATAAGGACTGACGATTGGGGTGTTTCCCAAGGCCATCGTACTCTCGAGAACTAGATTTCCCTCACGACTCATTCACCCATTCGAAGACACAACAAGATCTCTATGTGCTTTCAATATCGGCAGGAGCGGCATAGATCAGGCCGACAGTGTGCTCTCAGGAAGAGAATCACATGCAGTTTTGCTACATCGAGTCCACTGTACGAAAATGAATGCATCGGAGACGGAGAGCAGACGGCACGGTGGCAGTGGCGTTAGGACAAGGACACACCAGTCATCAGATACAAACCTAGTCATGGCGGGTATAGCTAGTCCATGCTGTACGAGTACAGGCTAGAGCACCAGGCCGCTTTGGTTGAAAGCAGTCCTGGTCAGGATGCGATTGCCGAAAACATGCCTTCCCGATCGCGTCCTGCATGAAATTGTGAATGATTCTGTTTGGAAGTAAGTAGGTAGCTGGACATTGAAGGGTCCAAAGGCTACATAGAGTAGAAGCTTGCAAATGTGTCAGTTTATCCAGAGGGGCAAGCAAGACATTCCGACGACAGCAGCAACAGCTCGAGCGCAAGATGGCTCATATCTGATTCGCTCGCCTTTTGATCCGATGCCTATACGGCACGAAAATGTGTGCCAGATTTGAAGGCTGATGAGAAAGAAGGAGAAACGACGACGCTTGGCTAAACGCGAAGCCGTAGCCGCCTTCCACAAACAGCAAACCCTCTTCTTGCCCTTCATCAACCGCACATGAGCGCAATCATTCGACCGCAGGTCGCTCTTCTGCGCCGACTGCATCGTGTCCCAATTTCACAATGCCTCATCGCCCGAAGATGGCAATCGACAGCGTCGGACTCGGCGAGCTACGAGGAACTACTTGATCAAATGGAAGCCGAGTTTCCAGATTCGGAGAATCCGTTGCCAAACTCGAATCACAAAGTCGAACGACCTGCACCAAAGGCAGAGCGACCGATGGCGCCAGAGCAACGCGCCGCATGGAGACCGCTAGAACCTTCTGGTCGATCGCAAAACACACCCGGTGAAACGCCTGATCAATCACGACCTACAGGTCGTATAGTGCCCAGTCGACCACTCTTCAAGCCTTGGGAGAAGCCTCCGAGCGTGCCCAGTCAATCACACTTCGAGCCCTGGGAGAAGTCCTCGAGCGTGCCCAGTCAACCACACTTCAAGCCTTGGGAAAAGCCTCCGAGCGTGCCCAGTGCCACCGAGCCTTGGGAGAAGAATCCGACATGGAAGAAGGGAATGACGACAGAAGAGGCGAGTGTCACAAAGCCTTGGAAACTGAAACCGAAGACAGAAGCCTCAAATGTAACTAGGGAGCGAAAGACAAGGACAGAAGATTCTAGGCCGCGCACTGAAAAATTGCCCGGGAATACCGGCTCTCCTTTTGAGGACAACGAATCTGCTTTGAACGACTTCATATCTCAAATCAAGTCACCATTCGAGAACAATGAATCCAAGTCTCACTCTGAATCCAACCCGACCCTCATAAGCTCTGATGAGGAGCCACAGCAACAAACGTCAGAACATGAACGGCTAGCAACTGTCCGTCACACGGCAGATAAAAAGCACGATCCTTCCAAGTCACCGGCCATGATCTCGTTGGAGAATACACAGATCATGGTGAAACGTTGGAATGTCCCTGAATACGCCGCAGTCTTTGACAACATCTTTCTTCGTGACTCATGTGCATGTTCGGCTTGCATAAACCCATCATCCCGCCAGAAGACCTTCGAATCGGCCGACATACCTGCCAACATCCGAATCAGATCACTCAGCTACGAGGGCAAGGATGTTATCATCTCGTGGAAGCACGATGTCCCAGGCTTCACTCCGGACCACCAAACTCGCCTGTCTCGCCAGCGTCTCGCAAAGTTGAGATCTGGGCTCGCCGTGCCTACATATGACTTCTTAACGACGGGCTGGGACACTGCATTGTTCGAGTCGAGCATGGTTGATTTTGACTACAACGAATACATTTCCGATGACAAGGTCCTGTACCAGCTCCTGCGTCAGCTGCATGTGTACGGTCTGGTGTTTGTCAAGAACGTCCCCGAAGCTGAGTCATCCGTTATCAAGACAGCAAATCGCATTGGCCCCCTCAAGAACACCTTTTATGGCGACACATGGGACGTGCGCAGCATGGCCAACGCGAAGAATGTGGCTTACACGGATGTACATCTTGGTTTCCATATGGACCTGCTCTACCTGCAGCAACCTCCAAAACTGCAGCTTCTGCACTGTCTGCGCGCGTCTTCAACAGGAGGCGTCTCTCTCTTCAGCGATTCCTATCGAGCCGCAGAACGACTTTTCGAAATGGACAAGGATAGTTTCAAAGCCCTCGCACACACGCCCGTCAACTTCCACTACGACAACGACAACAATCACTACTTCCGTTCTCACCCTACGTTCCAGCTACGTCGTGACATGCATGCCGCTTGGAACAAGAAACCGGACGCGAAACCAGGTTGGCAAGCTTTCGAGGCTGTCAACTGGTCCCCTCCCTTCCAAGCACCATTCACTCCTGCTAGGCCCACGGATGAGCCTGGAAGATATGCTGATTTTGCCAAGACCATACGTACGTGGCACAAAGCTGCACAAATGTTCAAAGACTTGATCGAGCTGGATCATGCCGTGTACAAGCGACAGATGGCTCCTGGTGAGTGTGTCATCTTTGACAATCGGCGGGTGTTGCATGCGAGGACTGCATTCTCTGGTGGTGAGAGGTGGCTTCGTGGTTGCTATATCGATGATGATCCGTATTTGAGCAAAACTCGGGTATTGGAGAAGAGGTTTGGAGCAATAAAAAAGCCTAGATTGGAGTAGCTACGCAGAACATGTAGTCTTCGAAATATGTGCATGTATGACCGTGTCCATTCTAAATTTCTGGCATGGAATGACGGTCACATATGTCCTCTGTTCGCCAGATTTAATCCGAGCTTCACTCCAAGATGCTCGACAAAGGATGCGGTTCGTGGCGGTACGAGTGCGTGAGCCCAAATTGCTTCTTTGCCACTTCCTCTGGCAACGTAAAAACTCACAGTGTTGGGTAAGGTATGGTCGAATATAGGGATGCCAGAGTGATGGAGCCTGGCAAAGCAATAATGCCAAGCCCATCACATGCCTCCCCGGGGGGAGCGATAAGATAATAATGGCAGAATCTCCAAAAGTTTGCCCTCTCAAGCGCCGGACCAAAAAAAAAACGACCAAAACGCCGCAGAGCCTTTTGAAACCCACAAATATACAACCACACATATATACACGGCGCCATCATGATGTTGAGACAAGTGTACGCAGTATCATCCAGCCGACTCGTTACACCCGCAAAGAAAGCTGACATGTGCAAAAAACTCTTTGCCTAAAAAAAAACAGCAAACCCAAAAATGCGCGCAGTAAGCGCCAACTGGACAAAAAAGCACCCCAAGTGCACGAAAACCCCAAAATGACCTTGTTCCTGCGCTACACGTCGTGCAGCGAAATCGTGCAACTGGCAATGGGCGACCTGCACTCGCTCAAACGACCGCTGGCCCAAAAATTCACAAAGAAAAACGACATCCACCCGTTCGAAGACGCGTCGTCGCTCGAGTTTTTTGCCGAAAAGAATGATTGCAGTTTGATGTGTTTTGGGAGCCACAGCAAGAAGAGGCCGCATACGATTACGCTGTGCCGTTTCTTTGACCACAAGGTGCTGGAGATGCTGGAGCTGCACGTCGAGGTCGAGACGTTCAGGACGCTGTCGCAGTTCAAGTCTGCAAAGGCGCGGGTGGGGCTGAAGCCTCTGGTCAGTTTCTCGGGCACGGCGTTTGACTCGCCCGTCGCAAACAGCTACACGCTTGCCAAATCGCTCTTGCTCGATTTCTTCAAGGGCGAGGACACGAATAATGTGGATGTCGAGGGTCTGCAGTATATGGTGCACATCTCTGTTGCCGAAGAGGAAGATGCCCAGCCGCCGCCCAAGATTCAGCTGAGGACGTACATGATTCAGACCAAGAAGAGCGGACAGTCATTGCCGCGCGTGGAGCTCGAGGAGATGGGTCCCAGGATTGACTTCAGAGTTGGCCGTGTCAAGGACGCCGATGCCGATATGATGAAGGAGGCGCTCAAGAAGCCCAAGGGTCTGGAGGCATGTGCTGGTTATATCCCTCTTTATTGTCCTGCAAATTTACTGACCGTGATGCTTCCCGCAGGCACGATCAAAGAAGAACATCGAAACCGACATCATCGGCGACAAGGTCGGCAGAATCCACCTGGGCAAGCAAAACCTCAACGATATGCAGACCAGAAAGATGAAGGGTTTGAAGAGAAGCAGAGACACCATCGACAACCCTGTCGACTCTGGCGACGACGAGGCAGAATCAGACGACGGCGGCGTCGAAATCAAGAAAGTTCGCGTCTAAGGAAGGGGGGAAAACACAGATATCAATGATATGGATCTCTCATTCAGTCGGTTTGCGAAGGGGGAAAAACACAAAAAGTCGCATATTAAAGCGTGGAGTTTTATTGGGAGGGTTGGCTTTGTGTTTTGTTTTTTGTTGCGTGTATCAAAGATGGAGAGATGTTTGCTTTCCCAATGCTTGTATCTCCTTTCCTGAATATCAGAACGCGTTTATCGCCAGGTTTCTCCTCCATGATAACTCGTGCTAGCACCTCGATCGTTCTTGCCTTGTGTTAGGCATCAGTCGACTCGACGGCGGCGGGCTTGTTCTGTACCATGCGCTGCAATTCGTCAGCCGTTTCTGCCAGCAAATCGGCCACACTGGAGCGCAACAACGAAGAAGGTGCATGATCGGAAGAAGGTGCATGATCGGAAGAAGGTGCGTGATCGGAAGAAGGTGCATGGTCAGAAGAAGGGGAAGAAGGTGCATCATCAAAAGACTTTTCTTGTTCAGCGAGGAGATGGAGGCTTGTGATTGATGAAAGCATTGAATCGACTGGTGTGGGAAGGAATGATGATGATGATGATGATGATGATGATGATGATGATGATGATGATGATGATGATGATGATGATGATGATGATGATGATGATGATGATGATGATGATGATGATGATGATGATGATGATGATGATGATGATGATGATGATGATGATGATGATGATGATGATGATGATGATGATGAAAGGCAGGCTGGCGATTTGAGGTATTGGGTCATTTGCTTGCATACCAGGAGGTTGCGCAGGAGGATCATGATTGTGACTTTGCCGACTGCGGGCACGTAGATTGAGGCGTGTTGTTTGACGGTGGGAGGAAAGTTCTGTATTTTGTGAGTTTTTGTTGTTTCTTTTGCCGACTTTTCTTATTCTCTCGTACCTTTTCGCTAGAAAAGTTGATGCACACGGCACCATCTCTGAGCTTCTCGACAGGCACCTTGAACTTGTCGCCAGGAACACCGCTGATGACGACGTCGCTGACGGCAAGGCAGTCGTCCATGGTCATGTCTGGCTTTTCTTCGACAACATGCTGCTGGCTACGCAGACCTTGTCCACGGGTGAATCTTTGCACGCCCGTCACATCGACCGAGTAGACGTCTGCACCATCGTTGGCCAACAGGGCAGCCAATGGTCTTCCGACAACCTCGCTCCTGTTGATGACGGTGATTCTGCGGCCCCACAGCCTCGAGCCGTAGTCCAAGATTGGGTTGTAGATGTTCAGGTACTCGAGAATCTTGATCATGGCCAAGGGCGTGCAGGGCAAGATTGACTTTTGGGTGTTGTGGGGAGGGTCGAGGAAGCGGATGTTCTGGTACATGTTGTTGATGAGCTTGGGGCTCAGGCCCTCGACATCCTTGTGCATGTCGACGACGTATTGGAGGGTGCGGTCGCGGGCGCTGTCAAAGACCGGGTAGTAGACCAGGATGCCGTCGACCGAGTCGTCCTTGTTGGCATTGCGGATGGCTTCTTCGAGCTCCTCGCGCTCGACTTGGCGCAGGGTAAAGGCAAAGCCGCTGTGGTTGAACAAGTCTTAGCCCAGAGCGCAGGTGGTAGGAAAGAAGCCTCACTTGTCGGTGCATGTCTTGCCCGTCCAGTCGGCGTACATGCGCGCCGCCGGGTCCTTGTTGGCGAGGAAGCCCACCAGATGAGGCTTGCGGTCGACTTTGGCGAGTCCATCCTGCACTTCTGCGGCGAGTTTCTTTGCAATGTTGGCTGCAAGGACGACCTTGCACGACGAGATGGCGGTGGTCGAAGCGTCCATCTCTCCTATCTGGATCAGATTGCCGTATGGAGCAGTCAGAAGCCGGGCAGGTGTTGAATTCCTCGTATGCGTCTCTGTCCTGAACCAAGTTGCTATTTGGAACTTCTAGTCTTGTGCCTGTGTAATGCCTCAAAAATTATCCTCCGACTCATCCCACATTGAAACCCCCCCACCAAGAACGTCCCACCTCCACCAAAAAGGAAAAAAATGTGCTTCGGCATTCACGCCAGCCAATGAGAAGGCACTTTCATAACTTGCATCCAAAAAAAGAAGGCACGGACCGGGCACGTCATTGGGCAACCACTCGCGGCCAAAGAAGCAATCTTTGTCGTGAAAACAACCATCAAGAATGTCCGATATACAACTCTACCTGGTCGAGGTCGACAAGGACAAGGACGAGGCGCGAAAGCTGGCCGCCAGATCCGCCCAAGCCCTTGCCTCGGGCGACCTCAACCTCGTCCAACTCATCGAAAATGCCGGCGACTATATCAATCACGAGGACGCTTCACTGCGGATCAAATCTCTGGCCTACCTTGCCCATGTCCTGGAACAGGTTCCCCCTAAAGTGCTCAAAGGCCAACAGCGTAGCCTGCTATGCAACTTTATTCTTACCAGAGTGACCGATGATACCGAGGGAACTGGTCATTGCGCGAGGGCTCTCATGGCCCTTGAGAAGTTGGGCAAATGGGACCAGGAAACCGCCGCCAAAATTGCAAATACGTTCGTTGTATTCTCAACATGGCCATCCTGAGGCTGACATTACACAGCTTTGTAAGCGACGCTCAGACTCTACGCCATCACAAGCTGCAGAGCGAACGATTTGCTATCCTCCAATTGCTGGATTTGTTGCTCCGAAACTATCGCAAAGGTGAGTCGGATCAGATGGTGGCATTATGGGCAGATGCTGATGATAAGGAACAGCGCTTAAGGACCTTCACAATGACGACCATGACTTCCTTGCGAGATTCATCACATACTTTGACGGAGAGAAGGATCCCAGGAATCTCATGGTTGTCTTCTCCATCTTGCAAGTCCCAATGACCGAGTGGGATCTGGGACCTCATGCTCAGGATCTCTTTGACTCCGTCTTTAATTACTTCCCCATCACCTTCAAACCGCCTCCGGGCGATCCGTACGGCATTACCGCTCAGGATCTCAAAGCACGCTTGCAGGATTGCATCTCAGCGAGCTCGGAATTTGCCCCTTACTCTTTTCCTGCGCTTCTCGATAAACTCGACTCCAGCTCCATCAACACAAAACGTGATGTTCTCGCCGCCCTCAAAAGCTGTGTCAACAACTACGACCCTGCCACCATCTCTCTTTACTCGGTCACACTCTGGGACTCGTTGAAGTTCGAAATTCTCAACTCTGAAGAACAGGATCTGGCTCAGGAGTCTTTGGATACGCTTGCTGCGATTGCAAACCAGTTGACCAAGGTCCAGGAAGGTGCTCTGACCGCATACATCAAGCCCATCATGAAAGAGTGTAATGAGCACCTTGAGGATGCTCCCACAAAACAATCACAAGCCGCTGGACTCATTCTGGACAGCATTGCGAGGACTTCTCCGGAGCTTGCTAACACCCTCACCAAGGCTGTACTTCCGCATTTGTTCCAACTCTTCCAGTCGTCCGACTCCATCTCCAGGAGGCGCGGACTTGTTGAAGTGTTGAACTGCCTGATTGTCGCCACCGAGCATGTTTCTGCACAATGGAAAATTTTCAATGACGAGGGAATTCTTGTCGCAGATCGAGCCGACCAGAGCGCCTTGCGGGATTGGAGTGCCGAGATCTTGGAAGCCTTGCTAAGAGCTGTCGTCAATGCTCCCAAATCAGAAGTGTCCTTCCGCCTATTTGCTATTGCAGGCCTCGTTGGCATGATTTCCATTCCAAAAGTGCTGTCTGACAGCGATGTCTCACGGATCATCGAAGCCTTCACAGATATAATTATCCAGGAGCGTTCTGCTGTAAACTCGGAAGTGGAGTCTTCAGCTATCAGAGGATTGACTGTGGCTGCACACCACTGCCCAATTGTCACTACAGAGAAAGCAATTCCCGCCTTCCTCGCCGAACTTCCGGATAACCCGGGTGTCGTCTCTGGATATGAAAGAGTTCTCGAGGCATTCACCAAGCTGAGCTCTGAAACACAAGTCTTTGATACTGTTGTGTTGCGCTTGAAGAACAAACTCCAGGCTGCTCTGCATCAGGAGGCGAACATCACATATATCCACGCTCTGCTCATGGCTATCCTGTTTGCCTTCTCCAATGGATCTCCAGGGACCGAGGACGGGATTATCAAATTCTCATACTTTACAGACATCGCAAAGCCGCTTCTCAACCGAGCTCTTGGTGTCTCAGGAAGCGATGCTCGCTCACTAAGCGACCACACGAGCGTAGACATCATCGGCCGTATCAGCAACATCATTCTCAAATCGCAAACAATGCATTTGCAAAATCAAGTGCTGGCAGAGTACGAGTCATCATTTACCTCTTTCGGAAACAATACTACACCTGACGCCTACTCCAAAGCCGCTGTCATTGCCTCACTCCATCTTAACGCTTCATTCCAGCGGGAGGCGTTGAACCCTGAGGCAGCCACAAACCTACTTGGAGCCCTTGCCCGCACTGCCACTAGCACATCCACATTACCAGATGTTCAGCTTTCAGCCCTGCGCCAAGCTGCTCTGGTCGTCAACAAATTCATACCTCCCACTGATTTAGAGCAGGCTCTGGTCACCACGTCTACGGACGTAGAATCGTTGCTAGGTCCAAATCGCTCAACAGAGTCGATCATCCTGGCGTTCTCAGTTGCCAAGGGGTTGCTTGTTCAAGGCAAGAGCAACAAGTACACAACTAGCTATCTGCAAAGCCTGCTCGAGCTGCTGTCAGACGCCACGTTCGGCAGCGTGTCAGCCCGTGGCTTTGTCACTCTCCTCGCGCCAGACGACATCCTCTGCAAAGAGAACCACTGCATCGTGTCAGGCCTTTACAAGCAAAAGACGTTCAACCAGACCGTTCCCACCATTTCCGCCTCGAGCAAATCCGCAGACCCGGCCATCAAGCCAAACTACCTTGTCGCGCTCTCTGGAATATTGAGATGGCTTCCTCACAGCATCATTGAAGGCTCGCTGCCCACGTTGGTCCTGCTCCTCCTCCAATCCCTCGATCTGCAAGGGAAATTGCATCAAGACGTCAAATCGGCGACCCTCGTGTCCCTCGAAGCAATCATCACCAACAACGCAACCGCGCTGTTTGAACACGCGTCAACGCTGATCTCACGGTTACTCGCCTGTTGTTGTACAACGGTCAGCGGCGAGAACAGCAACACGCCACAAGTGCGCAGAGCCGCATTGCGTTGTTTGACTCTTTTGCCGGCAAAGTTCAAGACGGAGGCCGTCGTGCCGTACAGACGGCAAGTCGTCAAAAGGCTGCTCGCTTGCCTGGACGATGGGAAACGTGCTGTACGGACGGAAGCGGTGAGGTGCAGGACTGCTTGGTTGGGTCTGGACCAGGAGGAGTCCGACCAAGAGTAAGATTTGGGTCTTTTCTCTAGGAGCTAGGTTCTCAGAATAGGACCCTTCGTTTTCCCCGTCCAAAAATCCCATGTTTGGCTTTTTGCTTCTTCGGTGTGTGTTAGATTTAGAGTATAGAGTTTCGAGGAAGGAAAGTATCCTTCATACTTCCTTTTGACAGTCGTTTCCTCGACAGCTTTCGTTTCTTCTGGGAGGTTTAATTAGTAGAAATCAAAAAGATCCAGATAGGTAAGTCTACAAAAAAAGAAAATGCCCTTGGCGTCTTTGATCCTAAGTGAGTGGGTTTCCTTCCATGCGCAAGGTTAAGGAGAGCGAGATGTTCTAGAGGCGTGTTTTCATTTTTGGGAAAAGAAGGAGCCATTCTCAATGTTGTCTATCCCATCCCTTTTGGCTATTGACTATCTATCACTATTTTCAGAAGATGCCTGGATCGCAGACTGGGAAACCAGATACCGTCATCGTATCGCTATCGCCCATGCTCCTGTCTCTCAAACGCAGGACCGCAAGTTGAGACATGAAGCTTCGGGATTAAAGGCAAGAGGGACAGGTATGAGGGGGAAATTGGTGGTTACGAATGCTCAGATCCATGAGTTTGTGTTTGCTACCAGGTAGGGATGTGGGGAAGGGTAAGTAAGGTGGGCAAGATTGGTTTGAGGGGATGGAAGGGTGACATTTTTGGTGATCGGAGATGCAAAAGGGCTGTGGCATATATATATATATATATATATATATATATATTGATAATCTGTAATAGAGATTGTATGGAAGTACCTACAATCTGACGATTTCGGTTTTCAGGTGTCTCTTTTATTTTCCTGCTGAACGGGGGGAGTAATATGTTAATTTCTGTTAAACGGGGGGAGTAAGATGTAAGAATTTCATCAAGTTGAATGTATAAAAGGAGTAGTAGAGAAACTGATTTGAATTGAGTAATTAGGTAAGAAACATAGAAGCGAAAGCATGTGAGAGGAGGTGTTTCTTGTTTGACATGTTTGTCCGCCATCATATAATTATATATTATAAACGATCAGGAACCAAGACCGAGAGAGAACCAGGAAACATGCATCGTCTTCTCAAATTTTGTAAATGGGAAAAGCGCAATTGGCTTTTGTATAGCATATTAATTTAACACCAAGACCCTCTTTTGTTCCCTTACGACAAGTAAAGTCCTTGGAAAAAGAAGAAAGACTTTCACTTCACCCGTAGGTAGAAAACATACTGTCCGGGTCACCCACTTCACCCGAAGAAACATACCGTCCAGGTTACCGACGAGCAACCATATCCCCCAAACGTTTCCCCCCCACTCCTTTAGAAGGTCTCTCCTTTATGATTTGGTCCTCCCAAAGTATCTCAGGCCCGGGGGGAACACATATACGCAACTATCGCTTTATTGACGCAGTACGTGTCCGTTCACATGCAAAAGCATGCACACAACTGCTCTATTCCGTGCAGAACAGGGGGGGGGATTGCTTGGTAGGCACGAACCACTTCAATCTCCTCTACAATATGATAGACGAGAGAGTCGATGACTTTTTTGCTGCGGTTGCAGGTTGATCTCCTTTTATAAGAAGCAAAAAACTGCACGGGCCCAAAAAAGTTGAGCAATCGCAAAGGGCACGAACACCGTCGCAGCACAGCCTGGTTTAGCTGCACTTTTGAGACATTCGGGAGAGGAAGGGATTTCAAACGCACCACTCTAATGAGTAGCTTCATTCGAGTAATGTGTTGTTCTTTATTTTCGTTCTCATGATAGACGGTATCCAGAACATCCAGCGAGTTCACTGGCAAAGTTCTGAATCCGCTTACCGGTGGACTCAAAAGTCGCCGACAAGTTCAGGTGCTGCCATCCACCCATACTTCACAACTACCAATCCTTGACATCGAAACATCCATTCTTATCCCTAAAAGCAATCCACCTATCCGCCCATCCTTTCATCCTCTCTCTCCCCTTCGCACTCCCCACGTTGACCGTAGGAATGATCTTCTCAATCCTCAGCGCACAACAAAACATACTCAGCTCCCTAAAACTACTGTGTTCCGAATACGGAACGCCGAAACACTTTGCTCGGTTTGTCGATCCTCGTTGCGGAGACAGGTCTTTGATGCTGTATGATGATTTCCAGCTCGAGGAGTAGAGAATGGTGTCAACCTTGGGTGTTTCGAGGCGTGACGAGGGAGGTTTGTAGTTCCAGCCAGAAGGGCGAAAGCCGATGCAGCGGTCAAAGTGGTCGGCGTAGCCTTGACGGTAATCATCAAGAGTCTCGGCGCGAATCTCAAAAATCGGCGTCAAGTGAACTTGAGCTTCGCGTGGATCACTGGTGAGCAAGGCGCTGAGTTCCGGGTCTTCCAGCGCGCGACAAATTCGCTGTTTCCCTGCCGGGGCGTAGAGCTTTGATTTAAGCGCTCTGGCTATGCCTAGAGCTATGCGTTCTTTGCCGATGCTGTACGTGCCGACGACAACGAGGAGGCGGGCGGCTTTTGTGCTGGTCAGTTTGCCGTTTCCGTGAAGCTTAAGTGAAGTCTCATCAGAAAGTTCTGGCTTGATAATTTTGCCATCGTCGTCAGTGGACTCGGGCTTGATTGCGGATTGTGAGTCTTTGCGGACGAAACTCGTCATGCTTGCGCTTTCTGATTTGATGGTTTCCAGTACAGTAGAGTCATCGTTATATCTGACACACATGTCGGCGCAAGCCTTGATGACGTCTTCTTGCTCGGGGAAGGCGTATTTCGGATTCAGATATGTTGTATCAAGATAGCAGACATCAATCTTTTGATCCTTGTTCTTTCCAGTAACATGGTCTTGCACATCAGGTCGTAATAGAGGATGCTCCAGATGCATACGACAAGCTCGAAAATCTCCACAATGCAAGACTCGATGCAACTTCGGATTTGGACTCTTGTCGAGCGGCTTCTCAAACAGAAATAGGGATGAGCCAGGGCAGTGATTGGCCGAGATCATGGTTACTGTAACACCAGGCGTGCCCGGGACTGGCGTTGGTACCTCCCATTCAAGCGGAACAACGTATTCAGGATTGACACGCAACTGCTGACGAACCAGATTGCCCGTGACTTTACTGCAGTAAATTGGGCCATGGGACCAGGTACTGGTCAAGCCGACATAATGGTCGCTGTGGAAATGACTCAAGAAGTAAGCTTTAGTACCTGCGACAGCACCGTAACGGAAGGCATCAACAGCGATATTGGTGCCTGGCAAGATTTTGTAAAAGGGGCAAGTGCGGGTATAGGCGGGTTTCCCGCGTGATGCATTCTCGGCAGCGGCAGCATTGGCCCATGCCATGTCTTCGGAGCGACTTGTCATGAGTTTTGAAAATGCCGAACCACTTTGATTATTGTCGGTAGAGGGCTGTGGTTGACTTGGTCTTGCCGGACGAGCGGGTTTTAGGAAACGAGCAGCTGCGGGAACTTTGGGCGAAGGCTTCTCCTTCTTCTCAGGAAGAGGCGTCGGATTTCCATCGAGGCAGTTGTTGACGTGTATGCCAGCATCCGATTCTGCAATGCCGGCAAGACTGATGCTGCAGATGGGACATGAAGGAGAAGCATTTGATTCTGCAACTTCAACAATGTCGGCGTCTTGTAAATTGCCGTCTTCGACCATGTCCAGATTGATTTGCTCCTGTTCCATCCACAACCTTTCAACATATTCTTCTCCCTCATCATAAACATCATCTTCAAAGTCGTCAGCTCCCTCTTCATCACCAAAGTTATCCTGTTGTGCGACTGACGCGGTGATTTGTTGTTCTACCGACCGTGACTCTGTGTTGGTCAAAGCAGGTGACGGCTTGCTTGGCTGTTGGCTGTCTCGGTCATCTTCGCTGTCGGACTCTTCCATAAAAGGGCCGGATGGTGTTTTGGTGGCAGGCTGTACTGGCGTGGCAAGTGGAGATTGCTTGTCCTCGACTGGCGACAGCTTCCGTCTCTTGACTGGTCCCATGTCCTCGTTGAAGCGTGCCTCTGGCTCTTGTTGGACGTCAAACTCAAGCTCTTTCGCTGGCTCCTGTTTGACCTCAAACTCAAGCTCTTTCGCTGGCTCCTGTTTGACCTCAAACTCAAGCTCTTTCGCTGGCTCCTGTTCGACCTCAAACTCAAGCTCTTTCGCTGGCTCCTGACTCTTTGTTGACAAAGGGGCGAGATCGGCGACAAACAAGCCATCGTCCTTTTTGAAGAAAGACAGGATGCTGGCATTGCCCTTGGGCTTGGTTGGGCCTGTCTTTTTCGCGCTGCTTATCGTAGCAGCCTTCTTCATGGCGGCGGCTATTTTGGGTTGCTGCGGTTTTGATGCGCTGGAACTGCGAGGCGGCATTGTAGTCCTGGTGGCGGCAGGCATGAGTGGCGAATTGGTCGTGGATGATTCCCTTAGGCGTGGATGTCCAGATTGCGGAGACGGCGGTCTGCCCACTGATGGAAGCACATGTGATGCTGATGCGGCGTCTCTATTTACTCGAGGATTGCGGAACATGTGGCGGTGGTCAAATGCAAAGAATGAACTGGTCAATGACGCGTAAAGTGCTTCGCCCTCAGCTGCTTTCGCGTTGTGCTCGTATACACCGCCAAGACCTACGAGTAAACACTGTTACATGTAACATCCATGGAATTAATAACACTTCATTACGATTCGCTTTGTTCGCATTTTGATCTATGTAAAAACAGAAAGTGCACCCCACCTTGCCTGCTGCCATCCGTCTGCTTCCCAGCTCCACCCCATGCTTGTTTTCCACCATTTGCACAACCCAAGACATGCAGAAGCACTCAATCCTGCGGAAAGAAAGGAACCTTGGCGGAAAGAGCGATGAGAGAAATCTTGAGAAAATACTGTGACGTGACCTTCACGACCGCTATGGAAGGAAAACAGTGCGAGCTCAAGACCATGTTGGAAAAGACTGCCCTCACGGAAACATGCTGTGGCCCGCATGATGATTGGTCAAGTTTGTCAGAGGTTTAGAGAGCCGAAAAGACAAAGAGCTGGGACAAGCCGCGTCAGTGGTGCCGCTCGGGCGGAGAGAGCTTTGTTATGATACTCACATTGTTAGTCGCAGCAATGGCAATGCTGTCCTCGAACGGATGCCAGCTCATGTGCAGAATCTTCTTGTTAAAATCAATTGCATCCGCATCCGTCTCCTTGCGCATTCTGCTGCCCTGGCCGGCCGGGCTGGTGGCTCTGCTGTTGCCCTTCTTGTCCTTGGCTCCGTTCATGGGTGTTGGAATGCCGACCTTTTTGGCCTTGAAGGCGCTCTTGTCGGCTTGCAGCACAACCTCGGTATCCTTGCCCGCTTCTGACGGATAGATCATGAAGTTGTTGTTGTAAGAACCAGTCATGACATTCTTGGCATCGCCCGAGAAGACCACCTCAAACTTGTCAAAGATGCTGTCGTTCTCATATGTGTCACAGAGTCGTGGTCGAAGGTGTTCGTGGATGGGGATTGTCTTGACTGGTTGCCTCTCCATGTTGACATCCCAGATTTTGACTGTGAGGTAGTCGCGAGAGAGGATATAGCGACCGTCATGTGAGAAGCGCACGTCTGAGATGGATGAGATGATCTCGGAGAAGAAGGAACGCGATGAAGGGTCTTCCTCCTGCTCAAATTCTGGTGAATTGTTAGCCGGCGCGTGCAAAACTCGCATGGACCGCAAAGACTTACGTTTGGCGTGAGAGTCGCACAGAGCTCTCTCGCGCATGTCGGCCAGCTTGATGGTTCCTTTGCTGCTGGCATACATGAACCAATTGCAGCTCATGGGATGGAACTCTGCGGCGGTGATGACTTCTGTCAACTCCTCCATGTTGGCGGGCTTGATGTCGACAATGTTGAAGCTCTGGTCTTGGATGTTGAGGTTCCACAAGTTGATGCGCAAATCATCACTGCTGATATAAGTCTCGCCATCGCTGTTGACGGAAATGCTGTTGATGTGGTAGGCGTGGGCGTTGGCATAAACACGACGGGGTACGGCGGCAATGACTGTATCGTGGTGGGTCATGCGAGGGAAGGTGAGATCGGCGACGGTGCGGAAGTGTTTGCTGGGCGCTCTGACGGGACCGCCGCCGTTGGCGCCACTCGCGCCAGCCGGGGTCAGATCTTGTGACAAGTTGTTCTCGGCGACAACCTTGAGCGACTTTTCAAAGACCTTCCACAGCTTGATGGTCTTGTCGTTGGTCGACAGCAGGTAATGCGAGGCGTTTTGTCTCCGGCACCACTTGATCTTGTTGATCTTTTCCTCAATCTCAAGCGACTTGAGGTAATCGAACTCGGGCTCGTGTGATTGGAACTCAGTGTGGAACTTGTACTCGCACGTTTTTTTCTTGCCTGTGTCAGCGCCTGAAGGCCGTTGGTCAGGGTGGGCGGGGATGGTTTCTACCGTCTCATTACGTTCAAAGAGAACAACGCGGCCGCCTTTGTCACCGGTGGCTAGGTAGTTGCCCGTCTGGTCAAACTCGACTGTGGAGATGATGTCGGCTGCGGTGACTGGTCAGCAGCGTTTCATGCGGTGGGAGGAGATTGCCGACGCATCGCGTACCTTCTGTAATGTCCTCGACATCTCCCTTGTCACCAAAGCACCTGTGTATCGCGTGTCAGTATGCGTGGTTATACTCGAGTCTTGTCAAGACAAAAAAAAATATGTCTGCAGGGGCAGCAGCACGTGGTTCCGGCGTTGCTTGTGGCGGGCGGCGACATGGGACAAGAAGCCACGAGAGAACGGATGGCTCGGAGGAACATGGATAGGATAGGCAGGACTCACTGGGTAAACTTCCAGGTCGGAGGCTGCTGCGAGTCGCCGTCCACCATTGTTCCTGATGTGTGTTGATCGAGCAAGATGCAAGACTGTGTCCGGGTGCTGGGAATGTTGTGGCTAGGCCGAGTTGGATGGATGCTCCAAACTAGACCAGGGCAGAGCGCTTCGCAGACTGCTTGGATTGGTAGAGGGTAGAGAGTGCTGGAAAGGGTGGATGGGTGAGAGCTTCAGCTTCGGATGATGTCAGGTCGGCCAAGGAAGGTGAAGAGGCAGCTGCTACAGCACAGTGCGCAGGGGCCGCGAGAGGGTGAAACGGCGGCCGAGGCGTGAATTGGTAGGGCGGGGGTATCGACAATGGGCGGCAGGCGGATGAGTTGGTGAGATGTCGGCTTGTTGTTTGGTAGAGAGTGTCGTCAAGATGCCCGAAGGGGTGCGTTTTCAAGAGCGAATTGCAAGGGAGACTCTGTTCGCGGGGCAGCGCTTTTTCCAACACAACCCCAATGCCAAGCTCGTAACATGCACTTTTCGACTTCCTGCTTCCTCTTCATACACTCCCGTCGTCTATTTTCTTCTGATACACTCAACGGTTGTTGTGTTTTTGAGAGAGCAAATCGCTGTCCCATGCATAGGTAGTTATGTAGGTGGAAGCAGGAACCTCTGGCCCCTGTCTAGAAACAACCTCTTGCTGTCTTACAAGAAGAAGCTAGCTTCTTCGGAGACTGTTCTATGTATCCGTGTGTCTGTATGCCACGCATCTGCTAAAGTTGCCTCTTTATCTCCCCATACAATGGTCGCCTGCATGCTGCATACATGCTCTCGTTCACTCAGCGAGAGAAGGTCTCCACAGCGATGCTTTTGACTCTATCAATGTTAGTTACACTCTGGGAGAACCCCTAGGGATCCCGATCCCTTGCTTCATAGATATCTGTGGTCAGTCACTCAGGAACATCTCTGTAATCACTTCTCCATGAGTTTCTCCAGTTTTTTGAAATTCTTCATGGTCGGTTTTTTAATTGCAGAGGCGTCAGCAGGAAGCTGTGCCAGTTGCTGCGTGACAGCTTGATCACAGAGCAGCTTCGAAGAAAGGGCGCCTTCGTTCCTGCCTCTCTGAACAAAACGACATCTACGCTCCTGCCTCCACTTATTTTATATATTGATAGAAGAGGTTGAATATCCATACGGAAGGCAGAGCAGATCGGCAAGTGTCACAAGGAGCCGGGGAGTGTTAGCCGAGGTTTTGACATATTCGAGACGGTGATTGGTTCATTGGCCAGATCTCCGTCTCTTGTCGAGAAAGCTGAATCGGAGACCCGTAGACGGCCGACAACACCCTTTGCCATCGAGATACCTCGTCGCCAATCTCCTCTCTCCACCGTATAATTCGATCAGTTGCCGTCTCGGATTGGGCTGCTTGTTCAAACACATAAGCACAGTCGCCAGTATGAGCTCATTCGGTGTGCGACAGTTTGCTGCTTCGTCGAGGGTGGGTTTGGCTCTACATGCGGGCAAAATTGATTGTAACTGACGGCGCATTGGCAGTTCTCGCAGGGTCTCCGAAGACAGCAGGCTCGCGCCTTCTCCCGCAGCACTCCTGCCGCCCGTATCATCACCAACCAGCCCCTTCGCGCAAAGGAGGCGTCGCCCTTCCTCAGCAACAAGTACCCCGTCATTGACCACGAATACGATGCCCTTGTCATCGGTGCTGGTGGTGCTGGTCTGAGAGCGGCCTTCGGTCTCGCCGAGGCCGGCTTCAACACGGCCTGTATCTCCAAGCTATTCCCCACCAGATCCCACACAGTCGCCGCCCAAGGTGGTATCAACGCCGCCCTCGGAAAGTGAGTGACGACACGATTCGCCACAGGCAAAAGAGTCGGAGCTGACAGTTCATTGTAGCATGCACGAGGACGACTGGAGATGGCACATGTACGACACAGTCAAGGGTTCCGATTGGTTGGGTGACCAAGACGCCATCCACTACATGACCAGAGAGGCACCCGCCTCTGTCATTGAGCTTGAGAACTACGGTTGCCCCTTCTCACGTACCGATGACGGAAGAATGTCAGTAATTCTTCGAAACACACACATGTCTACGGCCTACTGACATGCAACAGCTACCAGAGAGCATTCGGTGGTCAATCCAAGGAGTACGGAAAGGGAGGACAGGCCTACAGATGCTGCGCCGCCGCCGACAGAACCGGACACGCCCTTCTCCACACACTCTACGGACAATCGCTCCGCCACAACACAAACTACTTCATCGAGTACTTTGCCACGGACCTGATCATGGAGAACGGCGAGTGCAAGGGTGTCATCGCATACAACCAGGAGGACGGTACCATCCACCGCTTCCGTGCAAACAACACTGTTCTGGCTACCGGTGGCTACGGACGTGCTTACTTCTCATGCACATCGGCCCACACATGCACCGGTGACGGTATGGCCATGGTTGCCCGTGCCGGTCTCCCCAACCAGGACATGGAATTCGTCCAGTTCCACCCTACTGGCATCTACGGTGCTGGATGCCTGATCACCGAGGGATCTCGTGGTGAGGGCGGTTACCTGCTCAACTCGGAGGGTGAGCGATTCATGGAGCGTTACGCCCCTACCGCCAAGGATCTTGCCTCTCGTGACGTCGTCTCGCGTTCCATGACCATGGAGATTCGCGAGGGCCGTGGTGTTGGTCCCGACAAGGACCACATCTACCTCCAGCTTTCACACTTGCCCGAGGAAGTCCTCCATGAGCGTTTGCCCGGTATCTCCGAGACGGCGTCCATCTTCGCCGGTGTCGACGTCCGCAAGCAGCCCATCCCCGTCCTTCCCACCGTCCACTACAACATGGGTGGTATTCCCACAAAGTACACTGGTGAGGTCATTACTCAGGACGCCCAGGGCAACGACCAGGTCGTCAAGGGTCTCTTCGCCTGTGGTGAGGCTGCCTGTGTCTCGGTCCACGGTGCTAACCGTCTTGGTGCCAACTCGCTCCTCGACTTGGTCGTCTTTGGCCGTGCCGTTTCTCACACCATCCGCGACAACTTCACCCCTGGACAGAAGCTCGACGCCATCCCCGCCGACGCCGGTGCCGAGGCCATCAACGTCATCGACCAGGTCCGCACCGCCGACGGTCCCAAGACCACCCACGAAGTCCGTCTCGCCATGCAAAAGGTCATGCAGACCGATGTCTCCGTCTTCCGTACCGAGGAGTCGCTTCAGGAGGGTGTCCGCAAGATTCGCGACGTCGACCAGCAGTTCAACTCTGTCGGCATCAAGGACCGCAGCATGATCTGGAACTCTGACCTTGTGGAGACTCTTGAGCTCCGTAACCTCTTGACTTGCGCTGTTCAGACCGCCGAGTCTGCTGCCAACAGAAAGGAATCGCGTGGTGCTCACGCCCGCGAGGACTACCCCGACCGTGACGATGAGAACTGGATGAAGCACTCCTTGACGTGGCAGAAGAACCCCCACGGCAAGGTTGACCTCGGCTACCGAAAGGTTACCGGCACCACCCTCGATGAGGCTGAGTGCAAGGCCGTTCCTCCTTTCGCAAGAAAGTACTAAGCATTTCAATTGTGGCTTTGAACTTGTTTGATAGGGAGAGTCCTTATAGATGGTCGTTGGAGGTTGAAAAAAAGTCACTTCCACGGTGTGGTACGTCGCGGCTATTGTATTAGCAAAATACCTATCTCTTTCTTTCTCGTTCCATATCCTCTTCGACGTTGATGCCAGCAAGTGTTGGTGTTCTTCTTTCTTGTACGTATGTAAAGCTCACTTTCGCGCCCTTTCATGTTCTTTGTCTTTCGTCTATTTCCCCCATTTTTCTATCTCCTTTCAGCTCCCCACCGTCCGACGCTTTCTCTTGCCTGTTATGCAAAAGCAAGACAGTATAAACGTTTGGCTCTATGGACTTCTTTTTGCCACAGTCAAATCACAGGGCACGCTTTCTATTACTTAGTGGTGAAGGACTGATCGTGCGAAGATTGCTGCCAAAGGCACACTTGCCGTTTCAATAAGCAACGAAACTATCCGACCAATGGCACGCTCTACCATGTAATATTCAGTGACTAGGTGTCTTGATGAAGATAACATTGTGACAGGGTGTTACTCAGGAAATGACATGTCGATGACAGGTTTTCGCGAAGCCTGTCTGCGGCTAAAGTGCTGCAACTGTGGAGAAACGGGTCATCAATGCGGGCAGCTGGAGAAGCTCTTACATGTATCCATTCGCCACAGAAAACAATGCCACTCGCACTGTATGATTGGCTCGCACTGGTTTATACCGAGCGTACCTCCCCAACATGTAAGGAAAAGTGCTGGAGGCGAGAGACACGGTAGAGTATCCATGACATAAGCGACGGCTTTCTCCCTGGAGATAGCATATTGGTAGGTGACTATGTAAAGAGCCTCTTCGCACATTTCTTCTCAATTCACAAGAACCACTTCCCATACAAGAAAATATTATGGCATCTTCATCATTCACAGACAAGCTTGCCCTCGGCGAGGCCAAGAGGGGCGAGAACAAGCGCAGAGTTGTCGTAACAGGCGGCAGCGGCAAGCTTGGTCGTTCGACAGTCAAGTACCTTGCCGATGAGGGTTGGGAGGTCATCTCGGTTGACACAAGACGTCCTATTGGAACGAGCGAGGATGGAAAGTCGGGACATGATGCCTACAGACTCGTGGAGATTGACCTGGAGGACATGGGAGCCGTTCTGGAGACCTTTATATCAATAGTATGTTACGATCCCACTGAATAAATTATAGCATAAACACTTACAACCTCTAGGATATGGGCTACAGCGGCATTAACGCCGTCGTACATCTTGCTGCCATCCCTTCGCCTGGACAGACCAACAGCTCAAGACAGTTCCGCACCAACACGATGAGCACGTACAACGTCCTTGAAGCCTGCCGCAAGCTGAAGATTAAGAACATCGTTCTTGCCTCGTCGGAAACATTGATTGGTATTCCCTTCGATCCCCATGCTCCTGAGTCTCTTCCCATCACAGTGGAGCACGAGAGAAGGCCCGAGTCTGCATACTCGTTGTCCAAGTTGATTGGCGAGACCATGGCCGAGCAATTTGTGCGATGGGATCCCGAGCTCAAGATCATCTCATTGAGATTCAGCAACGTTATGCTGCCTGAGGAATACAAGACTTTCGAGTCGTGGCAGAAGGACCCCATGGCGCGTTACTGGAACTGTTGGGGATACATTGACGCCAGAGATGGCGCTCAATCCGTGGCCAAGTCGTTGGAGAGCACTGCAAAAGGTCACCATCAGTATCTGATCGCTGCAGAGGACACCTGCATGAGACAATCGAATGACGAACTCGTCAAGGCCGCCTTCCCTGGCGTCAAGTACAACCCTACCTCTGGCCCCAATGACACACTTCTTTCGATTGATAAGGCAAAGAAGGAGCTCGGGTATAAGCCTGTCTACAAGTGGCAGGATCAGGTTTTCAAGTAGAGGAATAGGACACGATATAGACCCCGATTACTCATGTATACCATATGAAAACCTGCCGGTAACCGCGTTTCACGTCCTCTCTTCGCACTCACGGATACATCGTGACAGAAGAAAGGCCCGAGGGCCCCAAACGCCTGAGCATGAATTAGAAAATAATGCAGAGATGGATGCCGAAGGATCCCGTAACTTCAGCCATGATATATATGACAAAGAACCCACGAATCATGCATTGATGCAGGTCCTGAAGCCAGAGGACCCTATACGATGAGATACCATGCATTGTATCCATATGGATCTGCCCCCCCCCCCCCCCCCCCAAACACCCGAGTGGGTCGGAAGTATGATATCAATTTGCATCTACCCCGTAAGCCTCCGAAACGTCTCTACCATCACACGCCAAGGATAGTGGACCAATAATAGCGTGCTTAACTTTGTGCTTAATCGCAAGAAGGCGTGAATTCTTGACTGCCGTCAAGCATTTTGCAGATCGTATTCCCGGCTCCTTCGGGCGGTAGGGATACCTTAGATGGGTGACCCGAAGATCTCACATGAGGTCCACAGTAGTATCTCAGTGAGCTATCCTTGTTGCCTCAGTACTGAGGAGTCTACTCGAGCAGTACATGATGGAGGTACGCGAGGGAGACAACACACCGAAAACTTTCTTCTACTACTACTCTCAACAATAGACTTCTCGGCCGCGCTCTGGAGGCTCCTTCAAGGCGCCTAAAAGACTGTTTCACATGGTGATCAACCACTGCGATATCCATTTCGAGATAACGCGTGCTCCTAGGAGCCCGACTACGAGTAGTACCAGCTAAATACACAGACGTAAAGGTAGGGCAGACAAGATGTGTTATGGTATAGAGGCACACATGCTGTGAGGTGAGGTATAGCAGAGCTCACACGCTATAAGTAGCGTCATGACCCCCTCAGACTGCCATTCATCATCAAACAACACAACAGCAGCAACATATCGAGCCTCATCTCCATCTCCTCATATCCTTTCTTTGCTATTCAACAAAGTCAGAGATGCATACGTCAGGGAGATAAGATTGTGAATGAAGCCGCCGAAATCATCAACGCCCTAGGCCAGCCCCAACTCGCCAGCGTGGAGAAGTCTGATGGAGACAACATTGATGGCCAACTCACCAGCGATGCTGCTGATGCTGGTGCTCGGATTGGTTCGTTTTGAGGAGAGCACCCTGGAAGATCTTGGTAGCGAGATTGCCAAGTGATGGGCTGATATGGAAGTGAAGACACGCACAGATTTAAAATCCCTCAAACCACCCTCAATGGCTCAAGGCAGCGGTACTTGACGGGCTTCAAATAATGTGATGATGTCGGTAGGGAAGAGATCGTGGCGGGAGTAAGAACTCGTAGGCGAGATCCGACTCCGGATGAAGACAGTCTTAGATCGGACAACCCGGCAGTACCCCTGACGTGAGCTGTAGCTGCTGCATCACTATGAAAAGCTTGCGCTATGATCTGGCGCGGCACATAATTCGAATAGCATTCATAATGAGCGACCAATGGAGTTCGACGACAGCAGACAGTGGACACGATGTCAAGATAAGAGGCGGACGAAACACATGCCAAGTCTCATGCCAAGAGACTGCTGCGGCCAAGGGATCTTCCCGTTCAGGTACCTGCCTTTCTGGGCATTTCTCGAACTCGACATCACTTCGTATCGTCCAAGATGCCCTGAAAACGTGTTGACGTGCATGCCACTTCGCATAACAGCGCCTCGGTTACAGGCTTGACGCTGGCGATCATGGGTGGTATATCAGGAGGCTGTACGCAAAGCATCTTGCTTTGAGAAATCGTCAACTTTCTTGTCAACATGAAGATTACTTTTCTCCAATCGTTGGCATTGATACTTGCTAGTCAGGCTACATCTGCCGAGACTATTGGTCAGATCAATGGCAACAAGTATCTCTCACCGTACAACGGACAGAATGTTACCAATGTCAATGGACTGGTCACTGCCAAAGGACCCAATGGCATCTGGATCCGCTCGACGACTCCTGACAAAGACGACAGAACATCAGAATCTGTATACGTCTTTGACCGCGATTTTGGCAAGAATCTGACTGTGGGCGATGTTATTTCAATCAATGGCACTGTTACCGAGTACCGATCAAGCAAAGCTTACGTCTATCTGACCGAGATCATCAACCCAAAACTCGTGCAAAAGATTTCCTCGGGCAGCGTGGTAACCCCTTTGATAATCGGCAAGGATACTTTAACCCCTCCCACAAAGGCCTTCTCGGCGTTGGATGACGGAGATGTATTCGGTGTGCCCAACAATGTCAGTCTGATCTCCGTGACCAATCCGACTCTAATTCCTCGCGACTACGGAATGGACTTCTGGGAAAGCTTAAGTGGAGAGCTGGTCACTGTCAAGGGTGCTCATGCCGTAACCAAGCCATCAAGTTATGGTGATACCTGGGTGGTTGGCGACTGGAAAGTTACTGGGTTGAACAAGCGGGGTGGTCTGACCACTGTCGACAAAGGTATTTGATAGCGTTATCGCAAAATGAGTCTCATTCGTGCTGATTTCCATCGCAGATGCTAATCCCGAGGCGATTGTGATTGGATCTCCTCTCGATGGCTCCAAGAATCCTGCCTCAACCAGAGTTGGAGACACGCTCAAAGACATCACGGGTGTCGTGACTTATACCTTTGGATACTACACCATCTTGCCACTCACCGCCCTGAGCATTGTCAAATCTGTTGAGCCCGCACTTCCTCCGCCTACTACTCTTGTCTCCAGTGGTGATTGTGGTGGTCTCACCGTGGGCTCTTACAACGTGGAGAACTTGTACGCTGGATCCAGTCATCTCGTCAACATTTCCAATCATATCGTCAACTATCTCCGTGGTCCAGATCTTGTTTTCTTGCAGGAAATCCAGGACAATAACGGAGAAACGAACGACGCTGTGGTCACTGCAAACCTCACTCTCACCACTCTGATATCTGCAATCAGCAGCATTGGAGGACCGCATTACGAATTTGCCGATATCGATCCTGTCGATGACAAGGATGGTGGCGCTCCAGGCGGTAATATTCGTGTCGCTTACCTCTACAAGCCCTCTATCCTAAAATTACGCAATCCCAACCCCGGTTCTAGCACAGATGCGAATGAAGTTCTCCCCGGCCCTGAACTCAAGTACAACCCTGGACGCATTGATCCTCTGAACTCGGCATGGACAGCAAGTCGTAAGCCATTGGTCGCCGCTTTCGAGACACTTGACGGCAAGAATAGTTTTTTCACCATTAATGTGCACTTTGGGAGTAAAGGCGGCTCATCCTCAATTCAAGGAGATGCTCGCCCTCCTGTGAACGGCGGTGTCGAAGATCGTCAAGCACAAACGGAACTGACAAGCGTAAGTAACAAAACTCCCCTTCTATATCAAAGACTAAATAAAGGAAAAAACAGAACTTTGTCACCAAACTCCTGGCCGAAGACAAAGAAGCCAACATAATCGCCGCAGGCGATTGGAATGAGTTTTCGTTTGTCCAGCCCTTACAGACCTTTGAAAAAAATTCCAACCTGCGGGATCTGGATGATGCAGCTGACATACCTAAGCTGGAGCGGTATACCTATCTGTTCGACATGAACAGTCAGCAGTTGGATCATGTGTATATTAGCCAAGGGTTGAAGGCCAAGGCGAAGTATGAGCATGTACATGTCAATACTTGGGTTACGAGAGACGAGCAGATTTCGGATCATGATCCTTCTGTTGCCAGATTTTATGTTTGTAGAAAGTAGAAATCTAAAAGGAAGATCTGAGTCTCGGATGGCTTCTCCTTATTAGGACTCGAAGAAAATATAAAGGTTTCTTTGATTGATACCTGTTACAGCTTTTTTTTTTCTTTGAGATCACTTTTTGGATCAAGATGCACTCGTTAAAGAGAACGAACTATGTTTCATTCGCTCTTTGCCAGCCGAACTGCCTACCTCTCTCTGATGTGCCTTTTCGTTTCGTTTTTCTCTTTTTTTTTTTTTTTCGAAAATATAAGCATTTGCGCCCTTCTTCTTCTTGTTATTATCAATTATTAATTATACATTACTATATACATTATATCAAATTTTAATCTACACACATCTTTCTCTCTCTCTCAACCTCAAGCCATTATATATATATATCTTCGTTCTATAAGACAAACCAGTCTCTCCACCCTCCCTCTCCACAACATTAAAAGAAGAAAAGTGTAGCAAAAAGAAAAGAAAAGAGGAAGAAAAGAAAAGAGGAAGAAAAAGAAAAGAAAAGAAGAAGGAAACCTTTCAAGCCCTCGGCCACATCGAAGCATCAACCAAACACTCAGGCCTCGACGGATTGCTAGCCCTGCCGACACTCAACCCCCTCCGCCGTCCCACAAACATGACCCTCTCAGGATAATTGCTAATCACGGCATCGACGCCATCATCCACCAATTTCGAGATGGTGACCTCGGCATCCACGGTCCAAGGCACGACTTTCATGCCCAAGCCGTGCGCCTGCCGCACGACATCTTTGGTAGTAAAAGGGACGTAGCCGACGGAGTTCACGGTGGCGTCGGGCGTGAGACCGGTCCCGTGATTGGGGGAGAGGATGGAGGCGCCTATACTGTGGGCCGCAAAAACCCAGTTGCCGTTGTAGGGGGCAGCGGCGAGATCCAGGCCGCCGAGCCACGGGTAAACGCTGTTGTTGAGCCAGGGGTAAGTGTTGCCCGTGGCGTCGGGGGCGACTGTTGTTTCGTCTAGGAGAGCGACGAGGGGGACCGAGGGGTACAGCGCGTGGATGCCGATTAAGGTGCGCCAGTCGAAGGATTGGATGGTCACGCGGTCTTGGAATCCGTGTTTGGTGATGATGGGCATGAGGTCGGTGATGTAGGTCTCGAGCGGTAGTGTCTCGTTGGGTGCTGTGGGCGACAGTTTGGTTTCGAGATTGATGGTTACGCCCGTGTCGCCGTAGCAGGTTATTAGTTGTAGGACCTCTTCGAGAGTCGCGATGTTAGTGCCAGGGTGCACTGTTTTTGTTTGTTGATCAGTAAATTAGTTTTTGATGGTCAGAAGGAGTGCAGGGGAGAGGTGTAGTACTTACGCTCTTGCTGAGGATGCTCTTTCAGCCCGAGCGAGCAGTCAAGGGTCTTGACTTGAGCCAGAGTCAAATTTGCGATATATTGTCCCACGTAATCGCCGGTGCATTTTGTCGGGTAGATGTAGTGCTGTTTTGTTGTATCTCCCGTCAGTAAAGGCCCCATTATAATTTGCCAGAGAGCAGACAGATGCCAGTGACGGAAGAGAAAGAGAGCAGAACTCAACAAGAAAGAAGAAGAGAGCAGAACTCAAAAAGAAAGAAGAAACATACATCGTGCCAAATGACCGGAATACCGTCTTTCGTAAACATAGTATCCATCTCCAGAACATCGACACCAATCTCCATTGCATGCGCAAAGGCCTTTTTGCTCATCAGTCAGCCAAAAGTCAATTTACCATAGAAATGACTTTCTTCCAAGAGAGTGGAGGATGGCATAAAACATACCCAAAGCGACTCTTCATCTCTCATACCCAAGCCTCCACGATGTCCTTGCACCTCCATCCTCCCGCTCTTGTCGAGATACGGTATCGTAGCCGGCGTAGGAAGCGCATTGGCAATATGTACAGCTGCAAGACCGCCAACGACACAGGAGATAAAAGACGGCATTTTTCTCTTTTCTGGCCTGTCTGGACCACAAAATAAACGACGCAACAAGGTCGCAAGCAAAGAAAACAACACAAGTAGAAATGCCGAAAGACGGGAAATCAAGGGTAAAAACAGTGACTAAAGAGTCGCATGACAGGGAATATGTCTGACATGTTATATGACCATAGGGACCTGTCAAATGTCCAAAGAGTTGAGCTGAAACACGAGGCCATCCGTCACGACGTAGTGAGAAATCGATAATACAGACAACCACCATAGCCACTGAGCACAACAGGGGCAGGTATGAAGGGTTTGGTATACTCTCCATCCACTGCTGGCTTGGAAGTAAAAGCCATGGTGACTGGCGATCATTGTTGATATCGCTAAAAAGCTGCTGAGCATCATCCTTACCGCTTAACATGGGAAAGTACAGTCGGAAATTTTAGGCACCATTTAAGTGAGTAAGTCCGCTTTCCTTGCTTTGTTTAAACCTTTCTCGCAGCTTGTGAGAGCACCCGGGTCGAATAGAGAAAGGGAGGTCAGAAAAACATGAATGTTTACAAAAACAAAACTAAGCGGAGTTCGTTCATTGTTCTCCAACGGACGACATGACCGCGCGCGGCAGAACGTCTCGCCAAGTGAGCCACCTTTCTTGGCACCAAGAACACTATCGCTGCTGCATCATGACGGCAGCACCGATATTGCAGCAGTCAGAAGATGAAGTGACTGTGTAGAGAATAAAAAGGCCTTGTTGTAAGAACGATCATCTACGATCGCCTATAACAAAAGAAAAAAAAAGAAGAAAAAAAAAGCGTGACTACTAGGTAATGCATTGACAGGTCAAAAACATGACATTGCGATTAATAGCTAGTAGCTACCTTGATAACTTTTCCCCTTTGATATCGTAAGAGTAGGGGCGAAAAACAATAGAGAAGCCCCCACAGCCAGCGTCATGAACTACGTAGAAACATTAATGAAGGAAAGGAGGAGGAGAGGTAACATCTGAAAGAAGAAAAAGGAAAGAGGCGAGACACCTAGAACATCTGTCTGTCTCTCATCTCGACAGGAAGGAAGACCATGGTGATGGCAGAAAGCCAGATACCGCCAGCACCAAGCCACAGGATACCAGCACTCTTGCTGGCGAGCAAGTTGGCACCGGCGAACGGAGCGACAATACCGGCGATACGTCCGAGACAGGACAACATGCCGCTGGCACTGCCACGGTAGGCAGTATCAAAGAGCTCTGGTGCAGAAGCGTAGAGAACAGCGTTGAAGTACTGTAGTGAAGACGTTAGTATTTGATATAATGAAAACAAATGCCAAGCAAAACTCACAGTCTGCATAAGATACTCCAAAGCGTTCAGGCCGACATAACCTGGTGTCGACTTGACTTGAGTGTACATGGCCATGGCAAGACCCTGGCAGATGGCGGAAAAGACAAGAGACCACTTTCTGCCAACCAGAGGAAGCTGAATGGAGAACATGGCAATGACTGCTCCGATGATACCAGGCAGGTAGATGTAGACGTATTGCCTGTAAGTCTCGGTGACACTAGTGGCACCGCTGCTGACATTGTTGCGCAAAAGGATAATGGGCAAGAATTGACCAGCGAGGTTGAAGGACCAGTAGTCTCCCATATATGCGATGGCCAGCAGGACGAAGATGAAGGATTGCAGACGGTTGTTGAAGAGAGCCTTCAAGTGCGTGAAGCTGTTCAATATATTCTTGACGACGTGCTTTGTGGTCTCCATGGCTGACTTGGGCACGAGGGCGACATCAGTCTCGGCCGATGACATGGAGCTGGACTCGTCAATTGCTTCGAGGTGCTCCAGAGTCAAGGTAGGCGGGGCAGCCCGGTTGAACTTTGCAATCTTGTGCAGAACCTCGATGGCCTCGGCTTCTCGGCCTCTGCTGAGCAAAAACTTGGGCGACTCCTGGAAAGTAAAGATGAAGAAACGGACGAAGAAGACGGATAGAGTCATGGCGCCCAGCACAATGGCGGTGAAACGCCAGCCGATGTTGCTGGAAAGCGTGCAGCAAGGGCGTTCGCCAGTGTTGCAAGCAGGAAGCTTGCTTTCACATCTCCACTTTGCTCTGCCTGTGGTTCCGTAGGCGACTGCCGAAGCCACAACAACACCGACGGGCTGCCACAGCGAAAGGAGAGCGACAAGGTAACGGCGGTTTTGAGGGAGGAATTCAAGAGCAATAGTAGCGTCGATAGGGATGTTACCACCCAGACCCAGCGAGGCGAGGAAGTAAATTGCGCAAAACGCTCCGTAGTTGCTCTTGGGCGCAGCCAGAATCAGACCAAACACAGAAGTGATCAAACAGGTGAGGTTGAAAGCCCATCGGCGGCCAATAACATCAACTATGATGCCGAACGAAAAGGCGCCAATAGCCAGACCGGCATTGGCACAGGCCCAGAGAGTGGCCTGGTCCTTGTCGGCCACACCGAATTCCTGGAACACGGCCGATGCGAAAAGCCCGACTCCCTGCGACCAAGCAAGATCGAGGAAATAGCCAAAGCCACAAAGGAACCAGATGCACCACTGGTATCTGCCCATGCCGAACTTGTCCAGCTCGGCGTTGACCAGCGCCGCCTTCCTTTCGAATGTCGTCAGCGAGTGCGCCGCAGTACCCTTCAGAATGTTTGCCACGGATAGTCCGGCCTCGGGAGCGATGGGCACTGTTGCTTGAGGGAGTTCATCCTGGTTAGACGAGACGGCTCTCAGGCTCTTCTCGTCGCGCCTGTGGCCATCAATTGACACGCTTCCTTGGTTGGAGGCCATTGCGACTTGTTGATCGCGTGGGGTGTCTTTATCCAGCGATGAACTTGATGGCATCGTGGTTGTTTCAATCAATGAGCGCGAGGCCTTCTTTCCTGGATGGACGTCTTTCCAGAAGGTCAGAGGAGAACCAACACTGAACAGAACCGAGGCAAAACAGAAGGCACGAAGGGCTGATTGCAGAGATAAGTGGGCGGATTCCTTCCTTAAGCGCTTGCCGTGTATGCAGTTGCCTGGCGGCATGACCCCGCCAGCTTCACCTCAATCTCGTGGCAAAAGTGCCCATGCTCAAATGCCCTAGAGCACCAAGCTTACGGCTATCGATCCGTCCATACCAGTAATGGGGCATGTCTAGCTGCAAGGAGCATATGTGTGTCCGCTAGACAGGCAGGATCTGAAAGTCTATCGCTTGGCGCAAGTTAGCCTACACTTACGTAGCAGAGCACAGACAAACGGGCCAAAGTGTCGTTCAGGCCCGCCCACCCACCTCATAACGCCTTCTCGTCAACAAACCAAATTTATCCTTGCTGCTCTTTTGCGCTTTTTGCCAAGATATCGTGACTTTGGCGCGATACCTGTCAAACCACCCGACCATTCAGCTCCATATGTCATATCGCAAGCCAATTGGCTTGTACTTTGTACCGATGATTCCCTGCAAGCGATGCATCTAAACAGATATCGTCTCGAGTTTACCAACATCTCCGCGCTCCCCTGTTCTCGCGAGTGCAAAGGAAAAAGAGAGTCGGGTGCCGTCCAAGAACTCTGTCTATTCAGTTTGAGCATTATATAAAATGGTAGGAGCCGTCTGTGGACATGGCGACCCGTCTCGTTGACAGCCTCCCCCGACTTCGATACGCCTCGGAGCTTGTCGACCACATTCCGTGCTCTTCTGACAACACTCCAGACAGCAAGACTTATATCCCTCTATTGTTAGATTCTCTCTCTCTCTGCCTTCGTAGCTCGAGTGTTCTTTGTGTCAAGACTGTTACACCGAAACTGTGCCCGCTATTGAGGCTGACGGGACAATCAACATTTCCGGCAATAAAACGGGCACAACCGGGCGTCTAATTGGACAACCGCAATTATTGAAATCACAGCAGGCGATAGTATTCCCCGATGATGATGATGACAGAACGCACACATATATCAAGACCGCACAGAAGAGCAACGGAAAAGCTGAATCGGGAATGCAGAATAGAGCAACATAGGCGTGAAAAATTTGGGTATCTATGGAGAAAAAAACAGAAGAAAAAAAAGCTCACACGTCAAATCAGAAAATTAAACAAAATCCACAAAGACGAAAGAGATATTCAAGAACAGAATAACGAGACGAAGCTTCCTCCAGCAGTGGGTACCTATCCAACCATCCTCAGCTGTCAATCAAAGACCTCAGTAATCGTCCTCCTCATCTTCATCAATCTCCATATCTTCCTCATGCCCAAGATACGTCCTATCAATTGCAAAAATCCACTCACTTTTATCCCTCTCCGTCCTTGCCGCAAAGACCCACGCTTTGGTGGACCCATAAACAGCGAATACATTTTCGGGCATTGCCACACGCCTTTCCCCCGTCCTAACAGATGCAGCATTCCCCTCTTGCCGTAGCAACTTGGCTAATTGGGGTGCCGCATCGATGCGTGAGGAGTTGAGGTTTACAGCACCAATCTCTTCAGCTTCGGTGACAGAAGTGCTGTAGATATGCAGATAAGGCTGGCGTAGTTCCACATACCGACGAACCCAGCGGGGAGAAGAAGAAGCACTGCGGCTGCTCGAAGAAGAAGAGTTTGGAGTAAGTAGGTAGCCGGACTTGAGGAGGCTAGGGTTTTTAGGGACCAAGTGCACCGTGGCTAGCGATAGAGGAATATTGTGGGCGTTGGACGAAGAAGCAAAAGCGGCGCCTCGGGCAGGGGAATCCGTGTTCTCTTCCGTGAGGATACGTTTACCAATGGCGGGCTGAGCTTTCCAGAGTCCAAGTATCTTGTTCAAAAGCGCAGTCTGTCGCTCTTCCAATCCTTCCTGATGAGCTTGCTGTGCAGAACTGTCCAGAGAAAGACCGTGTGAGCCAAGCACACTGCGAAGGGCATCAATCCCGGCCATCTTCCGCTTATTGGCCCGACTATCAATGAAATCGTGAATGAGCGACACGCCCCTGGGTGCCCATCCTTGCAACAATTCCTCGCCCTTGATGTACGTATTCGAAGTACTAAGCCTCCACAAATCTCCAGTCCGTTTGCTCGGTATGGGTTTCACAATGACAGAGAAAGTGTAACTGGTAGACTTTACGACTCTGTGTGAACCAAAGAGCGACTGAAAAAGAGATGTTTGACGGTAGAAAGAGCGGCTGCGCATCTGTACTGCAATATCTGTGGTGAACTCGATTGGTTCAGCTAGCTTTGTAGAGCTCATGTTCCATGAAAAGGATAGTTTGACGCAATAGCCTTCTGCTGTTGGTCTGTCGAGTAACAGCGATTCGTGAGAGCTAGAGTCCCAATGAGTTACAATGCTGATGCTAGTGGTACCATCAGGATTGGTGCGGACGATTGGCGGTGAGATGGGCGTCAAGGTAACATCTGTTTGACGCGAGCTCAAGTCTGGAACCTTGCCCGATGGATCTATGAGATGCACATTGCCGATTCGAAGCGAGCTGACGTTATGAAGCGGTAGGACGTTGCCAGAAGTGTGACTCAAATTGAGCGTAATTCGACGCTGCAGACCCTGGTGTAATTGATAGGTTCCGCTGTCCATGACATTCTTCTGCACAACCTCGACAGGCTGATAGGATCCGTTCTCTCCAATCTCGAGGATCTGGACACGAGCAAACACATCATGGCCTTCTTCATTATAGTATTCGTGCTCGGCTATTCTGGAGCTGTGTCGCTTCAACTGCGGTCTAGCGGCGGCATCGCGCATGTCGTCCCAACTGAGAAGCTTGTCAAGATGTGTTGCCGTAACTCTAGCGAATATCGACACCCGCAAACACGAGTCTCGCGGACTAGAAAAGGGCAAGCTCATGCTGTGAACGCTGTCAAATCGAATCGGACCTTCATCGAAATGAGATACTATTTGAGTTGTCGAGGCACCGTCCTCTTCGGAGATGCCAGGGAAGAATAGCTGAGCATGCACTTCAGTACCCTCTTGCTCGGAGAAGCCTACAAAGTCGTGCATTACGACATTGAATTTCAATGTCGACGAAGGTGCCTCCGCTGAAGAGGGCTCTAGGGAGAGTCGAACAATGCCAATCATGGTGTTTGTGTAAGGCGAGTAAACATCCAGCGTAAAGTCTTGAACGCGGCACTCAAAGACAGCAGCCAGTGAGATGTCAGCGTCTCCGATTCGGGTGTATTGTGGTAGGCAGGACTCGGAGAATGGGTTTTCGAGACGGAAATGCCTGATGTATTCTGGCTTGTCCATGTATTGAAAGACTTGACGCATCAAGCGCACTCGAGCGCGCAGTTTCTGCAATGACCACAAATGAACGACATTGTTCCTAAAGTCAATGACCCTGACTGCGGTGCACGGCTTTCGAGAAGAGTGGAGTGCCATATCATCCTCAGCGCTGATATCGCTGAGGACAAGATCGTAGGAGGATCCATATGTGTGACCAGAGTCTGCGACAGTGAACTGGAACACGACATTCTTGTCCATCTGCTGGCTCATGACCTGAGCTTCCTTCAGTGTTGAGGCATTTTGAAGAAGCGCAGCAGCCATGGCAACATAGCGCTGCTGTCGCCAGTGCTGGAGGCAGGCTTTGACGAGACGTAGCTGCTTCTCTGTGAGACCAGTCTTCCGGTCTACAGGTTGAACCGCAGTCTGACGGATTTCGCTCAATTGACGATCGTATTCGTGTTGCTGGGCTTTAAGTTGCCGTTCCATGTCCTGTTTTACTAGCTTGAGGCTCTCCTCCATCTTTGTCTTTTCGGCTCGGATCGTCTCTATTTCCACGTTCATCTCCTGGGCGGACTGGATTTGTGCCACATATTCTTCTTTTTGCTTTTCAAGCTCCATTTGAAGCTCTTCCTTTGCCGTTCGAAGCGTCTCTTCTTCTTCGAAATCTCTCGGTGTGGATGGAAGAGTTAGGACAGTGTCTAGGGAAAAGTTTTCCAGCGTGCCATTTGAGAGATACTTCTCACGGACGGGGAACGAGCTGACAGAATCCAAGTCGTCGTCGTTCAACTCAAACAAGCGGCTTTCAGGTCTGCCTCTTCTAACGGCTCTCACTTTTTGCAAGTCTTCAAAGAGACCGTCCAGCTCGTCATCTGTGAGGGCCGCAATCTTTTGATCAGAACCAAGCATGGAAGATACTGCTTCCCTGCGAGCGAGGTCGTAATCGTTTTCGCGACCATACAGGCTTCGCATTGGCAGCGGAGAGGTGCCCCGTGATTCAAGGTCGTAGTCTGCATTCAGCTTACTGACGCTGCTCCAAGAACGCTCATGGCCTTGACTGATTGAGGGTGATGGCGAGTCGGGGTCGCCGATATCATCTGCTGTGATGACATGTCTGAGACGACTGCCTTCTTCGGCTCGTTCGGCTCTCGCCTCTTGAGGATGGTTGAAGCGGAAGATGTGAAAGTCGCCCAGGATGATACGATAACCGCTCCGTAGCCTCTTGGGGGCGTCAACACGGCGACCATTCACCATGACCGCTGCATTTTCTCGCGGCACCACCGTGACGACATCGTTTTCGTTTTCGAAAGTGCAATGCTCGTGCAGAATCTTGGAACCGTGGAGTCTGATCTCTGCAGTGGTGGCGGTGTCAACGTTTCCGACGGTAGTTGTGCCAGGTTTCAGGTTGTATACCAAGCACTCTGCAAGTAGGGGGTCGTCGCTCAGATTGACAAGATGGGGCATCTTCTTGGGTGTCGACAAACCGACAAAGCCCTTTTCAATACTGATACCAAGCTCTTCCAGGGCAGCTTCACGCTCTTTGTGGATCAATTCAGTCTTTTGTAGCTTCTGCTCCCAAGTCTGGTTGAGATCTTGATAAAGCTTTTCGGACTGATCCAACTGCTCTACAATTTCTGCCTTTGATACCTGTTTGACGGTACCATCGGCTTGTGTGATGGAAACCATTTGCTTTTCCAGGGGGGTGTCTGGCGGATATTGCTCGCTAGCAACGCCACCACCACCGCCCATGGTGAGTTTGGAGCGTAACTGTGCAAGCTCTTCCTTCAATTCTCTGATCATACGAGCATTGGCATCCTCGTTGACAACGGCGTGGTTCTTGATGCGCTTGGCCGAGTCTGCATACCGAAGGGTGGAAAGCGTCTCGTCAAAGTTGATATCAGCGGGGGAGATGGCTGCAATCATGGCGGTCAAGCTGTTTCCACCCAGCGAATCCTTGAGAAGCCAGGTAAGGACGGAATCACGATAGGGGACTTGTGCAGTCTTTTTCTTTGCGCCAGGCTTGGCGCTGGAAAGATCGGCCAGGGCAGCAATGACACGGCCGAGGGTTGATAGAGACCTATTGATCTCGGCACCTTCCTTGAGACGAGCGCCAGTGGCACCTGTAGATGTAGCTCTCTCGGAACCGGCAAGATCGACCAGCGAAATCTTGGCGGCCTTTTCGGTATCCATGTTGGTGTCTGCATCGTGACGTCTTTGGCTCAGCGTGAGGGTGAAGACGGCGTGGGATCTACTCGAGGTTTCGTTCATGTTTGTGGCGGCGACAGTACGGGCCTTGTTTCCCTCGTCCATGAGATGTTCAATTTCGGCAAAGGAACGGACGACCAATTTGGCGAGATCTTCAACATAGGGACCGGTGGAGGGATGCTCGCGCACCTTGAGATTGCCCTTGGTGGAGGGGTTCAGGAGGTCTCGCACACGCTCGTTGTAGATTTCCAGATACGAGACCTCGACGGTGCATTTCAGATTTGGGTCTTTTTGGGCAGCCTCGATGCGCTCGAACATTGCTCTGCAGATCTTGGGGATGACGCCCTCTTCGGGGCCGTAGCCCATCATCGAGTACGACTTGCCCGAACCGGTCTGCCCGTAGGCAAAGATGCAGTTGTTGTAGCCCGCAAAAGCATTCTCCAGCAACGGCTTTCCAAGGTCGGCGAAGAGATTGTCCTGGCCGGCATAGTTGCTGTCTTTCTTGTCAAAGGACCAGTAACTCTTGTCGAATGCGAAAGTCTTTGAGCCTTCAATGGCCTGTTTTGCGTTCTTGTTCTTTTCGATGTTTGTGGGTGGAGAGATGACCGTCTGCTCGCCTTTCATCTGCACAATGCATTGCGCATTGCGGTCCTTTTCTGCAGCGAGCGTCAGCCACCTGAAGTGTGTGATTATAGGAGAGATACGCACCTCTGCTGTTGAAGGGCCGCACTCTCACCACCACCTTGATGTTGCCTCCGCCGCTCGCGGCCATGACGGCGACTGTGTTTATGCTCGATCAATCGTGTGGAATCAGCGATAGCGGGTGCGCCAGGCAGGCGTACGGCATTGTTTATTTCTGCCTTTGAATGTGCTCCAACGTCGCTCTCATGTCGCGTACCTTCCCCATGTTATTTCAGCCACACCAATCTGCGTCACTCAGCCACTGCAGACAAACCCTTCAAACATTTTCTCCGTCGTCTTGATATAGAGAGATAATTATTTGACATACGAACCCTCTGACACATCTTACCGTCAATTCTCAAATGGCAGAGGAAATGTTCAGACCTCCAGTCAACCGCGCCATGCGCGTCCTGGATCGCTCCTTCTTCCAGAAAAAAATCCCTCTCTCGGCTGCTCGTGTCACGGACAACAAGACCATCTCAAAATGCAGGAACGACCTGTCACGCTCCAAAGATATCCTCCTTCTCGAGCGTTTCCAGAGTATCAGGCCTGACCCGACCGAGCCCGACCAAAAAGCTGGAAAGAAGTGCATTTTGCTGCGGCCTCAGATAGATGACAAGGGTATAATTTCTACAAACATTTGAGAATCATCAAAACAAACCAAAACAAAAAAATGCATATTCTGATAACCTGGTCAGGTGCTGATTATCCATGGAGCAAAACTGTCTCTGAGCTTGAAAAGGCCAAGATGATAGATATTGTACCCTACCACATCCAACTCGACTACGACTACTGGAATTATGGTGAGAAAAACATCTGGAAAAAAAAGCCATACTTGACTATCATCACTGATCTCCCAACAGCCGATATTGCGCGAGCCGTGCTCCCTGAAACTGAGGTAACCGATGAGATTCCCTCGGGCTTCACTTCAGTCGGCCACGTCGCCCACCTCAACCTCCGAGATCAATACATGCCCTACAAAAACATCATTGGCGAAATCCTCATGGACAAGAACCCCGGCATCCGCACCGTCATCAACAAAATCGACGACGTGGGCGAAGAATCTGAGTACCGCACCTTCAAATACGAAGTCCTGGCCGGCCCGGACGACATGAACGTCGAGGTGCGCGAAGCCGACTGCGACTTCCGCTTCAATTATGCAAAAGTCTACTGGAACAGCAGACTGAACACCGAGCATCAACGACTGGTGGATTCCTTCAGCCAAGGGGAAGCCGTCTGCGATGTCATGGCTGGAATTGGTCCTTTCGCAGTGCCCGCAGGCAAAAAAGGCGTCTTTGTGTGGGCCAACGATCTCAACCCCGATAGTTACGAAAGCCTCCTCGACGCAATCACCCGCAACAAAGTTCATAAATACGTCAAACCTTTTAACCAAGACGGCTTCGTCTTCATCAAAGAAGCCTCTCGCAAACTCCTCAAGTCTGAGCATAAAGTCGTGGTACACGCAAAACAGTCGCGCACCGAAGCCAAAGAAACGAAAAAGGGTCCCAAAGTGTTGAAAACAGTCCAGCAGCCTAGAATCTTCTCGCACTACGTGATGAATTTGCCTGCGATTGCTATCGAGTTCTTGCCTGCGTTTGTGGGCCTGTACACGGAAGAAGATAGAAAATTGTTGCCCAACGGCTACAAGCTTCCCATGATCCACGTGTACTGCTTTGACACCAAGAGCGACGACAACGTACAGGAAGGCATCAACATTTGCAAGAGAATCTCGGAGCAGATTGGCCATGAGGTCACGCCGCAGACTCCCGAGTTGACAATCTTTGATGTCAGGGACGTGGCGCCCAAGAAGAGGATGTTCTGTGCTTCTTTCAGTTTGCCCGAGGAGGTTGCTTTTGCACCTAGGAGGTCCCTTCCTACCAGGTAGTCAAAAGGGTGATGTTTTGTGGTTCGCAATTTTATCATACGTAATATAAGAAAAATTTGGCAAACAGAGCTCTTCTCGACGACTGCAAAGATCGTCTCCAGAATGCACGGGCTTGCAGAAGTCAACCACTCCTGCTCGTTTCAAAAAGAGAGGAAAGGGAAAAAGAAAACAAAGGAAGAGAAAGGAAGCAAAAAAGAAGAGAAAGGAAGAAGAAATAAAGAGAAAAGAAGAAGAAGAAAAAAAAGATAAAAAGGACAACCCACCAATTCGCATCCCCTTGAGCATTATCCAACACCAACACACTACTCCTCAACCTCAGGATCATCAAACGGACTCCTCCAACCCCTGACCTCCCCATAACACCCCACTCCCACTCCCACCCCACCAGCAGCATCAACCAAACATTGCGCCGGAACCCCGCTCCTTCTCGCCGGTCTGGCCTCGTAAACACTGGCATCGCTACTATACAAGGTGCTAGCAAAACTCCTCGTGCTGGGCGTTCTCGCCACACCTGGCGCATCCCCTGGTGCCGGCAATCCGAACTCGGCCGTGTGGGAATCTGAAAAGGGGCTTTGGAGACGAGCGGCTAGGATTGGGGATGCTTGGGAGATTAGTGTGAGTTCTGCCAGCGCAGGATTGTCGTTGTCGGTGTTGTTGGTTGTAGGGGCTGTAGGGGAGGGTATATCTCTACGCTGGTGGGAAGAGTTGCGGCTGAGGACACTCTGTGCGCGATAAGGAGGCGGCGGGTCCTCGGACGTCGCAGCCGAATGCACCGAAAACGTATCCAACCCGGTGAAATAAGTCGAGTTCTGATGATGTGGCGAGGGGATAAGAAGCATGGGTGGTTGAGATATTTCCATGTTGTTTTCATCGATACGCGGCAGCGGCAGCATTGTTGTGTTCGATGACAAGGTTGTTGTAGGCGGCAAGGCATGCTCCGTTTCTCCGACGATTTTTTCAATCGCAACAGCTGGTGCTTGGTTTCGCTGCTCTGTAGCAGTAGCAGCAGTAGCAGAAGAAGAAGAAGATGATGATGATGATGATGATAAGATACGGTGGTGTCCCCGTTTTCTCCGCCAACAACTCAAAAACACAAATCCTCCAACCAACAACATGACAATCGGCACCACAACAACAACAGCAATAACAGTCGTGTTAGGCCCGTTAGCGTGAGCTTTTTGCTGTGAATTCAAACCCGCCGAATTGGACGTCGCCGATAACAAAGTCGCAGTCGAGTACGGCACTAACGAAAAAGGGGAATGGCCTTGGGCACTTGTCGTCAAGCTTGGTGTTACTGTTTGCTGAGAACTGAACTGTGTGATTGCTCCTGTCGTGGGACTCGACAAGCTGTTATCGACGCCAGACGTGGAAGCCGAAGATACGGCAGAGTCGTTGTCCAGATCAGCAGTCGTGGATCCCGTCAGCGATAGAGTTATTGCCGTGATGAATTCAGGTCCAGTATCATCGGTAGTATATGATGCATCTTCATCACCGCCACTGGCACCCGCCGTCGCTTGAGCAGCAGCGTGTACGGATGACCAGAATGCTTCGCGTGATGCGGAGGCCGAGGCCCAGCTGGGTTGATCTTGACGCACAACGATCATTCTCTTGAACGAAACGACTTGAAGGATCGTTAATACGTCACCCAGTCCGGGGTGTGAAGGTTGAGGAATGGGAGGAAAGGGAGAAGAAGAGGTAAATAGAGAACAATGAGGAGAAACACTAAAACGAGGCGACACCGACGTAAAGATCAGCCCAACCAAACCCCGTCTTACTGCTTTGCTTACCTGGGCCAAGGTCCTCGCTCTCCTCACGCTATTCTTACTGTTCTGCGGCTGAAGTGTGCAGTGCATACAACGCGGAGCAGCGAGTGGGGTTCCGATCTACATACAGTAGTCGCTGTACTTATCAAGAAGTACCTAGCCTGACAATGAGTTGCCTTTTTGAAACCGACAATTTACGGTCTTTTTTGAGCGTTATTCGCTCGTTCATTTGACTTGCAAGGAGAGAGGTAAGGCATGATGTTTGTAAAAGTGGAGTTGTTTATATGCTCGTGTGAACTCGGGCCGAGGTGCCCTTCTGTAGCAACGACCACGCAATCGCATGCGAGCTCCTACCATTTCGTTGGTCAATTTGGACAAGAGCAGGATGGAACAAAGATCTACTGGCCGATTCCAGTAATGTCTCGTTGAGACATATGGCAATATCTCTGGAAACGGTCAATAAGGGCTACCGAAGTATACGCTATCTTCATCGACGAGCCAGACAGGTAGTGCAATACCAAGATGATACTCGAGCCTTGGATCGCTCGCAGGCACAAAGCAAGCATCCCAAGTGTCGAAGGACCCATACTACTGAATTTGTCGGATGAGGGCTGTCGTTGTGAGGGAATCTGGGTACCAGACTGTAGTATACACGTCCATATAGCGCGTTGGAGATGGCTCGTCAAGAATCTTTCGGGTGTCAGTATACTTTGTGCAAGTGGATTGAAGGTCGACTCACAGTCTATATCGGTAGGGACGGTACCTCCAACCTGTTTGTCACATCATCAGCACATGGCCGCGTTCGTAGGTATCAAACACAACACTCACACGAGAAGCTCGAAGGCGTCGTATTTCTCCAGCTGGGTAGAGGTACGCCTATAGGGCTTTAGCAGATCGCTTGCCTTTGACCTTGATACCTGACTACTCGGCATGTGCTTGAGCATGTTCCTGAGAGCAACTGGTGGAGCAAAACCTGGGTCGAAGACCAAAAGATTGCGGGTCCCATCTTCAAAGCGCTCAATGCCGACTATTGTCATGGAATGTCCTGGTTGCTGGAAGAACATGGGCGCAAGATGGGTCTTGCGCAGTTTGGAGTGTTTGCTTGGTGAGTCACGAGAATAGTGCTCTTCGACAAAATCGAGAAGCTGATGATGGGCTCTTTTGCCGCCTACGTGGTGGAACTGGTAGGTTGAGATTGGAAATCCCATGTGTTCAAACATGGCTTGTGCTTGAGTCCAGGCATCAGTCTGGTGAGTGGAATACGAGACAAGCAAGTTCATACCTTCGGGTGTTCCAATCCACTTCCTGGTGTTGAGGATACCTCCAGTCTCTTGCCTGCAACAAGACCATACGTTGTGATCCCAGGCTTCTTCAATGTGCTTTTGAATGTCCAAGACGCCGGGCAGTTTTTTTCCCAATCGTTGATGGTTCTTAGCCTTGGTGCCTTGCAGGAATGAAACGAGCATCTGAATGTTGCGATATCCGCAAAAGTGACCCTGTTTCGGTCCCTTAAACACATGCTGAACGGTTGGATGACAGAGATAGGCCGCCTCGAGGTTGGGTGATGTTTCGCAAAGGCGTGCAATGATGGGAACAAGGCCTGAGATTTCATTCTCAACTACCCGATCCACGTAGATTGTACCACTCCTGTCAATGCGCTTGAACCTTGTCGTAGGCTCGCCTTGTTGTAATCGTCTGAGCACGTCTTCTGGCATTCTTTCTTCAAAGGCATAAGGGCCGAGCTCTTTCTTCTGGTCGTACTGTTTGTTAACAACATGGAAAAACAAATCAAGAGCTTTCACCTACACCAAGCCGAGAACCTCGCAAGTTTCCATCAGAGGTGACGGCAATGTTTTCCTTGTCTTTCCCCGACGGAATATTGAGATATGGGGCAACACTGCGAGCGATGGTTGTTTCAGAACTAGAGATGCATCTCTGCTTACTTGTACGGTTACGTTCTCGATGGATAGCGAGCGCTCCACTCGGCATAGCAGAATCTGCAGACGTGTCGGTAGCGATGGTGTCGAATGAATGATCTAATAATTGACACGTGTATGTGTGGTCATCGAACTCTAGAAGATGGATGAACTCTTCGCAGACAGGGCATTCTGCGTAGGGAAAGTCGTGGTCGACTGTAGCTGGAATTTCATTGGGTGCACCTTCCTTTTCATGCTTGACGCGGCTTGTTTCGACTGGCCCCTCGTATTCAGCGAGTGCTTGCTCTTCTTCTCTCTGCAGAGAAAGGGCAAGTCTCAGATCATCGTCTTCGATGCTGAACCGTGAGTCTGGCGTGTGCTGCAGTTCGATATGAGCGGTCAAATGATATTCTGCTTGGTCGTCATCCGACGTGTGATATCCGCAGAAGAACGGGCACTCCATCAGCCGACTGCTTGTTCGAAAAATCACTGTGTGATGATTGATTTTGTCTTCTAAACAGACCGATGTTTGAGCAACGGATGGGGTACGCTGTCGCTACCTTTTCTCGACAGCATACTGGTTGGCTTGAGGTGCACGAAACACTGCTTTACAAGGCACCTACGACTCATGCACGTCGGACATGAAGCGCATGGCCGGCAACTTACAAATGCCACCTTAAACACACACGACACCGCAGGACCTGGGCGATAACAGCAAAAACAATTATGGCACTGATACGAACATGTTGCGCGTCGAGGACACGTGCATCCGGCCCATACTTCGGTGTCACATGGTAGCGTTGATGGATGAGATGCTGGTGCATTCAACATTCTCAGATTGCATCCTTGTGGCACTTAGTGTGTAAACTGGTACAGTATCAGCAGTCACTGTGCATTGCCTGATTGCACCTACGCCGAGAGCATTAAGGAAGTGGCGGATAGGGCAAGAAAGAAGAATTCAGTGCAATGATGTTTAGAATGTACAATCAAGATGAAATACCTCATAATGTTGGTTGCCGCTTTGCGTTGGTAAGAAAAATTCGATCGTAGGGGGGGGCGAGCTTTGGACTTTGCTGTCCCCGCGCGCAGTCGTCCTTGTTTGTCTGCGAAAACTGCCCCAACCACCGCAATCATCTCACCCACATCCACACCCTTGTCCTCGCATTCTTCATCCCGACAATCGAGACTATGAGTGAGAATATGATCCCTCAGAAGGGCAGCAAGCCTGCGCCGTGAGTTCCAACCCGCCCCCCGGCCGCCACTCGCCTGCACCTAATACCACCACCCTCGACCCTACCTTCCATCGTCCATTATTGCCCTCCATCACCGCCGAAATGGTCATGATTCAACTCGACCACACGGATGCTGACCGGACCAGTACCCCTCAAAACACGCCTCTCGACAAGGCTCCCATCTCTTCGCGCGCACAACAACCCGGCGTCGAAAGCATCAGAGAAGGCATGCGCAATCCACTTGTCTATCCTGTACCTCACCACTAACAAAGCCTGCACAGAGGATGCTGCCTCAATCTTCGCCGCCAACCCCGCCCTCGTCTCGATGATGCAGAGCAAGCTCAGTGGCCTCCTCGGCAAATCCTCCGGCTACGTCGAGTCACTGCCCGCCCCCGTCCGCAGACGAGTCGCCGGTCTCAAGGGTGTCCAGAAGGAGCACGCCAAGCTCGAGTCTGAGTTCCAAGAAGAGGTCCTCGCCCTCGAGAAGAAGTTCTTCGCCAAGTACGCTCCTCTGTACGAGAAGCGTGCCAAGATCATCAACGGTGCCCTCGAGCCCACCGAGGAGGAGGTCGAGGCCGGCAAGGAGGACGATGACGAGGAAGACGAGGAGGGCGAGGAGGAGGCCAAGGCCGACACCTCGTCGGCTGACATGAAGGGTATCCCTGAGTTCTGGCTCTCGGCCATGAAGAACTCTTCGCTCGCCGAGACCATCACCGACCGTGACGAGGGAGCCCTTAAGTTCTTGACCGATATCCGCATGGAGTACCTGGACCGCCCCGGCTTCCGCCTCATCTTTGAATTCGCCGAGAACGAGTATTTCACCAACAAGACCATCTCCAAGACATACTACTACCAAGAAGAGAATGGCTACGGCGGCGACTTTATCTACGACCACGCCGAGGGTGACAAGATCGACTGGCAGGCTGGCAAGGACCTTACCGTCAAGGTCGAGAGCAAGAAGCAACGCAACAAGAGTAAGCCATCCGCTTTGACATGTTTCTATCTGTTCTAACACCTCTGCAGACACCAAGCAAACGCGCATTGTCAAGAAGACTATCCCCACTCCTTCATTCTTCGACTTCTTCAACCCCGCGAGCCCCCCGACTGAGGACGACGAGGAGGTCGACGATGACATTGAGGCCAAGCTTGAGCTCGATTACCAGCTTGGTGAGGACATCAAAGAGAAGCTGATTCCCCGCGCCATCGACTGGTTCACAGGTGAGGCTCTGCAATTCGAGCAGGGCTTCGAGGACTTCGATGACGAGGACGATGAGTTTGAGGATGAGGACGATGAGGATGAGGAGGACTACGACCGTGACGACGACGAGGAGGAGTCTGACGAGGAGGTAAGCACGCGTTTTACTTGCAGACGCTCTCTAGAACTGCCAACTAACAATCTACACAGGGTGATGGCTCAAAGCCCAAGCAGGAGGCTGCCGAATGCAAGCAGAGCTAGATGATGGTCATTCACAGTTTCACCACCTTATTCTAGACTTGGACCTATACAATGAGTCCAGCCACAAAAATCTTCCAGCCGTCGTCGGGTCACGGGTCTCGCCATGCATATTGATTGCCCTGGCCATATTCACTCGGGTGACGTGCACGGCCATGGCATGATTGAAAGCACCAAAAAAAAACTTAGTCACGCTCCTTGACGCAGCAACATTCCCTCTCTGCCCCTTCTTACGCAATCCAAGAATTTTTATACAACTGTATTTCTTTATTCTGCAGATACGCTTGGCTTTGTACTGCCTAAAAGTGCTATGTGTGATTTGTTCTAGCATGGCTGCTAAGCGCCGAATATGTCTGCTGAGGATGTCTAGCATGAGTCTTCCGGAAGAATGTTTAATGATTCAAAGGAGAAGAAAAAAGGTGGGGGTCAATGACAGTTTGATGATGGCGCGATGAAGCAGCCCAGGCCGTCATCGGCTTTTGTTGACGGAGAAATTGTTTGAGTCACCCAATGCGACTTCCTTGGACTGTTTGACGATCAAAAGATCGTGCCTTCCTGCTTCCAATCTACTTGGTCTTATCTTTTCATTACCCGAATTGGACTTTTCTTCCCATTGTTTATTTAAGCAACCATGAGCGCCGCTCAGAACATTCCCACACGCAACCGTGACGGCGCCTCTGCCGTGACCAACAGCTTCGACCCCTCGACCAGCCCCTCTGCCACTTTTACATCACCGTCCAGCAGCTTCAGTCACCGCGCCGCTGCCCAGAACGCCGCCTCGGCCAAGCAACTGAAGCCCTTCAACACTCAAGACGTCAAGGTCTTGCTGCTTGAGAACATCAACGTCACTGGTCAGGACATTCTTAGGCAGCAGGGCTACCAGGTCGAGGCTCTCAAGGGCTCAATTCCCGAAGATGAGCTGATCCAGAAGATCAAGTATGTTGTCAGCCGTGCAGCTCTCCAGCTCAGCAACTGACCAACAACAGGGACGTCCATGTCATCGGCATCCGCTCAAAGACAAAATTGACGGCCAAGGTGCTCGAGCACGCCAAAAACCTCATCGTCATTGGCTGCTTCTGCATCGGCACCAACCAAGTCGACCTCAACTATGCCGCCAACATGGGTATCGCCGTCTTCAACTCTCCATTCTCCAACTCGCGCTCCGTCGCCGAACTCGTCATCTCCGAAATCATTGCGCTAGCCAGACAATTGACCGACCGCAGCATGGAGCTGCACAATGGAATCTGGAACAAGGTTTCTGCTGGCTGCTGGGAGGTGCGCGGAAAGACGCTTGGAATCGTTGGCTATGGTCACATTGGCAACCAGCTCTCCGTACTGGCAGAAGCAATGGGTATGTCCGTCATCTACTACGATGTCGTCAACCTCATGAGCATGGGTACCGCAAAACAAGTCCCCACCCTCAAGGCTCTCCTCGAGGGCGCCGATTTCGTCACTCTCCACGTGCCCGAACTCCCCGAGACCAAGAACCTCATCTCCACCGAGCAATTCGCCCAGATGCGCAAGGGGAGCTACCTCATCAACGCTTCTCGCGGTACTGTCGTCGACATTCCCGCCCTCGTTGTCGCCATGAGCAGCGGCAAAATCGCCGGCGCCGCACTCGACGTCTACCCCAATGAGCCCGCCGGTAACGGTAATTACTTCAACACAGAACTCAACGATTTCGCCGAGGACCTGTGCGGCCTCAAGAACTTGATTCTCACCCCCCACATTGGCGGCAGTACCGAAGAAGCTCAATCCGCCATTGGCGTCGAAGTCGCCGAAGCCCTTGCCAAATACGTGAACGAAGGTTCCACCGTCGGCGCCGTCAACATGCCCGAAGTCAATCTGCGCTCCCTGACTGCCGACGAGCCCAACCACGTCCGCATCATCTACATCCACAAGAACGTACCCGGCGTGCTGAGACGCGTCAACGAGGTGTTGGGCGAACACAACGTCGACAAGCAAATGACCGACTCACGGGGCGACGTCGCCTACCTCATGGCCGATATTAGTAATGTCAGCCAAGGCGAGATTGCCACCTTGTACAACAGCATGGAGGATTTGGGCTCAAGAATCAGGACTAGAGTCTTGTATTAGATGTGTGACAAAAAAACTGCAAGACTTTCCTTGCTTCAAGAATTTCATACCTTTCTTTTGGAGGGAAAACGATTAGATGGGCGCTGAGTAAGAAGAATAGACACTTGAAAAAAAGGCTCAACAGAAGGGGGGTTGCAAGGGCAAGGGCATTCAACATGAATATATATTCTTTCCTTTTTTAAGTCATCTTAACGGGTGAATGATTTATTTAGGCGTTATTCCTTTATTTTATTTTATTTTCCGAATGATACTTTTTCTTTCTTTCTTTCTTTTTTCTTTCTTTTTTCTTTCTTTTTTCTTTCTTTTTTCTTTCTTTTTTCTTTCTTTTTTCTTTCTTTTTTCTTTCTTTTTTCTTTCTTTTTTCTTTCTTTTTTCTTTCTTTTTTCTTTCTTTTTTCTTTCTTTTTTCTTTCTTTTTTCTTTCTTTTAATCAAAACAAGGTAAAGCCAAAAAAAACATGTGTTCATTATGTGCTGTATATTCAAATACCTCGGTGTGTACAAAACCTCGTCTCTCTCCTCCCTCTCTCCTTCTAAAACTCAAGGGTCTTTGGATCAATGTCGACCTCATCCACAATCTGCACTTTGATGCTTCCCTTGCTCAAGTCGGCACAGAGGTGCATGGCGTCCACGGCGTCTTCGAGCTTGTAGGTGTGCGAGACCAGCATGTCGAGATCCAGGAGTCCTCCGGCCAGTGCTGCAATGCCGGCGGGCCAGGTGTCTGTGTATCTGTTGATGAACTTGAGGTTGATCTGATGGTTTCATCATATCTTGTCAGCACATACGGGGAACACATCAGAGGGGCAGCATGAAGGATTTGAAAAAGGGGGAGGGGGGGGGTGTTAAAAACCTTACCTCGCCCAGACTCAAATGCATAAAGGGAATGTTATTGACCACAGGTCTTCCCACCCCAATAACCACCACCGTGCCACCCCTTCTGACCGCAAACCCCGCGGTCACGATACTGCTCTCCACACCCGTGCACTCCAACACCGTCTCCGGGGCAACATACTCGGTTTCTCCTTTGCCCGCGCTCTGCTCGAACAGCTTGCGGATCTCCTTGGCGTTGGCTTCGGCATCTAGGTCGCGCTGGACCTGGTACACCTGGCACCGAGGCACGAGTTTGCGCGCAAAGGCGAGGCGTGCGGGCTCGAGATCTGTAATGACAAGCGGATGCGCACCCGACGCCCTGGCGGCCGCAAGCGCAATCAACCCAATGGGACCAGCACCACAAACGAGCGCTCCTCTTCCAAGCGTGAGGTTAGCGCTGCGCAGACCGGCAAGCACCACCGAGAGCGGCTCGAGCAGAGCGCCCTGCGCAAACGTCAGGGTGTCGGGCAGCTTGTGCAGCCATTTTGAGGGGTGCACTTTGAATCTTTGCAGCGTGCCGTGGTGCGGCCACACGCCTGAGAATTTGACTTGTTCGCATAGGTTGTAGCGGCCTTGTCTGCAGAGCCAGCAGTTTTCGCACGGCGCTCCCGGTTCCACTGCTACTCTGTCTCCTGTTTGATAGGTTAGTATCAATGGCTCATGCTTCATCTGCTTTCACGCGTATTTCTAGTCCTTGGATTTGCTTCTCTTTTTTCTCCCTCCTTTCCCTCGAGTGGATATATTCATCTGTAATGCTTGGAGCAGACAAAGAAGATGATACAAAACAACAGAGAGAGAAAAGGGTTAATAGGAAAAGAAAAAGAGAATATAAGACAAAACAACAGAGCGAGAAAAAGGTCAATAAGAAAAGAGAAGAAGAGAAGAAGAGAAAAAGGTCAATAAGAAAAGAAAGAGAGAAGAGAAAAAGGGGGAAGGGAACAAAAACATACCGACTTCAAACCCATCCACACCCTCACCAACCTTCAACACGACACCACAAGCCTCATGTCCCAAAACACAATCACTCTCGACGATCAAAGGACCGATCCTTCCCGCTTTCCAGAAATGTATGTCTGATCTGCATGCAAAAAGAAAAAAAATCCCAACAGTCAGCTTCCATTCTCTAGAATAGTATTCCTCCATCTAGTCTGTCTAGGGAGGGGGGAAAAGATAAAAAGGTGAAAGAAAAGCAAGCAAAAAGAAAGAAACTCACCCGCAAATACCAGTACACTTGACATGCAAAAGCACTTCTCCGCGTCCAGGGTTATGGATGGGTGCTTCGGCAATCTTGATCTGATGGTCCGCAGTCACCTGCAAAGACGGGTTGTCGTATTTTACCATTTTGTTTTTTGTTTTTTGTTTTTTTTTGTTTTTTTTTGGGGGGGGGGGGGGGCTTCTCTCGCTCTTTCTGATATGTATATCTTCTCTTTGCCTCTTTTTTCTCAAAAGTTGTCGTCTCTTGTTCAATGAGTTTCTTTTAAGAAAAAAACAACAATGGTGGATCCTTGGTCTATACTGTGCTGCTGCTGCTGCTGGTTTTGCTTTTTTTTTTGAGAGAGAGAGAGAGAGAGAGAGAGAGAGAGAGAGATGCCAAAAGCAGTGGGTTAGTAGTCAGTGGATGCACAATGCTGAGAAGAAAAAAATCAGGTGTATGTTCCAAACAAGCAGAAGAAAACTCGATCAAAAAGTCATCGTGCGTCTCCTTTTCCCGTCTCATTATATATACTCTGCGCGGTTAGAATGACCTTCCCTCTGCGCTGCGCTTCGGTCTACCTAGTTGGGAACAAAACGATATCATCAAGTGCGGGGACCGCGAGCGCCCCCTCGCGGCATGGTTCGCCTCTTCTTTCTTTTTGCATTTAGCCTACGTATTCATACCAGGTCGCGATGCTCACTGCATGGCTTCTGTTTGCACGGCAAGGAAATTGAATAATCGTCGTTTGAGAGGTGTCTGTACGCTACCGCTGATATGCAGCTCCCCCGCATAACTCCTCTTCCTTCTGCGTGTCTGCCAACTGTAGCGAAACCCCTGCCGTTGAAACACCAAGCAATAAGAAATAAGAAACTCGTCGCACCGATCCTAAAAACTCCTTGTCAAAACCCCTAGACCCAAAGCCCCGACAGCCTGGGAAAGTCTCCTCTCATACTGGATTCCGGGATGGTAGCCGTGCGAGACCGTACGCGTCGACTAGAGCTTCTTGTCGACGTTGGGTTTCTCGTACACTGTCTTTCCACCCTTGATTGCCATTGGCTCTCCTCTGGCCATCTGCTCTATTGTCATGGGACAAACGGAGGTCGCCTTGATAGGTGACTTGGTGAGGTCGGCAGTCCAAGGTGCCTTGCTGCTCTGCTCGCCACCAAGGACAGACTTCCTAAGAGCAACAACACTAGAGGAGAGCTGCTCCTGAAGCTGTACAAGTCCCGACTTCCATGATGATACGGGTGCAGAATCAGGTGCTGCAGGACCTTGCTTTGTGGGAGGTGATCGACGCAAAAGTCTGGTCCTGATCTTGAGCGCGTTGTTGCGAGCTCTGACAAAGTGACGTTTTTGGGGAAAGGCGCTCTTGACAAAGGCTCCGATATTAGAGGATGTGTTGTAGGTAAGCCCACTCACATACGAAAGGTGTCTGGTCGTGTGATTTGATGCGGAGCCAATGGCGTCGCCAGTAGATCTCACACCCCTGAGTACAGTGTTGCCAAAAGATTGGAACTTGTAGACCGATTGGTTGAAGACTGACTGAACATCGGAAATGACCTTGGCTTGTGCGAGCTTGGCGGCATTGTGAGCGCCAGAGACATCGTGCTGGACCACCTTGACTGCTTTCTCATAGGTAACACGCTGAAGAAGACGACTGCCTAGATCGACCTTGACAGTCTCGTTGCGGAGAGGTGAGGTTGATGACAGCACGCTAATCTGAACCTGGCCGTGAGCGTCGGCAGATGGAAGTGACACAGAGATGACACCGTCGATCAGGCGAGTGTTGTTGAAGTTGGTCAAGGCCTTGCCATTCTTGAAGATGCCCAATTGAGCAGACTTCCAGTATGTCCTGGGAAGAGTGACGAGCAACTGTTCAGACTTGATGACGTGCACCTTGACAGAAGTCGGAAAGGCAATAGCGGTCGTAGTGGAGTTAGCCAAGACGACTGTTGAAGTCGGGTAGCGCAGGACGTGACTGGCGTTGACACTAGACAGCCCAGTGTTGTTCAGGGCAGCTTGGAGCATGGGAATACGCATGGCCAGCTCAGAGGCCGGGCTCTGCGGCAGCAGCAAGCGAGTGAAGGGGCCCAGCACAGCGAAGATTACCACAAGAGCGAGGAGTCCCTGAGCGGCCTTCTGGAGAAGAGACGATTGCAGGAACGACATCAAATTGGGCTTTGTGTTCTTGACAGCAGCGGGAGGCATCTCTTCAGTGTCCTTGGGCATGTCTGTCTTCTCTGTCTTGTCTGTCTTGTCCATGATACAGGCGAGGTGGCGGCTGAGCACATCATTTTCCAGATCATGGAAAACACTCAGAGACAGGGGGGCTTCCTTGTTTGACGTCTTCTTGTCTTCACCTTCCACGCCCGAGAGGATAGACAGACGAAGGCAGTGATCACCTTGTTCGGTGGAAGGGATGATACATGAAGAGTCTTGTCCGTCTGGAGCCTTCAAAATCCCGTGGGCAAGTTCCAGCATCGGGATTTTGTGTTGAGCAATCACCTTGGCCTGTGTGGTCAAATCAGCTGCAGAGCGGGCTGTGTGGTAGAGAATGAGAAGATCAGGTTTGGGCTTAACCTTTCCTGTGCCTTCGAGCCATTTTCTAAACGACGTGATACGATCCACTTGAACCGAGATGGGCAGGTCGGCCAGAGACTGCAGGATCTCGCCATCAGACTTGGCGTGCCATGCTGCGGCCAGGATTGCTTCCCTGTCAGCGGCTTTTCCTGTCATGGCACCGACGATTTTGGAAAACGTATGAGCGATGGCCATGTTGCTGATGCTGTGGTCTCCAAGGAACGTCAGGCGTAGGGGGCGGGAAAAGGTTCGAGCCGAGAAGTGGAAGGGTTCCTCGGCTAGGTGCAGACCAATGATACGACTGGTGAAAGGCTCGGATGAGGATGAGAGCTGGGGCATACGCTGGGAAAGAAGAGGCGTGTCCGGAACGATGGTTCTATCACTCATCATGACACGCTCCATGTCTTCGTCCGAAAGCTCCGACTCTTCAGGTTCAGGTTCAGGTTGACGGCCGACAGGACGGTGAGCGAGAGCGGGGATCTCATCGTAGCTGATTTGGTCGAAGTCATCGGCAGCATCACTGACCGTCTCGCCGGTCGAGATCGAGTCGACATCACTGACACTCGAGGCGTCATTGTCAGGGGGCCGGTTGATGAGTGTTGGCAGAGAGGGAGTGAAGCCGTCAGTGTAGGAGGCGGCGTCTTCGTGAAAGTTGCCCTCGTCGACGTCGACAGGGGGCTCCGTGTGAGCTGTCATGATGGGCTGCAGCTTCCAAGAGAGTGTTTTCTAGCCTTGTCAGAATGAGATGCAGATGTTTGGCAAGACAGGGGATGGCTTGATACAAAGGAGTCAAGTCAAGGGCGTGTGTTGCTGATGATGGCACACAAAAGTGTTGGACGTGTTGAGTGTCAAACAGAAGAAGGCTCTGGATCTTAGCAGCGACTTCCCAACTTGCAAGTGCGAGTTGTCCAAGTTCGGGGATGGAAGCCCGAAAGGAGAAGCAGCGATACGAGCAGCTGGAACCGCCGGTCAGAACAAACAGGTCGATAAGTCGTCAAACAGTGAGGGAATAGGAAAAAGGAAGTGCAAATGAAAAGGAAGCTCTTGGTTTGTGAATAACCAGTCTTATCTGTAGTGATTTCGTGTCGTTATGGTAGGTGCAACTGCTTACCAGACACGAAATATTGGGGCGCTGCAGCCTGATAGGAGGGGTACGCCAACAATCGAGCAATCAGGTGGGTCAGTGTTCAGCCAGCCGAGAGTATATGAGTTCGTTTTTGCTCTGTTCAAACACGTTACCTTGACAGGGCCAGCGAGATATTTGGATGTGAATCTGCAAACTCTTGACTGACAAGGTGTGTGTATGTTTATCAAAGATAGAACGTCTTGTTCGCTCGGACGGCTGAAATCAAGGTGGTGTAGGACCCCGCAGTCGATAAGACAAGCTTCAAAGTTTCACCATGATGGTTGCATCTCATGTGACGAACGGTGGATAATTCGACTCATTTCTTTATTTTGCCGCAATACATGTATCTGATCCATATAAGGGCAAGCCGACGTTTATTGGTTGGGTGATTGTATGTAGCTCACCTAACCTTTTGCTAATTAGAAAGAAAAAGAAAAAAAGAGAAAAGAGAATAGAAAAAGAAAATAAAAAAAGAAGATAGAAAGAAATAAGAAAAATGGAAAAAAGAGAATAAAGAGAAGAATAGAAAGTCAAAAAGAAAAAGAAAAATATACAAGGAAGAAAATATATGAGACAGAAAAAAAATAGAGAATAGAAAAAGATATATAAAAAAGAAAAAGAAAAAGAAAATATATACAAAAAAAAAGAAAAGAAATATAGAAAAAAAAAGAAAAAAAAAAGCCCAGCAAATATGCCTAGGTGCAGAACGACTACATTCGAGCCATGACTATATCATATACGATTGAGAACCAAAAATGGGTAAAAGGCTGTTGATATAACACCAGAGGTCAGCGAAAACCTAAGACGAGAAATCTACGTCTGGATATCAACATGTAGCATCCATTCAAACCGACCTATAAAGAGGAGAAGAGAATACTCCGTTCAAGTGCATGATCGCTCTCTGCAAAAACGACTCGGACCGCCCATGCTCATGGAAAACAGTAATGTTACAATGGTCGATCATGCTGGCGGGCCGGGGGTCAACCAGCCTCCGGCCACATCTACCCATTGGGGAAGACAACTGCCCTCTTTCAGCTCTACTTCTGGGACTTCGGGATCACATCTGCATCGGCAACCGACACCGTTCTCCTTTTCTTCGTCCCAGTCCTGCCAGTATGCATCTTCCTCGATTCTCTTCTTCTCGTCTTTTGTCGTCATCTCGAGGTACGGTTGGCGAGGCTCCTGGCGAGCCTTTGCGTTTGCTGGGCAATGCGCGATTGTTGTGTGTCGGTAGCCAATGTCGCGGAAATAGTGGATTTGCGAAGGAGAAAGGAGAACACCGGCTGCTAGCGAGTGGATGGGTGCATCACCCCACTGTGGAAGGTCAGTAATCTGCATCATTTCTGGCGAGTATTGGCTTACTCGTTCCATCCAAAAGCCACCGCTGCGGTCCATCATCTGGAAAAAGTCTTCGTATTCCTTGCTTCGGAACCAGTCGAGTCTGGCAATCTCAAAGTTACTCCAGAAATGGCACATGTTGTACGTTTCACCCTCCATGGCGTCTGGATCCACATCAGGAAGAGTGCCAGCGCCAGGTTCTGACTTCAGAATGTCCTCCGGGAGTGGCTTCTTGTACTTTGGATCGTCTTTCGGCAGTTCATCTTTTGGCTTTTCGGGCTTTGGCTCGAGGAACATCTCCCAGAGACCCTGTGAAGTGATGTTGTTGACACGCTTGTAGGCCGAGGCGTATCTGAAAATGTTGGGCACCGTCTCCTTTAGCTCCTTGACGGCAATGGTGAATCCGTACGTCTTGTTGTTGCGCTCCATGTGGACGAATGGATCACTAAAGGCTGTCAGTGACATGCAAACAATCTTCAAACATGACGAGGAACCCACTAGGTGATGTCGCAGAAGTATTTGATCTCTGGCTCGACGCGCCAGTACCAGTCGTACTTTTGGAGCAGCTCGTGCTTGTAGAAGAAGCTGTCGGTCATCAGCACAGTCACACACGCTGCTCATAGCAAGCAGGACACTCACCCAGAGTAGAATCTGCACATGTGATGGTAACTCTCCATGCCACCGTACATGATGGCGGCATCGCCCTGCTTTCTGATGCCCTCTTTGGCCACATTGTGATCAACCCAATCCGGGAAGCCCCACATGCTCGGGTCGATTTTGCCAAATTCTACGGGCGAGCTGACGTGTCTGCGGACCTCGTCTTTGAAGGTCGAGTTGAAGTCGCCGTCGTTCAGAAAGACGTATGGGTAGTGGAACCATCTGTTGAAGTGTCTCTCCATGGACTTGAGAGACTGCAGCACACCTTCGAGCTCCTTGTTACGGGCGAGGACCACAAAGGCGGCATTGGCGCGCGGTTGGTTCATTTCGAGGGCGGGATCTTGACAGCCAGTGACAAAGACCTTGTCGTGCTTTTCGCTGATTTTCCTGCAACCAATGCATTAGTACGTGGCAAGAGGGGCTCAAGAAGAGGTGTAGCCGTACCGGATAGCTGGCGGGGCGCCTGCAGGCATGAGTATCCTGCCAGGCGAATCGGTATGCCGCACGACAAGGAGCAGTATGATTATGACGACCAAGCAGGGAAAGAACAAGACCAGACCCAGAGGTATTGAGATGCGCGAGTTTTCTCTCAGGCGTATGCGTCGGCGGAAGAAGGCTAACCGGGGCGTCATCTTCTCTGCGCTCTTGGAGAGTTCGTCGTATGAGGGCATCTTTTGCGCCGACGGTAGTCGTTTGCGGACGTCCTGTAGAAAATTCATGGTGCAGGTCGGCCGAGGTGGTGCTGCAGGGTGTTAAAGATTGGGTTGCAAAAGACGTAGGCGGCGCTATAAAGCTACTTTGGAGCAAAGCGCACGTCGCAATTCAGGAAGGGGTCAAGAGGTGGTGGTAGGCATCGACACTTGACGCATGCAAAGTTCGTCGGAGCTGCCGACTTGTGGCAGCTGCGGTAGGGGGCTGACAGGCTGGTGCTGAGAAGGAAGCCTCTCTTGGTTGGGAAGTGGCTAACGAAATCTCGGCAAAACTGCTGTTTCTCTCTCCGCTCCCATCAATTCCTGTTTGGCAAGAACGTCAAGAATTGCTCGAGAATATTGATTCAAATGCTGCTGCCACCTGTGGACAACCGAAGCCTCTTGAGTACGGCTCGCTGCTTCTTTCTTACGCAACCGACCCCTTGGCGTCGTCTTCAACACATCAATGCTTGCACGGCCCACATAATAATCTTGTACAGCCCTTGAAATGAACCTACAAGTACATGTACTCTCCACCAATCTGAATCTCTAGCACCCGCGCGTCCAACTCGACGAGTCAGTCCTGCTTATCTGATTGGGGTTTCTTTTTTTTTTATTGCAGAGCCTCATCTGTAATTGACTGCATCTGCGACTTCATAATTATCGGAAACTGGAAATTCCATCAACAAAGTGGAAAATCCATCATCAATAAAAACACCCCCCCTTCACTATGAGCAATATCAAATCCAAAGACCTGACCTACGACAAAACGGCCTCGCAGCCGGCCTTCCTCCAAAGACTCCGCGACCAGAACAACGCATTTTCTGCCTCAGGCCGGCACGAACAACCCACCGCCCGCGCCCAGCGGGCCAGAAGCAGCAACAATGACGAAGAAGATGGCCCTCTCTATGTAATTGAAGGAAGCTCCGAAACACTGACAAAGCAAGAATACGAAAAACTCCAAGCTTCAGGAGGCAGAGAGAACGACACTGATGATGCCAGCAACGTGAAGTCTAAATTTGGACATGTCAAGGAGTGCGTGACAGGGGAGTTGACGGGAGATTTGCCGCATGCTTCAGGGGCTCTGCCCAACGAAGATGCTCCTGTTCGTACATCTGGAACTATTAGCGCAGGAAAAACGACCAAGAAGCGTAAAGTAGCCAAAGTGGTAGGCGGGGACGATGAAGCAGAAGACAACGACACTAAAGCAGAAGAGCCAAAGGACAAAGATGACAACAGATCTGTCGCAAAAAAGCCCAAGAAAAAGGCCAAAACAATCAAATTATCCTTTGGCGACGAGGAATGATTCTAGAGCAAGAAACCTCAATGCACAAAATATCTACAATGGCGGCAACTCCTCGCGATCTATCGGACACACAAGTCTAAACTTCATCCAGCCCTCCAAGCAGCTAGAATGGAAAATATGCCTGCAAGGTGTAACCATGTACCTCCTGCGCTCCAACATCATCAACGACCCAGCTCCCGCAAGACTTGATCCGCCATCGCCAGCAGCATTCTCGGCACCCCAAACAGGCACCTCAATCTCATGCATACAAATCGCACAATCAAAGACTCTCTTGCCCTTATCCTTGGCCTCCTTTTCCTGTTCAGAGCTAATGCCAGCACTGTTGGAGGCCCCGATGGGCAAATTGTTAGACTCCTCGTCGTCGCGCAAGATGGGGTGATAGTCGTATGCCGGCGGCACCCAGGAGCCACGCACAAACCAGCGAGGCCCGACGATTTCCTGACTCAGCAACATCAACACTTGTATCCACACCCAGCCGGCTAAGACGCCCAGATCAACCAAGTCCGCTTTTGCAGACAAGACATTGTTGTCATAGCCATAGAAATATGCAAACGGCAAGAGACGCAGTAGTGAGTGGGCAGCCACAAACTCCCACCGTAACGCACGTCTACAGTTTCTTATGCAATTGCGATGGATCTGCGGCACCCAGAACGACAGGTACGAGAACGCCAGTAACGTAAAATAGCCTCTTCGCAGCGCTGGAGGCCAAGATGTTGCGTTGAGGGAGAGAAAAAGGGTGACGAGGAGGAGAAAGTAGAAGCGCGAGTAGAGTGAGCCAAAGCCTTGCGCGCGCTGCTGGCCGGCTTCTACGCCTGTTGCGGCAGCGTTGGGAGGATCTGCTTCGACTTGCGTCATGTCTTGGTCGGAGGGTATAAAGACTGCAGTTGCTCCTGTGTCGACCGGCCGCGCTGCCGCTGTTACTGGCGGAGGTAGCACTTCTGCTCCTGCAGGCGTGATGACTGGAATCTGAGAAGGCACAGGTGGCTGGATAAGCGGCACAGACTCAGGTGCAACAGCTGGCACTGCAGGCGTGTTTGCCGCTCTTTGAGCAGCAAGCTGCTGCTGCCTTTGCTGTCTCTCTAATCTCTCGGCTCGTTCCCTGCGCTCCCTCTCGGGCGCCTGCACAGACCAAATATCCATCAAAAACCTCATGCCAAAGAAACTCACGCTCATAAAGGCCAAGAAGGCCGTAGCAATCAAAGGCACCCATAAGGTGGTGATGAACAGACTGATCAAGCAGAACGTCATTGTCGTGAACCCATCGCCAAGGGATAACATGCTGATGGTGTAAAAACTGATCCTGCTTCTTGTTGACGGCGTACTCGCATCGCGCATTTGGCGCATGAAGAAGAATAACTGGCCGCTGATGATGGCAGTGAATAGGAGCAGATGCTTTCTTGCTCGCGAATACTCGACTTCGAGTTTCAGACCGCGCAAATGATTGCCTTCTTGTGGGGCAAACTCGGGAGGTCCTTTCGACTCGAGCACAAACCCACAATCGGGAGAGAATGCCAGCATTGAAAAGGCCATTTGCTGTGCAGAAGGGATACTGGCGCCAGTGGGGAAACGGATTTCATGCTCGATAAAGGACAAAAGGGCTTGTTGGTCTGGACCCGGTTTCACCCCAGGCACGGGGACAAGATGCTGTTGCAAATAAACAACCAGATCACACGTCGGCGCCAGGAAAGAAGAGTCGGTGCCATCAGGAGTTGGTGACCACGGACTCAACGTGTTGAGTAAACCATTCGCTTGTTCCTGGATAGACCTTGCAAGAGTACGATTCAGCAGCTCCTGCGCAGCTCGATATTGGTAGGATGACACAGCCATGTGCGGCAATCCAAAAATGCCAGTAAACTTGTCAGTCGTCGTTGTGAGCAAAAGATTCCCCGTCTCGACGAAATGTACACCAAACAACCTGCTGTTCCATGAATCGCTCATCTCTTGGTCATTAACGGATATTTGTGCCTTGATCTGTCTGACGACGCTTTTATCTCCCAATATTGCCGTCTCGTCGGTATCCGCTTCCTCGAACCATATCTCCAGAGGCCCAGCCTTGCCAGTGACATTTTTATTAAAGGAGGTGATAGGTAAGGGACCAAAGGGGCCGATGGGTGTGTATTCGGAGAGATTAAGACGGGGCGGAGTGATTGAGGCTTGAATGGGCGAGCGCACCCACTCTCCATACACGGTGCCGGTTACATTATGATACAGCGGAAGCGATGACGATGGCAGTGTTGTCTTGTCGCCAGCATCTCCATCCAAACGCACCACATTCTCGGCCCCTAGCGCATAGGTAGATTGCTGCCTCGCTCTTTCCTTGACAGCAGCCAAAGCGTTCCACGCAAACGTATCGTTCTCCCGGAAACCGCTGATGTTGAGCCAGCGAGCCTGAAAAGGGTCAAAGTCTCCCAGCCGGGTCTTATTCAGGACGTCCAAGTCACGGCGTTCGGAAGCGATGATGTTGTCCAGGCGAAAGCGTGTTTGAAGCAACGGTTCCTGGCCCGGAGGCGGCGAAAAGAATATGAAAAGGAGCACGACGAGGGCGACTATGGCACGTGAATCGGCCATGTTTTGGTTGTATTATTGATCGAACGCCATTTTACCACCTTGGTGGAAACAAAATGACACTTGGATGACATGTTGTCATTGTCAGGCGTTGCTTGGCGAATACAGTACCAGCCCCGACATGAACTAGAAAGCGTCCTCTATATTTATCCACATACGCGTCGCGGCGTGGAACAGTTGTAGGAAACGGTAGCATTACAGTCTTGTATGGAGGGGTATTGGACTATGAAACAAAAGAGAAGAAAAAAGAGCTGCCGCCATCTAAACCTAAACTAAACACATAAACTCCTTTTTTTGAAGCCCAAGAACGAGAGCTGAGTGAATGCCTGCTGTTTGCGCCGTGATGCGCCTGATCCAACTGTTCGTGCCCAGTGATACGGCAACTAGACGCCGTGACCGCCGACGTGGCCTGGTGTTGGTCCCTCCAGGTCCACTCGCATGACTCTGCTTCGAATATCGCCGCTTTCCCTGACGAGGTTGGCAAAGTACTTCTTTGCTACGTCGCTCTCGCCCTGCAGCTTGATCTTCTCCTTGCGCTCTTCAAGTATGTGCTCTACGCTTCGCTGAAGACCGTCGCGGAGCTTGTCGGCAGGGAACTTGAGGGCTCTCCTGACCTCTGACGAGATGCGAGTTGCGTTGGCATGTGTGTAGTCGAGTTCCGCAAGTTGAGCCGAAAGCTTTTGCGATAGTCGTCGGGGGAGCGAGTGAGGAATTGAGCTCAATGCATACGAAGCACCAAGGGCAATTGCGAGAACGATTCCAGGAATCACCAGCCTGCGGAGGTTGTTAGGCCCGACGACTTTGGCAGCGCCGAGTGCACTATCAACCCAGCCAATGCCACCAAACATGCGGCCTCCGACAACTCCAGCAATAGTGACAGCCATACTGGTACCGGCCACCTTTTCTTGGCGTTCCCATAGGCTGGCCAAATCGAAGAAATCGGTCATCTCGACATCGACGTCGACTTGTCTGGTCAAAGCATCCTTGCGAGTACGGAACATGTACTCGGCTTTGAAGGTCAGATCTTCATAATCGTCGCCAAGATGCAAGACACCGAGGTTCTTGATACCGTCGACTCCTCTGGCTGTATGTTTTCTCGCCTCCTCTTCACAGTCGTGAACGGATTGAGTGATCTGTTCGAGCATGGCTGTCTTCAAATCCTCGGCGTACTGGTAAACGCTAAACAGACCAGGGTATTCGACACCAAGATTTCGCTCTCCGACGCGGCTGATAGTGCTGTTGATGGTGTCACGAGAAGCTTTGTAAATGTCTGAAGCAGTCTCTTCGATTGTGAGATCAACACCCTCTCCAGCTTCAGCGCGAGCCTTCTTTGATTTTTCGTATACCGGTTCGAGGTTCTTGAGTTCCTTGGTGACACGGTCAAGTTCGTTTTGCGCGACTTCCCGGTTCACATCGGCGAGACTGCCGAGATCACCGAGTACATTGAGCAGATATGTCTTTGCAGGAGCAAGCTTGGAACGTGCTCGTTTTTCCAGCACAAATCGTCGCAGAGAGGCCTCCAGTTCGTTAAAGTCGTCAATCTTCTCCTGCTCCTTGCCCTTGCCTTTGTCTCTCTTGTCCGAATCATTGTGATCGGGATCGCCGCCAGGGCCTCCACTACTTGAACCAGAGCCGCTGCCAGAACCTCCAGGGCCATCGGGGCCTCCAGGACCACCGGCAGGAGCGACGGGAATCGCATTACTCGAGACAAAGTGCACGAGCTCGGCCGATTCTTTGAAGGTAGCGGGACTGAGATGGTTGACTTGCTTCAATATCATCTCTTGACATCTCTTCTTGTCGCGGATGTTATCGTAACCATTGACGACCATGAACATGTAGGCCTTCTCACGGGCAGCATTGAAAATGAATTCCTTGGCCGAGAGCGTAAAGTGATTGGCAGCGGAGACGACAAATACTACAACATCAATCTCTTCCTGTCGGGCAAAGACGGCAGTGGTCTTGAGCGAGTCGTTGTTCAGTCCGGGGGCATCAATCAGGGCAATGTCGACAACGCCATTGTTCAGGAGTGACTGGTCGACTGAGCGAACGTCCTTGATGTAAACCTTGCACTGCGACCATTTCTCGTTGTCGATGACGATATCCTCCAGCTCGGCAAGACTAAAGACGGCATATGTGCTTTCGTCGTTGCGGTTGTAGTCCATGCCGTTGGGGATGGCGTGGACCTCTTCGATGCCTCCATTCTCACGGCAATCCAGGACTTCACAGAAGATACTGGTGCAGGGCTGTTGGTCCTCGGGCAAGACTTTGCGCCTTAGTAGAGCGTTGCAGAAGGTCGATTTACCAGCATTGAGATCACCAGTAATCAGGACTTTGCTGGATGTGTCCTCGATGCGGTCGCGTAGCGAGAACAAGTGACGGACACTGTTGTTGATCTGGCCATCGAGAAGCGAGGCTATTGATTGTTTCTCGAGGGAATGGACAAGCTCGGTCTGGTGTACACCCTCCATCTTCAACTCGATCTTTAGAACCGAGAATTGTCGCGACAGTTGGGGAGTGACCAGCCTGGGTTCCGAAGGTGTAACACGCTGAGCTGCTTCGCTCGACTCGGCATCCATCTTGTCTGAGCCCAACGAAGTCTCGGCGCGACGTGGAGTCGGACGCCTGAAGGTTTCTGGGTCGTGGTGGTTGTCAAAGCCGGACTGAGTGTGGACGAGACCAGGGCGAGGCTCTGCGTGCATGTTGCGAGGCGTGATATCAGGGCGTTGGACGGTAGGATAATGGGCGGGCCATTTGGAGTTCATTTCTTGCAACCTTTTGAGCGTGTCGACAGTCTCGGTGATGGCACGACCCAGAGCGGTACGGTTCTGATTGTATTGGAGTTGATGCACATGGCTAGCAATGGCGCGTCTTTCATTGTCAGCTAGACAGGTGTTAGTAGAAGAGAGAGAGAGAAATGGATGGGAGTGAAGGAGGCTCACAAGCACCGCCTTGGGCTGTGGCTAGCTCATTCATGGGATTCCGGTCGAAGGTGGGATCAAAGACGGCACCATCATCGACGCTTCCGCCATATCCAGAGTCGTTGTCGAGCATGGCAGCCAGGCGGGTGGCGTGCTCGGAGGTGGAGCCGGAGCCGACGGTCATGTATTGAGGCCGACCAGGGTGGCGGCGCATGTGCGAAGGCGACGAGTTCGAGGGCGACGCGTAGCCGCTTCCAGACGGAGAGTCCGAGCTCATGATGTGCTGGATGATGATTGATGGTTGTGTTCAGATCATTACAAGCAGGTGAGGCGAAGAGATAATTTTGTTCGTAGGAGGATGACGAGAAGGCAGGAAATGTCGACGACCGTTGCTTTCGCAAGGAAAGCGCTCCCTTGCTGCACGGGCCCACGCTTGCATCTTGAATTGTGGGGGGGATTCATTCACCACGACGGCCGACATCATTGCAGGTTTCCGGGTGCCTGATTCATCTTCTTCTCCCTCTGACACTCCCCCCGTCGCCATGAACGTGAGTTCCCCGTGCGCCCCCGTCCTGAAACGGCAGCAAGTCCACGGCTGACCCACTTGCATGCAGATTGTAGAATGGGCCTTTGGCAAGCGTATGACGCCCGCTGAGCGTCTGCGCAAGGTGAGCAAACGAGACACGCTACGATGCGCAGCACACGGAGGAACTGATTTCTCCCAAGCATCAACGCGCTCTCGAAAAGACCCAACGCGAATTGGACCGTGAACGAACAAAGCTCGAGAACCAGGAGAAGAAGCTAGTCCAGGACATCAAGAAGAATGCAAAGAATGGCCAGATGGCTGCCGTCAAGATTCAGGCCAAGGACCTCGTCAGGACCAGGCGATACATCCAGAAGTTCTACCAGATGCGCACTCAGCTGCAGGCCATCTCCCTGCGCATCCAGGTACGCCTGTTCCGTCGCATCACACTCGGCCCTCTTCTAACCTCGTCTCCCAGACCGTGCGCAGCAACGAGCAGATGATGCAATCCATGAAGGGCGCCACAAAGCTCCTCGGCAGCATGAACAAACAAATGAACCTTCCTGCCCTCCAACGCATCGCCATGGAATTCGAACGAGAAAACGACATTATGGATCAACGACAGGAGATGATGGACGACGCTATCGACGATGTGACAGGCCTTGAGGATGAGGAGGAGGGCGAGGAAGTCGTCAACCAGGTTCTGGATGAGATCGGCATCGACCTTGGCCAAGCTGTAAGTTGCACTGGCTCTTCATCTTGACCTCACCGCTCACACTGCTGCAGATGGGAGAGACGCCGAGTGGCTTGCAAACCAATGCTCCCGAACAAGGCAAGGTGGCCCAGGCTATTGGCGGTGACCCTGGTGATGATGATCTCCAGGCCAGACTCGACAGTCTGCGGCGATGACATTTTTCAGAGCATGGCGTTGGGTATATCTGTTTGCTCGGCTGGCGTTCTGGACCTTGATACCACTGTTTGTTCATGACTCAACGGAGAGTTTCATGTTTCTTTCTCTGCGATCGTGAAACGGCTCCTGCATTGTGCTATGAGGATTTATTGACCACATTCGACAGAACATATCGAGCACATAGGTCTGGTCTACATGATTTCGTGTCTCTTGTTGTCTGAGACTAATTTCATGCTAGCTTCTAATCAGGCATTTGTTAAGACAGACACTCGAGGTGTGGGGAAGCTGCTTGAGATTGATGATCCGATTCGTGTACGTAGGCGCTAAGAGCTGTGCGATTCAATCATGGCAACCAGTGAGGGCCCTCGTCATCATCGCTCTCCAAATGACCTTCTGACAACCTGGTTGGTACCTTACCTTACCTAGTAATCATGTTGTATGCGCACATCCGAGCGGTAGCAACGAGATGCCGAAGACCGACGTTGCCAAGTTGGCCTTCCCAAAGCGTCTCTGACCCAATGAATTGTGACGTCGGGCACTCTAAGAGGCACCCTCCCCCCCTCACTCTCATCCTGCACCAGAGCAATTGACGACCTAAGATACTAACCCATCACCGACACGTACTACCGTTAACCCTGCATCTCCCACGTGTGTAAGTCTTGTTTGTTCTCACTGCTGTCTGTATTCACATGCTTGGCTCTTGACCTTCTTCCTTCCCTACAGCTGCTGCGCAAGCCTCGTATGTGCTCGTCTACCGCTTTGCTGATATCATGGCTTATTACAAGTAGTACCCAACCCCAGACAATCTACTACTGCCCCCGGTCGCCCATCACACGATCTCTTGCATCCATCGCCCTTTCGCCTTGACCCCTCTGCGGTCTCAGTCACGTCCCGCCCTCAATCTGGCATCTGGCAAGACTCGCAGAAGCTTCTCCTCTCAGGGAGGCTTGCTGAACAAAATGTTTGGATCTTCGCCAAAGGAAGGCGAGTCAATGCCTAAGCCTGTCGAGCCGAGCGACTCATCCGCCGTCGACGCCGGTACTAGTGCGGATCGTAAAGATGTCAGCCCTTCAGGCAAAAGGAGAAGTAGTGGGTTTGCCGGCGCACGAAACGTCTTTTCCAATGCCAAACAATCGCTCAAGGACCAGTTCCATAGCTCCTCGCCGGAAGCACGCGAGAAACCACAGACTCCTCTGCAGAAGCTCGGTAGAATGGATCCTGCTCTCAGCGTCCCTCAGGGCGCGCTCAACAACTCGGCCGGAGAGTCTGAGCCTGGCCCGCGGTCTACCTTCAAAGTCGGTGTTACCGAGGACAAGAACAAAAAATGCAGAAGAACCATGGAAGACACGCATGCATACCTGTACAACTTCCTTTCTACCCCTGCCCCAGCAATCGGCTCCGAGACGGCCCGGAAGAACTCGTCTCCCGCCACTTCGGCCACTTCTCAAGAAGTAATCGAGACTGACAACGGGTACTTTTCCATCTTTGACGGCCATGCTGGCAACTTCGCTGCCGACTGGTGTGGCAAGAAGATTCATTGCATACTAGAAGACATCATCCGCAAGCATCCGAACACTCCCATTCCCGAGCTCCTTGACATGACTTATACACAAGCCGACCAACAGCTAGAGAAGTTGCCCCTGAAGAACAGTGGTTGCACAGCCATCACCGCGGTCCTTCGTTGGGAAGATAGAATCCCCAACTCTCAGTCCGCCACCGGCTCTACGGCCATTGCGCCCGCCACAGCCGCTGCCATCAAGGGCAGCTCCGAGTCGACCCCAACCAGCACCGAATCCACGCAATCTTCTGCTGCAAAGCTCCGTGAGGCGGCTTCTCGCCAGCGCGTTCTCTACACTGCCAACGTCGGAGATGCCCGCATCGTCCTGTGCCGAAATGGAAAGGCTCTGCGCCTATCTTACGACCATAAGGGCAGTGATGAGAATGAGGGCAAGAGAATTGCAGGTGCTGGAGGTCTTATCTTGAACAATCGTGTCAACGGAGTCCTGGCTGTCACCCGAGCTCTGGGTGACGCCTATATGAAGGACTTGATCACTGGTCACCCTTACACGACCGAGACGGTCATCCAGCCCGACATTGACGAGTTTTTGATTCTGGCTTGTGACGGTGTAAGTTTCATTTTATGAAGTTTTGTGATGAATGCAGCTGACACTTGGATTACAGCTGTGGGATGTTTGCTCAGATCAAGAGGCAGTGGACCTCATCCGCAATATCAAAGACCCTCAAGCTGCGTCAAAAGCGCTTGTTGAACACGCTCTTAACCGCTTCTCGACTGACAATTTGACCGTCATGATTGTTCGATTTGACAACCAGGCACTGCAGCAAACGGTAGAGCGCAAGGTGGAGCCCATTGGTGTCGATGGCGACCCGTCTGCGCAGAAAGGAGGTGTCAGCGAAGCTGACGCTATCATCGCCGAACAACGCAAGAAGCTTGAAGACGATGGTGAACTGCTTAAGAGCATGCCCAATGACTTGCATGAAGAGGACAAAGCCACGGAGCCTGTCCCTGAGCTGAACGCCGAGGCAGTCGAGGCTGCACGTAAAGACCGTTAAAACAAGGAAGACATGCGAGTGGTTACGAAGTCTAAACCCAACCAACAGATGGATTTTGGCGACATTGCTCGGAAGCTGCAGGACACGGGTTGAGCGAGAAGGAGTATCGGTGGTTGCTTGTACTAGGCGAAAAGGACAAGAGGGCAGGGTTTTCAAGAGTTCATGTTTTTCCATTCCGAATTTTCTATGCACCATGACCCTTCCATAACGAGTCTTCAACACAACCTACCTAGCTAGTACTCATCCATACGAGAATCAAACAGGCGATGAAAATCCACCCTCAAGGTAACAACATGCCTGAGGTATGTAGAGCCTCGGCTGTGATGGATTGTGCTTGGCGATAATTGTTGCTTCTCGAACTTTTTTGTGACTTTGACCCTCTTGCTGAACCTAGAGCATTTTCTTGTCGCTACAAAAATCTCTTTCTTCTCTGGACTCGAGGCTGCATCGCGACGGGCGCGCGCAAGACTGACAAGATGCTCCTCTGTAAGACACCATTGGCTCTCGCGCATCAGCACAAAGAAAGTGCTGACAATATGGCCACCGCGCAGTCTGCCCAAGTTGCTCCAACCTCCTCACCATCACTCCCATCCCTGCCGATCACCTGCCGCTCAACGAACAACACTTTGCAAACGTCAACCGCTTCGAGTGTCGCACATGTCCTTACCAGATGATCCTCGACAAGCGCTACTTTGAGCGCAAGATGATGAAGAGCAAAGAAGTTGAAGATGTCTTGGGAGGCGCCGACAGCTGGAAAAACGTTGACAAGACGGAGATCAACTGCAGGGAGGAGAAGTGCGATAACAGAGAAGCCTACTTCAGGCAGGTCCAGATCAGGAGTGCGGATGAGCCGATGACTACGTTCTACAAGGTGTGTATATTGTTGGGAGTGTGTGATGCTCTGGAGACTGATGTGAGATATCCCAGTGCACGAAATGTGCGTCCGAATGGCGTGAGAATTGAACTCTGCTTCTCTCGTATTCTTCAACACTCTACTCTAATGACTCGATGGCGCAATCCAAGACAAGACGCGCAATTGTTTACGACAGCATCCTGGAGCAACGTTCTTATTTTACTCCTTTGGCATCCAGCGCGGCGTTTGTGGAGACATGAAACATGTCAGTTTTGCTCATTCCGGGTGGCATAAATATACCAAGACAACCTTTTCAAGGCTGGAAGGAAAAGACCATCTGCTTCCAACTAATAATAGGAAACAATGACGAACGCAACAACTTTGTTCTATTATGGGTATCATGGCTATCGCGGGTAAACAGAAATTGGGCATCATTACCGTTGAGAAAGTCGTTCTTATCATCAGTCGCGACGGGGACCCTCAGTACTGGCTGCCAGACCTTCGTCGACCATCCTACCGACGACGTCAGGGATCAAAATGTCCTTTCTGAACCTCTCTTGTTGGAGGAGTTCCAGTGCTCGAAGGGTTGGCCCTGGGTAGCTGAGAGAGAAATGGACATCAATCATACAAGTCAGGTTGGATGTCGTCAAATACTTACGACAAAAACTTGATGTACTTTGGTTCTGCAAAGTAGCGGAGGTAGGCGAGGTAGGCGACGAATTCAGGGTCATCCAACAGCTTCTGGGTTGCCAGGTGATTGAGATAGAGAGGGTTGGACAAGCACTGCACGAACTGTAGAACAAGCGGGTTAGCCAAGGTGAAAAAGGGCGATCATAATCACCCTGTCTTGACATTGGCAAAGTCAGGCAACAATGAGAATCAGGAGTGTTTCAACACGCTGGAACCCACCTCCAACTCGAGTTCGAAGCGTGTGTAGCCTCCGTAGTTAGAGTCGGCCATGATAGAGTTTTGACCTGAAGCGTCACGCGCGACTGGGCGGCGGGCGCAGCTGGTATTTCCCGGTGATGGATGACAGGCGTGGTTGTGAAATTTCCCCGCCGCCGGTCAATTGGCTCGGGAGGTTCCCCAAAACGTGCGCCTCTTGATTCAGAGAGATGGCACGGACGAGAAAGTTAGCCCGCGCCCCCTGACGATGACTACAAGTACTCTAACCCTGAGTTTGCTAGTAGCAGATCTTTGAGATGCAGGGCTGCAGCAGAGAAAGCAGGCGGTTCTTGCGATATGCGAACTGCAGGGTTTCGTGTGCAGCTGCAGAGAGAGAGAGAGAGAGAGAGAGAGGGAGAGAGCTGCAAGACGAGGGGGGGTTGTTGAAGCTTTTTTGGAGCTCCTGTGCCAACCACCGACGGATAATAATGGGAGAAAAAGAGAAACAAAGGCGGAGTACTGGTACGGCAGACCCTTGGAGGAGCGCCAGTGTCCCTCTCATCTTAACAGTCTCTTGGTAAAATCGAACACACTACTTCATCATCACCATAACATCCATCTGCTCCTGAAACCTCACTTTAGAAAACTGCATTCAGCAGCGCTTCGAATAAAGCCGTTTGCCTGACCAGAAGTCGCACCCGCCTGTCGATCCATTCCTCTCCGTTTCGCTTACTGATAGCACGCGGCATCCTTTTCTCCTTCCTGAACCAACGACACACTCTGCATAGATAGTGATCGCTGTTGAAACTGAGCAATCATGTCGCTCGCACCAGCGCCCATGCCAGGTAAGCGCCCAGTGTTTGTGTTTCAACCCATGTTTCCCATTTCCCAGACGGCCGCTCCGCTCTTGCTGATGTCTTGGACAGGTCCACGCCCGACCTCTCCTGCCTTTGCTTCCAACAATCCCTTTCGTCGCACCGCTTCTCCTCTGCCATCGCCCGGTGAGAACAGAATGTCCAACAACCCATTCCTGGACCCCCCGGTCAAGTCGCACACCGAGCCGCGACTGGGCGCTCCGGATCAGTCGCTCACCGAGGATATCTTTGTACGTGTTAGACGTGTCTGGCAAGAGCATTCGCTAACGGTTTTCACAGCAGGACCTATCCTTGATTGACAAGCCCGCCTCCGGAGGTAAACTAATCATCAACCTCAGAATAAACGCAGGGCTGACACGATGTAGCGACAGCTTCTCGTAGCAACGCACCCCCAACTGCAAACGGCATCTCACTGCCCGGCCACAGGCCAGCACGCTCACAAGAAGACCGCCGACGCGGCCCGGGTCCTTCTCGTGGGCCACCGCGCCCGTCAAAGGACCAGAACGGTCTCGACATCTTTGCCAGCCCGCCCAAGGCTGAAAGCAGACGTCCACGCCGCAACTCGGAGTCTTCTGTCGTAGACCAAAAGGAAGAAGACAGGAGGAGAAGAGAGCGACGCAAGGAACGCGAGGAGCGGCGCGCAAAGGAGGTCAAGGATGGAAAGACGTCCAAGGACAGCAACGGCAGACCGACCAGAAAGCCCAAAGGGCTCGACATTATTGATCAGCTCGATGTCACAGGCATTTACGGTCAAGGACGTGAGTTGGACCCCCTAACGCGTGGCCGGTCCAGGACTGACACACGAAACAAACAGTGTTTCATCACGACGGGCCCTTTGATGCTTGCAACCCGCACCGCAACCGTAAGAAGGATGTTCGTGCTCCCATGCAAGCCTTCCCCGCAGACTCTGCCAACAACGCTCTCGGCGGCTCTGGTCCCCTGAACAAGAATATCGATCTCGACCGATTCCACGGACGCGGCGAGGATGCCTTTAACGACTACTCGCAATCTCGCATTGTGCCCATCACCAAAGCAGTGCAGTCCTTCAACCCCACCGACCGTGTTGAGCAGATCCACGCCAATGAGACATACGGCCTGGGCACTTCGACCTTCCTTGACGGTGCACCTGCCTCCAGAAAGGCCTTGGAGCACCGAGAAACCGAAAGCGAGGCTGCAGCTCTCGCAGGAGGTGGTCTGGCGCGCAAAAAGTCGCTCGCAGTACGACTCCGAGGTCTCTCACAAAACAGAACCGCCACCTCGCCTGGTGACGCTTTCGGCCCACCCAACGGCAGCCCAGGCCAGATTCAGAGTGCTGGGGGCAGAAGCCGCATTGCGGCCACCACGAGCAAGAACGAAAGCAATCCATTCTTCAACGAGTGCAACGATGGATACGAGAAGAAGCCTTCAACCATCCGCTATGCCGAGGAAAACAAGCCCAGCCGAGCCGGGGCGCCCAGCTCTCCGCCGACAAGGAACGCACTCACTAGAAGCATTACGGCCGACAATGCATCCCCTGCCGATTTGCCTGAGAGGCCCAGTGGAGGTGGTTTCCTGAACCGTATGAAGAGTTTGAAGGGGCCCCGCCGGGCTAGGCCTGAGAGGAGAGGATCTTGAGATGGAAGATGCCTCCATATACGAGACTGCGGACATTGTGTTTCTCCCTTTTTTTTCTCTTTCTTCGTTTCTTTCTTTTCTTCGTTTGGATGGAGAACAAAGAAAAGCATCATCAATCCCCCCAGCCCGCAACTTTGTATTGATCTGATATCAGGCAGCAGAACGATGGTCATTTGGTTTTTTTTTCTTTTGTCGAATTTTTGTTTTGTTTTTCTTCTCCCCTTCGGATAGGCGCTGGGGATTGGAATTGCTGGGGGCTTTTTTTTTTTTACTTTATTGTTCTCTAGATATGTGTCTCTCTTTTGGCCCACAGGTACCTTTTTTTTTACTCCAGTATGCAGATTGAGTCTGGACCAATTATGGAAAAAATGCATCTTGGAAACTTGATCTTCTGGCTAAGCATTGAGGCCGGGTTAACTTTTTTTTTTGTGTGTTTTTCTTATCTATTGTTTCCAGTGACTTCTTTTGAAGGAAGTTTGTAATTACCTTATCTGTTTGATCTTTTCGTATGAAATGGTCGTGTCATGTCTAGATGATTACTACAAATTTACTAGTACAAATTTACTATCACAAATTTACTGCTACAAATTTACTGCTACAAATTTACCACTACAGATTTACTGCTACAAATTTACTACTACAAATTTACTACTACAACTTATGGGGGTCTGACGCTAATGTACCTAGTAGTAGCTTTCTCCTTACATTTTACTACCTACCTACATGTACCTAACCAACCAAAAGCACCATTTTGTTCACTTTTTCCACCCGCTAAACTAAACAAAAGTCGATCAGACACATACACACACCCAAGCAAGAAAAAAGAAAAAAAGAAAAAAGATATACCACAGACACGAACGAACACACTTCCTTACTCTTTTTTGATAATCATATTTTTTTTCTTTTCCACACCACCACCACCACCAAAAAAAGGCTTTTGGCATCTACAAAATGGCAGTAGCAGCAGCAGCAGCAGTAACTCCGATACTGGCATCCACCCTCATCTCCCCACAAGAAACTTCCGGCGCTCTTGCAGTTCCGGACAAGCGGCGGATGAGAATAGGTACGGGCGTTGTTTCTGTGGATGAAGCTTTGGATGAAGGATTGGTGTTTGGAGGAGATGGTATGTATAATATTTGTGGTCCTTGTGGGAGTGGTGGTGTTGATGCTGTGAGTTTTTTTTTTTCTTTCTTTTTTTTCTTTTTTTTGGGATCTATCTATGACTTCTTTGCCTTTTTTTTTCCCTTCTTCTTTTCCCCCCACCATCTCCTTTCGCGGCTTCTGTTTGTGTGTCGTTGCTTGCTATGATGGGCTTGTTTGGTTTCTTTTCTGTCATTTACTACCCCCCCCCCCCTTTTTTTTTGCGAAAGTGGGATATGGTAGTCCTCGATATATGTGGCCAGGGTTACCTCCCCTTCTTCTACGTCCAAAAAAAAAGAAAAGAAAAAGAAAAATTACAATATACCCCCCCCCCCCCAAAAAAAAGAATTCACAAGAAAAAAAAAAAAAAACCCAAACGTAATAATACCAAAAAAGAGTTCACAAGAAGAAAAAACTAATACAAAAAAAAATTGCTTTCTGGCAGTTAATGCACCAACTCCTCATAACACACCTTCTATCCTCGCCCAAAACCACCGCAACTCTAATAGACGCAACCGGCAACTTCGACGTCCTCAAACTGCACAAAGGCATTCTGCTGCGCCTGCAACAAGCAACACAACGCAGCCAGCACGAGCAAAACGTCGAGAAGGCGACAAAGATACTAGACAGGGTGAAGCTGATGCGCGCGTTCGACTTTGAAGGCGTGGTGGAAGGGGTGAATGAGTTGGTGGAGGGGCTGGACGCGGAGATGGAGGGTGCGAGGGGGTTTAGGGGTACGGTGGCGGATAGTCAGTATGAGGGGGACGAAATGCTGGATCTGACTACTGCCGTGACGGAGGATCAGAGAGAAGCAGAGGCCGAGGGGAACAAGCAAGACGAGGAAGAAGCAAGAGGCATGGTTCTGGTTAATAATCTGAGCCAAGTGTTTGGTCTGCTTCTCAAGAACAATTACGCTCAAGGTATGAGGAATGGCGAGACTACGGATTTCAAGGATATTGATGGGAAATACAGGACAAGCACTTTTAACAGATCTGGTGCATGGTTTACGAAACGCGGCAAGTCGACATAATCTATGCGTCATCCTACTCAGCTGGAGCGTGACATATGGAGGAAACGACCAGGAAAGAGTGTCGGTGTTCGAGTCAATCAAAGCCAGGCCCGGGTTGGGAAAGTCGGTGGGTTATCTCGTTGACACGCAGATTCTGGTGGATGCGGTGCCCAGACAAGGCGACAAAGCGTCCTCAGGTGGGAACAATAGAAACATCAACGTTGACGGGGAAGCAGCAAATGTGGTCGAGGTGTTGTACAGCAAAGGCAGTCACCAGGCAAGGAAATTCGGCGTCTTTGACGTGGACGCGGATGGAAGACTCAAGGCGGTAGTTTGACTGAAGCGAGCGACGAAAGAAAAATGTGTAATTTGAAGAGGAAAGAAAGGCGCGTGGTATAATAAAGGCGATTTTCAAGGCCCGAGGTTGGTCTTGACGTGGGGGAGAAGGGCAGCGGCCTTGATGTTTTTGGATTCGAGATCACCGTCGAGGAGGCCCAGGCTTCTTATTTGGCCTGCATTGGGGGCGTCGTCTCTGGGGTTTGCGGCGATGTGTTTGCGGTACGCGGATTGGAGGGCGTGGACGCGAGCGGCCTGGGAGCGACACGATCGGGTCAGCGAAAAGCGCTCGGGTGGGCAGTGGTGTGGTATACCTCTTTGCGGTGGTGCAGGCACTCGTAGTAGTCCTCGAGCATGGGCGCACACTTCTTCTTGCCCGACGCATCCTCGGAGTTTGTGTTTACGACGTAGCAAGCGAGCATCTCTTGCCAGAAGGGAAAGCAGCGGCCGGGGCCTGGACGGGATGTGTGTCAGCGCCAATTCCCGCGTGTCTGTGTTGTCTGCAAGAGATACGCGCCTCCAGTCAAGCCGAAACCAGACGACATGTTGTTGGGTGCTGTAATGTGGACTGAAATGCCTGTTGGTTTGCTGCTTGACGGCGCCTTCCAAGACTGGACGTCAAGTCAGCTCCGCTCCTCCCCGCTCCGCGTGCGCCAAGCCTGCAAGCCGCATGTACATTTGAAAATGATCATGGCCAGGAAGGAACCTCGCCGTCGCCAATCCAATCCACCATGTTGAAGTCCAAGTTAAATGAGGCGCAGCGAGTCGCCGAGCGCATAGCCAATCACGGTCGCCATATCTATGTCTACCACCAAATATGGACCAATCAGGTTGTCTATTCTCTGGAGCGATCAATGAATGTGCGTGCCAGTTGAACACGCTGCCTACCATCTGTCTCGTTCTAATCATTTCTGGTAGAACAACCATGTTCTCAAGCAACTCGCCTTTGCCGGAAAGCAAACACTCCCTGCCGCTCTGCGCAAAGACATGTGGCGCCCGCTGCTCACAGCAACCTTTCCCTCACCGGCACAAGGCCTGCATGCCTTCCGCAAACTTCGCGAGCTCCGCATGCTGCACGAGCACTACTGGAAAAACCCTGATCCGAAAGCCAGAAACGAGCCCAAGAAAAAGGAGCGCGGCTACATCATCATGGACCAAAAGGCAAATACCGTCGCCGACCTCGCCTGGGTCTTGCTGCAGCAGGAGAAACTGGCCGCAAAGAAGCTCAAGGAGATTGACGAGAACAGAGAGCGCATTCGCGACGAACAAATCGCATTGGCAAAGGAGGCCGAGGAGGGTGGTCTACCTTTACTTGAGCAGTCCATCAACGAGCAGAAGGCCGCTGTTGCCAACATGCAAAAGATGAAAAAGGATGCACATGAAAACGCTCCGTCACGCAAGCAAATTGGTGATGCTCTGATAGCAATCAAAGCCTCGGAGCTCAAGTACCAGAAAATGATGGCCGCTCAAGACTCCATGGAATACGCCAAGACCCGGGCCCTCAAACACTCTGGCGCTCGAGAAGCCCGTGGTGCATCCACGCCCGACTCTATCGACATTGCAGTTGGGCTTCCCGAAATTTTCAATGAACCTGAAGTTCGCCGCACCAAGGACGGCAAGCGTAGAAATCCCGAAGCCGGTCCTATCTACTCTACCGATGTTGTTATCCGCTGGACCAACCCTCTCGACGCCGAGTTTGCTGCCGAGTGGCCTACTGGTGTAACTCACGCCTATAGCGGTTTCGCTCGCCACACTGCCCCTTCAGTCCACCATGCTCCTGCCGAAAACCTGAAGGACTTTGTCGCGCACAAGAGGAGCAACACGTATCTTCCCAAGGTTGACCATTGATCCTTCTCCTCCAACACCTTCGCTCTTTCTTCCGCTCCTCCCCCGGATCTCTTCAGACATACAAGACTCGACTTGTGTATATCTATGACCTAGAGCCCACTTTCTACAAAATCAGAAGTGTGGCTGTTGTATTGTAGTTCTTTCTTCCTCTTCTCTTTCTTCTGAAGCATAAGGCCGGGGCGCCATGGCGTTTTCGTTTCCAAGTAACCCTCAATTTCTTTCTCTCACACATGCACTATACCTATATGCGACTCCTAGCAAAGCCAGTCCTGAAGTGAGGAAAGCAGATTCTAACATTCAGATACGCTATAGCCAAGTGAAGCAGCGCACGTGTTCCCATTCTGCCGCGTCTGGTCTCCGGCCCTCAATACTCGCCTCACCGCAAGTAAGCACTCTTTTTTTTCCCTATGTGCTAAAAGAGTGAAACACGTGTATGCTCTCTATTAGGTCAATGGTCAATCTACTTGCGGTGTGTGTGTGTGGGCAGTGGTGCGATGCGAACCCCCCGGAAGCTCGTTCCATGACTATAGCACGTGGTTTTTTCGTTGACTTGCAGACTACTTTGACCGTTCTTCTTTTTACGTAATTACACAAAATGCACGCCCTACCGGATAATATAACAGCGGTAATAAGAAAAAAAAAATTACTTCTGTAAGACGTCCTCTCGTAGCGGGCCGGGCTGGGCATCACCTTTTTTTTTTCTTTCTACGCGCCCTATTAGCAGGTTGAGGCGTATTAGCCACATTGGAGACGTGGAAAATTGGTATTGTACTCGGTCAATTGACAGCATTTTTCCGACTCTATTGGTTATTTTCTTCTTTCCCGTTGTTGTTGTTGTTGTTGTTGTTGTTGTTGTTGCTGCTGCGTGCTGTAGCCTGCTAAGGAATCATGCTTGCGTTGGGAAGAGGAAGGTCGAGGCGCAAGCAAAGAGCTGCTGCTTCGGTTCCGCGTTCCTATTGCGGATAATACGTCTCGTATATTTGGTGGTGTGGTTTGTTGGTCGGAAGGAATTACGGCACGACGACGTGGGAAAAAGGTGGAAACTCCTCAGCCCACTGCTTGCCCAACAACAAAGATGTTTTCTGGTGATGGCGTGTTTGCCTTGCTCATGTCTTGATAGCTCTCACGATCGATTTGATGTGGTGATCTTGTTGGGTTCGTCTAGAAAGATCTACAGTACCCTGATGGTTCATCGTGCTGCTTTGCTCTTAAAACACCATTCTGTTAGGTAATAGCGTACAATGGCGACATCTTCGTTTTTCTTCCCCTTTCTCTCTATTCCCCTGCCGGATCGGCAAAACAGTCCAAAGCGCAAAGGCTTGATTCATCGTTCGGCAGAGTACCATCGAGTTATTGTAGCCTGATGGGTTGGTCAAAACTCCGACTCAGTCCACCTTTGGTGAGAATTGTGGATGCCATGTCAGACGAGCACGTTCACATGCAATTCCAGCACGCAAAGGCTGGCTTGAAGAGTCTGGACATGTGGAAATGAGCGGTGAAGAAATATGCCCTCAAAATTGCACCTGGGAAATGTAGTTCTTGAAATCTATGAATCTTGGTTGCTAGAAAATTCTGTTTTCTTCAACATGGGTGGTTTTTTGCATAGAGGGACGTGCAACGGTGCAAGAAGGAGCGACCCTGATTTTTTCTAATCCCTGGTGTAATGATGTTGTACAGTGACGCAGAATTCCAGGTTTGTTAGTTTCTGTCGCGTCATCCATCGACGCGTTTGCCTCATCTTCAGGATTTCTGCATACGAGGATAATGTTGCGATTTGACATTGGACTTTGCTCATTCCACCTCTGTACGTACGGAGTATTGTTCCAGGAAACTTCTTGCAACATCTATGTTGTGGCTGACGATTGAATCGTAACCACCAGGGTACACCCGAAGTCGGCGTTGTTTGCTCTCTCCCTGAAGCATGTCGTTGTGCACCATGCATGCGCGCGGCTCTACAATACATTAAGTGTCCGAGGGCAAGCCTTAATGCGGGGGGTCTCTGCATGATGATGCGATCCTTGTCCCTCGAGAGTGAAATGTAGCACTTCCAGTATTTGCGGTATCGCCCGGCCGGGGATGCAGAAGATTCGTTAAAGTGTCTCGAGTACTGCATTTCCCAAAAGGTGGCAATGATCCTTACACTTGCAGGTGCGAAACGATTGATTGACGGTTGCTCCTGAGCTAGACATTTAACCTCGTCCGCCCGGCGGCTGCACTCCAGATCGGTCTGATCATGTTTCGCATCACAGCCAACGGCATCTGGGCCGGGGCATTTGGCAAAGCAATCACCCGCTGTTCGATGGCGGAAGAATGTCCATAGAAGGCCGTTTAGTACAGGTTCTGAGCGCGGAGATACTTGGACAAAAAGCGGGTATGTGTGCGCCGTTCTACGTAAGCGACGGCTATATTGGACGAAGAGTCTAGCTGTGTCCAGTTTCGAGCCGATCTAGGACAAGGAGTACCGACATGCCCAAGTCGGATGACTTGGCCGTAAAAACCATGGCTGAGATCACAAGGTCTCTCCGGTCTTAGTTGCGTTAGCGCATAGTCAAAAGTCAAAAATTTAGTCATTGCGAAGAGCGTGCTTTCTCCAAGGGAAGACGAGAGAAATTTTCGACCCCGTCCCTGTTTACGGGTTCTATAATTAAGGCCCAGATGCCCTGACAAGCAAAAGGTGTTGTTCATTGTCTGCTCCCCTTTCTTTGATCAATTATCATTGTTCCTCGCACGCATCTCTTCCCTCACTGTCTTGTCCACCTATATCGGAGTACCTTCCTGGATTGATCTGCGAAGCCTGATCGACTACCCCGGAATAAGCTTCTTTGTTTCCTTCTGAAGGGGAAAAAAGAGAACCCGTTTATAAAGTCAGCAGCGACCAGGTCATCAGAAACTATGCCCGGTCGTATTCTCGGGTTCGATTTTCCGTCTCCTCTTCTTAGACCAGTGCCCGAAAGCAAACGCAGCGCATCTTCATTACGATCAGACGGATCCAAAAACACCGACAGCATGGATCACCTCAGACGCCCTCACTTTGGCAAGAGCCACTCACACGACAAAAAGGATGGCAGGCGAGAGTCGAGTCTGGGCCGCCAGTCAACAAAGAACCTCAAGCTCGACATGATTGTCGAATCTCCGCCGGTCCTGTTCTTGGATAGCCCCCAGCACTCTTCCGGTTCGCTCTTCTCAGGACGCATGCAAGCCGTCGTCTCTGGCGAGAGAGCCGCCACGATCAAATCATTCACCCTCACATTCAACGCTGTCACATCAACCAAGCGTCCAGTGGGAGACCACTGCAAGGACTGCTCTTCCAAGTCTACGGTTCTTAAGGAGTGGAAGTTCCTGGGTGACAATGCCGAATTGGCGGCTGGCAGGCACGACTTTCCCTTTAGCTATCTCATCCCCGGACATCTGCCTACCACCACCCACGGACACATTGGCAGCATCGACTACAAGCTGTTCGCGCGTGCCGAGACAGCAAATGGCGACATTGCCGAGTATACTCGCCCTATCGTCATCAACCGTGCCATTCGTCCCGGTAGCGACAAGAACTCTGTCAGAATCTTCCCTCCTACAAACCTGACTCTCAACGTCACACTCCCCTCCGTCATCCACCCCATTGGCGATTTCCCCGTCTACGCCCGCATGTCCGGCATCACCACTAAAAAGGAAGACACCCAGATCCGATGGCGCCTCCGAAAGCTGACGTGGCGTATCGAAGAGCAAGAGAAGTTCATCTCACCAGCATGCGCGAAACACATGAACAAGGTCGGCGGCGAAGGCAGAGGCATCCAGCACGAGCACACCCGAGACATTGGCAGCGACGACCTCAAGTCTGGTTGGAAGACGGATTTCGCCGACGGCCAGCTCGAAGGCGAGTTCACTGCCTCCATTGACAGCGGTCTGAAGCCTCAATGCGACGTCGACAGCCCTTCAGGACTCAAGATCAACCACGTCATGGTCCTGGAGCTCGTCATTGCCGAGGAGTGGGCGCCAAACAAGAAGCCAAACCAGGCCACCCCCACCGGCGCCGCCAGAGTTCTGCGCACACAATTTAACATCAACGTCACTGAGCGCAGTGGCATGGGTATCGCTTGGGAAGACGAGCAGCCTCCGCTCTACGAGGATGTCCCTGACAGCCCTCCTGGCTACAAAAACGAAATTCAGATTTACGACGGATCAGAACTGAACGAGGACATCGATCAACTCCAGCTCTCATGAGCCTTTGTTTTCTTCTTTTGGCATGACTCGACGTTTTCGTTTTCTCTTCTCTTCTCTTCTCTACCCTTCTCTTCTCTCGGTCTTCTGCAAATTATACCCAACTGCACGAAATCATGGTTCATGGAGAAAATAAAATAAAATTGGCGTATTTGAGTCAAAGCGAGGCGTTTTTACCAGGTTCACAGAAAGGGGCATTCTTTGTTTACTAGCCTTTTTTCCAGCATGTTTTCATCAGTACCGCAGCGACTAAATCTTAGAACATGGTCGTTTTCAGCAGAACAAAAAGCTTCATCATAATATTTCTATCTTTGCGAAATACCGCTATGCCTTGTTGAACCGTATGCCTCGTCTCTTGTGCAACCGTATCTCTATGTTGAATATGGCGGACCCGTCCACCGTGCAACCAAATCGCTATGTCCAGCAAAAAGAAGGAAAAATGTATAGAGTTCGCAGTTGATCTACGATCCCCGAGCAGGAGCCTTCAAGCTGCCGTAGCCACCCTTGCCCTCCAGATTCTCATAAGTTTTGCCCTCTGAGTTTTGGCCGTTACGAGGACCACGCTCTGCGAGATCCTCCTTGAGCCACTGCAGCACAAGCTCTCCCAAAAGACTGTTTCCGGTACGGCCGGACTTGACGCCCTCGACATCAAAGTTCTCCATGGTCTGTGATTGCCGCACCTTGCCGAGACTCATGTGAACGAGATGTGTAGGCCAATCCGCCAGGTTATCCAGAATGTGTGTGGCGTAGACGATGGTGCAAGACCTGGTTTCGGTCTCTCGCTTGAGGAACTGCAGGAAATTGTAGCGCGACAGCAAGTCCAGGTCGACGGTGATTTCGTCGAGCAACAGCACCGTCCACGGCCGGATCAAGCCCATGCACAGTTGCACGCGTCTCCTCTCGCCGTCAGACACGGCGTGCAGACGCCAACTCAGGTCCACGTCGAGGATGCGCACCAACTCGTCCCTGCGCTCGGGGTATGCGTCGCCGCCTACCGAGGACAGCAGGGTGGGCACGTCAATGTCGGTGCGCGTTATCGAGTTCATTGTCCACTCCATGCCGAGATAGGTCACGCCCTCCAGACCTGTTGTGAAAGGGTCGACTCCCGCAATGCTGACGCTGCCTCGCGGCGCCATGCGCTTTCCCGACAATAGTCTGAGCAGCGTGGTCTTTCCGGCTCCATTGGCTTTAATAAGACAGAGAGGTTCGATGTTAGCAACATACTCGGGGGGCTTTTGTTTGCGTTATGGTTGTGGCCCTGGTGGAACGTGGACATACCGCCGATCAGCAGGGTCCTGCTGTTTGCGGGCAGCTCCAGAGCAATGTTCTGAAGACCTGTGCTGCCATCTGGAAATGCAAATGTCAGGTCATTGACATTGACCTTTGGAGGGAGACGCTCATCAGCAGGTGCCATGTTTCTTCTCTATTCTAGAAGTTTAAGGGGTTTCTGGAGAGGAAATGTTTGTTTAATGATTCATTGCAAAGGATTAATAATTGAAGTATGGAAAGGTTGGATGTTGGAAAAATGATTGATCACGTGTTTGTTGTTCCATGGGCAGTGTTGGATGCAAATCCACCTCTTCTCGATTCGCGGCTGGAATCCAACCATGTCGACATCGGTTTTGAATGTTGAGAAGCACCGCTCGTCGATTCTCTAGCATATTCAATATGCACGCTGGGCGTGCGCCTCTGATCGCAGTAGTCGGTGCTACCGGCACAGGAAAGTCTGAGGTGAGTCGGACATCGATTTTTCGTTTTGCTCTCAACATCACAAAAAACAAAAGAAAAAGGAAAAGAAAAGAATAAAGAAGAAGAAAGAGCAGAAAAAAAAAGAAAAAGAAAATAATAACAGAAGTGCGAGACCAACTCACTTATTCTTATTTCTCAGGAGATAGTTGGCGGTAAACATTGCACGTAGATACAATGGCGAGATTATCAACGGAGATGCAATGCAGCTGTACGAGGGCCTGCCAATCATAACAAACAAGATGCCCGAAGACGAGCGTAAAGGTATCGCCCATCACCTGCTCGGATGCATCAAACTGGACGAGGAAACCTGGACCGTAGGCAACTTTGTTACAAATGCGCTGGCCAAGATCGCAGAGATCCGGCAACGAGGACGTCTGCCCATCTTGGTCGGCGGAACGCATTACTACACTCAGTCATTGCTGTTTCATGATGCGCTTACAGACACGAACAAAGGACATGAAGAGCCCTTCAAGGATGCAGATAGGCCAGAGATTCTCGATGCTCCCACCGAGGTGATTCTCGAGAAGCTTAGAGAAGTTGATCCGGTCATGGCCGATAGATGGCACCCCAACGATCGCCGAAAGATCCAACGGAGCCTAGAGATTTGGCTGCAGACCGGTCGCAAGGCATCGGACATATACGAGGAGCAAAGGACACGCCGCAATGCTTCTCCTCAGGGCATGTCCTCCGAAAACCTACAGCAGGCCTCCCTTTTACGAACAAGAACGCTAGTACTGTGGGTCGGCGCTCAATCAGAATCGCTATCCAAGCGTCTTGATGCCCGCGTCGACAAGATGGTCTCGAGCGGCCTGTTGGACGAGGTCTCCACACTTTCCTCCTTTCACGGTCAACAAACCTCTCGGGGGGAGACAATAGACACGACCAGAGGCATCTGGGTTGCAATAGGCTACAAGGAGTTCCTCGACTACCAAGCCGCCTTGAGGAACGAAAATTGCGATCCAACACAGCTCAACAAACTTCTCGTTCACGCCGTAGAAAAAACAAAAGCCGGAACAAGACAATACGCCAAACGTCAAATCCGCTGGATCCGTATCAAACTCAACAACGCCATCTCAGCCGCAGAAGCCAAGGATCTCTTCTTCATGCTCGACGGCACCGACCTTTCCAGCTGGGAGCAAAACGTCTCGGAAAAAGGACTAGATCTCGTTGATGCGTTTCTCAAGGAAGCAACACTGCCAGAGCCTTCCAGTCTATCACCATTGGCGGCAGAAATGCTGATGGCAACTCGGCCAGACACCAGTGCGCGCACGGATCTTTGGAGCCGCCAGCATTGCGAGGTGTGTAACATCACGTCGGTCACGGAGAGTGAATGGAGCATCCACGTCAACAGCAACAAGCACAAAAAGGCCATGTCGAGTTCGAGGAAGCGCGAGCAGCGTCGTGCGGCGAGAGGATTGTCGCCAATTGGTCGTCAGCAGGCTGCGGTTCAGTCATCGCAACCACCACCATCGCCATCACAAGACGATTGAGTTTGTACAGCAAGTGGGCTTGGCATGAGGAAACATACTCAAAATCTCCCCCTCTTGGGATAATAAGTTCGTCACTACGCAAAAACAGGGAAATAACAAAACAAAATTCAGAGTTCACCACAACCACGCGGACAAGTGTCATCTTTTGCGTCTTTACGTGACAACAAATCCTTTTTTTTTGTTTCTTGCTCAAAGAAACGTAGGGAAACAACAAGAGGTGGTATACTGACTTTCTGCACAGCATCTTTTTTTTCTTGCTCAATGACACGCAGAATAAATCACCGCATGACATGGCTTACTAGACAATCGCCCTGCATCGTAGGTATATAAGAATAACACTCGTCCACTGCTTCATCCTCAACCGCATCTTTCCCAGACAAAGCTGCTCTACTTCAACCAAGCGAAACAAAAACTTGCCCTTCCGCCGTCTACTCCTCTCTAACATTCAAAATACCAACCCGACCAACCATAACAACATTACCGCAGATTTGAAAATGAGCTGCAACGGGTCTTTTGGTATCCACAAGATGGAGGTCCCTGCAACCAAGGTGAACGAGCAAGCCACAGCTCCTCCAGCAACCGAAACCAACCAACCCACCAAGTCCACCACACTCGAGAGCGACGCCAGCGCCTGCTCAAGCAACCCAGACACCAACCAAACCTGCCACATCTGCGAAAAGATGCGGCTGCGCAACCCAAAAAAACACGGCAACCTCGTCACCCAAGGCCCGATCCTCACCTGCCTTCTCTGCCTCCGCGATTTCTGTCCCACCCACAAGTTCAGACCGAGTGTGAGTGGCATTTTCAAAAATGAAGATCGCGTCTGCGAGATCAATCACAGCACGTACTACAACAACCATTGGCAAAAGGGGATTCTGCCGAGCTTGGTGGCGCTGGAGCAGCCACATGTTGTTGGACCCGACGGGTCGATCGAGTATCATGATCCCAAGGATCCCTTCGTGTAGATCAGCCCGTTTTTTTCTTCCATGGCCAAAACACGTTCTGGCTTTTTGGATAATATGGGAGGGAAGCTCTGTCATTTCAATGGGCATGAGAAGATTGACAGATACGTATAGGCATAGCGAGAATGGACAGATACATGTAGGCATAGCGAGAATGGACAGATACATGTAGTCATAGCGAGAATGGAATGAACATCACACCTTTATATGTACCTGTTGCCTGATATATACTTTCTCCCCTCTGACAATCAATCGGGCTTAAGCCGCAGCAGTAGTGACAGTAGCAGCAGCAGAAGCGGCGGTATCCGGCCCTTCAGTCGCGACAGCTCTCTGCTTTCCAGCGTCTGGATTGAGAGGATTATTAGGATCGTAGCCAACGGCCTTGACAATACCAAGACCCTTTGTCCTACCCTCTCTGAATAATATCCTGTCACCGACGGCAAGGAACTCTGGCCGTTGCACAAAGCGGAATGCCACGGTAGCTCGGTCGCCAGTGCGAATGTACGCCCTGTCAATGTCGATGATGGCGCAGGTCTGCGATATGGGGCCCACATGGAGCATGGCTTGGTATTTCGTCTTGATGGTTGTGGCGTGGCTGAGAATGAGGACTTCGGCGATAAATTCGCGGTGGACTTTAGGAGGCACGTCGTCGTTCTTGAGCAAACAAACCATTCCTTTTCGAACATCCTTTCTGCGGACCTTTTTCAGGGCGAAGCTTGCGCTTTGGCCCGCGCTGCAGGCGGGAACAGCTATTCGTTTTCGCTCTATGCTTCTGATGCTGGTGGTTGTGAAGTTGCCGAGCCCGTCTGGACCGACCAGTATTGTGTCGCCTGCGTGGACAATACCGGACTTGACGACTCCTGATACCACGGTACCAACAAATGGGACTGAAAAAGTGTCATTGACATGGAACTCGAATGGAGCGTCAATGTCATAGTGGCCGTGGTGCGGGATGATGTTGAGGAAGGTGCGAACCAGGTCCAACGAGTCGCCCGTTACGTTGGAGACCTGGAAGACTGGACAGATACGCTGGCTGATGAATTGCGTTGCCGTGTTGATACACTCCTCCTTGTTCTTGATGAATATGGGAATCTTCCTCGCGCCAGGCGACTTTAAGATCTTTGTTAATTGGGTGATGGTCTGCTGAAGAATGTGGGGAGGACAGATGTCAATCTTTGTTATGCACACCATGACAGGCACATTGAGGGCAAGAGCAATGCCCAGATGTTCTTTGCTCATGCCGATGAGGCCATTGTTGGCCGCGACCATGAGGAGACAGTAGTTTGGCTCGCTGCTGAGCATTCCAAAGACCGTGGTTCGCAGGTAGCGCTCGTGACCTGCTAGATCAGTAAAGCCAATGACTTTGGCCTGAATGCTTGTCAGAATACACCAAGTGTTCGAAGGCCTGAGTGCAAACCAACCGATCTGTTGCCAATCTCTTCCCACGAGAGCTTACGTCCAGCAGTTTGAGCCATGACAACTTCACCCTTGCTGTCAAAGCCCATGATCTCCATACCAACCGAGCTAGTCCTGCCACTTTCGATTTCGTGTTTGTGGCGGAAGAGGTTAACTCTCGCCTTTCCACGACCATCGTCAAGACCACCTTTGACCAGTACACCGAGCAAGGTGCTCTTTCCAGCATCCACGTTGCCTACGACAGCTATGCGAGTTTCAATAACATTATCGACTGAGTCTGGACGACGTCTTATCAACAGCTTTCCACTGGATGCCTTTTCCTTTGGCGTGGCAGGGACATCGGTCTCGGTGGCGACGTTCTTGGTCATGAGAAGGCAACAGTCGGCACGTATTGAGTCGGTGACTTTTTGAAGTCTCGCAAAAGCAGCATCCCAGTCGGCCTTGTCGAAATTCATCGAATCACCATTGTCTTCGAGGCCGAGATCGAACATGCACTCTCCGTGGCCTTCTTCCAGTCGGCCGCTGACGACGGCGCTGAGGGCTGCAATGGACTCGTCGGCATTTCCAGGCTCGTCGAGGAAGAGGTGTTTTAGACGGGCATTGGTGGGCTCGTCGGACAGATTGAGAGAGTCGAGAATGTCCAGCTCTGCATGCTCCTCATGCGTAGAGGTTTGTTGTTCCTGGGGGTGGCGGCGCAGGGCTTGTTGCTTTTGCACGTAATCGGCAAAGTCGCTGAGAGCCTTTTGTCACATCAGAATCTGTCGTTTGAACAGGAGCGTGGCTTGCATACCGATTCACCAGCACGGCGTTCATGTGGCGTAAGCTTGTTGTAGCGATCGTTTCTAGTCGCCATGTCTCGACTTGACAGAGATGAACTCTGTGGAATGTGAAACTGGACGCAATTAGAAGTGAAGGGACCAATAGTATAGTATATCGAGTGGTAGAGGCGAATACCTACATGTACCTTCCTAGATATATATCAAGGTAACTACCCCACACGGTACACCAACAAGATGCGTCACCTTTGACGGTCGCGCCTTCCTCATCGACACCCCTTCGTGTCTGCCTGGCCAAATAGGTTCATGGGGGTTGAGTCATTAGTGCCAAAATCGACACCGCCGCCGTATTGACACGGTGACCCCGACAATAATGCCTCCACCGCCGCTTCTGCCGTCGTCGACGACCCGCCTACTTGCACCTCAGCCACCCAGGCCAACCAACGGCCCTGCTCTACAGCCATTACAACACACACTTGCCTTGAAACCACATAGAGCGCGGCGTGGTGCTGCCATACATGCTGCTTGTCATGAGTGTCGCTCCAGGAAGCTAAAGGTAGACTCTTCCACAGTCATCATCGCCACCACCTACTGAGTCCGCTGGACAGTGCGATGGCGCCCGTCCTCAGTGCCGCCGCTGCGCCGAACGAGGCAACCAAGCCTGCGAGTACACGGTCAATCCAGGAGAGACTCGCTTCACCGCTTTGAAGAGAAAGAATGCCAAACTCGTCTCCGAAGCCGAACGCATGCAGAAATTTATCCTATCTCTCCGTGCAGCAAACCCCTCCCAGATTCAGGCCCTGCTCGATGACTACCAACCCGCTGACCATGATTCTGCTCTGCTCGGTGACTCGACCCAACACAACGACATGTCCGACTCGCCGCGTCCGCCCCCCCTACACATGTCCGATTCATCTGCTTCCTCTCCTTCTTCCACCTCTCAGCCTTGTACCGGCGCGTCCGTGAGCACCCAAGCCCCGGAAATTCTGCATGCGTCTCGCTCGCCAAACCTCCCCGGCCAACCCTCCTTTGACGATCTCGAGACACAGCTCCCAAGTACAGACGCTCTCCGAGAATGCATCTCAGGCTTCGATGCACAAGCCGGCAAGCTCTTTCAAATCTTCACCCCCGAAGACGTCCAATCTCAATTTCATGTCTTGTCCACCGGCCAAGACCCGCACGCCCGTCGCTTGGCTGTTTGCCAGCTCTGCGCCATAGGGGCAATCGGCTCGCAATACATCAGAGAATCTATGCCAGGAGATATTGAGCGGAGAATGTACAGCATCGCAAAGCATCTCCTTGAAGACGTTGTCCTTAGTGATGGCACAAGAGCCGCAAAGATATGTGCCATGCTTGCCATGTACAATGTCATGAGCAAGGAAAAGGTCGCAATCACCTTTGTGGGTGAGTTTTGCACCTCTCCTGTACTTTTCGCTACTTACATGTCGTGTAGAAATGGGCCTGAATCTCTTGGCCTGGCCGCCCACCTCTCTGGTCTGTCCTCCTCACATGAACCGCAGCCAATGGGTAGAATTTCGCAGAACGTGGCGAGTCTTGGTCTTCCTCGAGACCTGGCTCACTTCGACTCTCGGCTATGTGTCTGGATCGCAGCTCAAAAAGGAGCTTGTGAACTTGAAGAGCCTCGAGATAGAAAGCGAGACCGATCTCGAGGAACGCGTCGCCACGGAGATGATCAAAATCGTTGTGCTGAAGTTCGACATGCTGAGACTCAGTCTTTCATTCAAAGATCTCAGCGCATTGACTGTCGAAACCATCACTAAGGACCTGAATGCCTGGTACGAGGCTCTTCCGGATGAAATGTATCTGGTCAACCTGGAAAAGGATGTCCATGTATCACCCAGGCTGCGAGTGACCATCTACTACGTCCATTTCCTTTATTTCGGCTCTCAGATCATGCTCTTGCGGCGAGTACTTCAGAGCATCAACGAGCATAGCAAGCTACTCAACGGATCGGAAACTGCTGTCAACGACTTGATTTGGCAAGCAAAGTACGCTGCCAGAGAGTCTGCAAAGCTTTTCCGACGTCTGTATGTTGATGGAAATATCATCAAGAGATGTTGGATTTGCATGTAAGTCTGCACATTGATCTCCGCTGATAGTATTGCAGTCTAACGTAGGTATGCACACAGATTCCAAGCTTACTCTAGTTGCATTCTCATCCTCCATGACATGGCACAAGAGTTGATATTCGAACAACACACAGTGGAAGAACGCACTGGAGATTTAAACCAAGACATGCACCTCGCGTTTGCCTGTCTCAATGTCCTCAGGACCTGCAGCGAGAAAGATGCAGCCGCAGGTCAGTTTCTTCAGACCTTGACGCCCTTCTACGAAATACTACACGGCGCCGCCACAGGTAAGGGCGAGAATGGCGCTCAGGTCTTTGCGGCAGCGCACGCTCTGCACGACCTATTCCGCAAACCCTTCAACATTCCGTTTGAACGGAGCACAGAATCGCGATACATGTGGAAACAACAAAAGCAACGCCAACAAGAATCCGAATCGTCTCACATGACTGGCGGCTTACTCAATACGCTTTCACCGTCGTTCTGCGACAGCTGGCAATGCATCGACGGCATCAAAAACGATGGCATGGTCAACGATCTTCTAAGTGCTATCCGGCCCGGCCATTTCCTGCCTGGCTTCGAGTCCACCACTTGGAACGACGGCACTCGGGATAATATGGTGTCGACTAATCAAGCCCAAGCAGTTGGACCTGTGTCGTGAGCGAATTCGAGGTCCTCGTCCTTCTGTGTTGCATAGATGTTCGCCGTGAGTCTGACTACAGGGCCGGAGTTTTACATGCTTGAGAGCAATCAGCTCACCACTCTGTACATTTTACCGCCTCAGAGCGTCTCGATTCATGTGACAAGGGCCATGTATTGGATAGCGTTTTAGGACGTTTGATGTTTACCATCAGTGTGTGATAGGAGTCGATGAATTCGTGAAGCTGCTCTGAGGTGGCAGTCACGCCGGACGATGTACTGAGTCAAATAGAATGTCATTATACTCCGTACTGATCAAGCAAATGGATCAAAGGTCGGTGAGCCAAGATTGTAGAATAGAGTGACGCAAGTGGAAGTGGGGTGAATGGGAGCTTGTACCACCCATCTACTCTCTTTGTTCCGTCTTGCACCAAAATCACCGCCATATCATCGTGATTTCTCTTCTAAGTACCCCAAACAAAGGCTACGCATCTCACACTTCCACCCTACTGGACCTCCGCCATCACCATGGCTGCCGCTATGATCAACAACGTGCTGGAGAAGCTCCACCTCACAAGCAGCCACGAGGCCCCTGAAGAGCCCAGCCAGGAAGACTACCAGAAGCTCTTGGAAAAATACACCAAGGCTGGCCAGGAGCAGGTCTTTGCCTTCTGGGACCACATCAACGCCGCCGACAAGGGCCTCCTTTATCAACAACTAGTCAACTATGACCCCGAACACGTCAATGAAATCACCCACCGCGCCCTGAACCCCCCCAAGCCCGAGTCTGAAGACGCCAAACCCAAGCTCGAACAGCTCCCCGAGACGGCCACATCCTCGGTCTACGACTCAAAACCCGAAGACCTCAACGAATGGTACACACAAGGTCTGGAGTTCATTGCACAGAATCAGGTCGCTGTTGTCCTCATGGCCGGTGGACAGGGTACTCGTCTGGGAAGCTCTGCGCCCAAGGGGTGCTACGACATTGGTCTGCCCAGCCAAAAGTCGCTGTTCCAGCTGCAGGCCGAACGAATTTGGAAGATCCAGCACTTGGCTGCGCACGAGCACAACAAGGAAGAAGCCGTCGTTCCGTGGTACATCATGACCAGCGGTCCGACTCGTAAGCCTACTGAAGAGTTCTTCGAGAAGCACGCATACTTTGGTCTCAACAGAAACAACGTCGTCTTCTTCGAGCAAGGCACTCTTCCTTGCATCGACAACGACGGTAAGATCCTTTTGGAGACAAAGTCAAAGGTCGCTGTTGCACCCGATGGCAACGGTGGCCTCTACAATGCCCTGTTCAAGTCGGGCGTTGTGCTGGACATGGAAAAGAGAGGCATCAAGCACATTCACGCATACTGTGTCGACAACTGTCTGGTCAGGGTTGCCGACCCTACCTTTATTGGCTTCGCAGCATCCAAGAATGTCGAGATTGCCACAAAGGTTGTTCGCAAGCGTGATGCCAAGGAGTCGGTTGGACTCATCTTGTCAAAGAATGGCAAGCCGGATGTCGTCGAGTACTCGGAGATTGACAAGGAGACATCTGAAGCAAAAGACCCAAAGGACTCTTCTCTTCTCAAATTCCGTGCCGCCAACATTGTCAACCACTACTACTCATATGGCTTCCTGGAGAGCATTCCTCAGTGGGTCGAAAAGCTCCCACATCACATCGCCAGGAAGAAGATTCCCTACGTCGACACGGAAAAGGGTGAGACTGTCAAGCCCGAGAAGCCCAACGGCATCAAGCTTGAGCAGTTTGTGTTTGACTGCTTCCCCTTGCTTGAAATGGACAAGTTCGCATGTCAAGAGGTCAAGAGAGAGGACGAGTTCTCGCCACTGAAGAATGCACGAGGTACTGGTGAAGATGACCCAGACACCAGCAAGCGAGACATCTTCCGCCAGGGAACCAGGTGGCTCCAAGCCGTCGGGGCTATTGTTGAGAGTGAAGATGACAATTCCGGGGTCGAGATTTCGCCCAAGATCAGCTACGTAAGCATACGTTAATTTATTGGCTACATTGGCTTGAAGCTAACATTGAGATACAGGGCGGTGAGGGCTTAGAGTTCTTGAGTGAAAAGACGCTCAAGGCGCCGGCGGTGATTGAGCAGGAGAAGCGCTAAGCGTTTTGCAGATTCATGAACAACCCAGAAGGTAGAGTATCCAACAGTAGATGCCCAATGGTCACTTTGTAACAAAGCTCAAGGAATGCGCACGAGTGCATGTAACCATGTCCAACCGGTGATGAACAGTGCGGCTGAAGGTTGCTATGTACAGGACTGGTGTAAAGGACATGTCGTAGACAGAGATACGGCATTGCCGAGTTGGTTGATGATCAGTCGGTCCAGACAAGGAGCCGAACAGCAGCGGGAAGGAGGTGGGTCCAGGTCCCTCGGCGTTTCCTACTTTTCCCATAGCAGCCGGGCAATTCACGCTCATGAGTAGCTGCCCAACCCAATTTACAGTCGCATTCATTTCTTCTCGTTCGTCGGTTCTTGGAGTCTCGGGATCGGTAGAGAATTGGAAAGGGAGAGAGCTTCGGTCGCAGCAGAGTAAGGGTTGTTGACATTGAAGCCAAGAAGCTCAAAACACTAACAGACCATGGCAGGTTAACAGGTCAGTCGTTCTACCAGCATGCACTCTCCCTCTCTGTGCCTGTCTTTCCCTCGATTGCGCCATGTCACGAGCCGCCGCCGCCGTCGCAAGTCGGGCATCCCAGCCGCAACAACAATCCACCAGACCGTCGCTTCGTCTTTCAATCTAGCGAGCACAGCACATGCACATCAACTTGGGCCAGCGCAATTCTGACTGGGCAAACAACAGACCAGCATCCATAATGTCTTCTCTTTCGCGTCGCGCTTGCTACAAGTGTGGTAACGTCGGCCACTACGCTGAGGTGTGCTCATCGTCGGAGCGTCTGTGCTACAACTGCAAACAGCCAGGTACACGTCTCGTTTGATGGTTAGGCTCTTGCAAAATGCTCATTCGTCTTCTGGACAGGCCACGAGTCAAACAACTGCCCCGATCCTCGCACTACCGAGAGTATGTCGCATCTCTCGCAGCACCCAACACACAACACACAAGCTAATTGGCCTGCACAGGCAAGCAATGCTACCACTGCCAGGGACACGGACATGTCCAGGCTGACTGTCCTACTCTCCGACTGAACGGTGGTGCCAACGGACGCTGCTATTCGTGCGGCATGCCCGGCCATCTTGCTGTATGTCGTCGGCTTTCGACTTGGTGGATCTTTGGCTGACTCTGACGGCGTAGCGCGCTTGCCCTACTCCAGGTGCTGGTCGTGGCGCTCCCGGTCCTCGAGGCGGCTTCGGTGGCTTCCGGGGTGGTTTTGTCGGTGGCGCTGGCCGTCCTGCCACGTGCTACAAGTGCGGTGGCCCTAACCACTTTGCTCGCGACTGCCAGGCTCAAGCCATGAAATGCTACGCTTGTGGTAAGCTCGGCCATATTTCACGGGATTGCACTGCTCCCAACGGCGGTCCGCTCAACACTGCTGGCAAGACTTGCTATCGCTGTGGCGAGACGGGTCACATTTCGCGCGAGTGCAGCCAGCAGGCCAACGGAGGCGAGGCTGCGTCGAATGCTGCACCCGCTGCTGCTTCAGAAAACACTCCTGCCGCCGGTGTACCTGCTGCTTTGATCCCCGACCAAGTTCCCACAGGTGCTACTTCTGTCTCGGTCGGTGTCTAAGTTGGTATGCGATCACCACCGCCCCAAAAGTCGGTCGTTTTCATTGCCATCTTCGCATTTTCAAGCGTGCGCGCGGGCTATTTCGACAGACACAAGGCATTGTGGGCTTGTTTCAATTTTGCTTCGTCGGACTTGATTTGATTGAGCACCAAAAAGTTTTGTTCGCAATGCCTGAAAGACTCAGATTGAATGATCTTTAAGGCTGCAGAAGACAAGGCATCAAAGATACGAAGTTTTCTCTCATACAGCTCTTGGTGCTGTGAATTGAATGAATAGATAGTGACAGGGTGACTTGGCGTAGCAAAAGCGGAGTGATGAAGCATGGCAAGTGCGACGCCGAAGCGCCGCGATAATTTTTCTGACGCTCGAAAAACAAGACACAAGCGTCGCAGGAAGTCCAAAACACATCAAAATGGCACCAGTACAAAAGTCCAGCAGCAGTAGCCGGGTGCCGGCGAGCGTCAACGAATACACAATCATGCCTCTCTCAATACCAGCGACATCAGCCTTTCCGTTAGCAACAAAACACTACCTCTACCTACGGCCCAACGCCCCCAAAGTGCCCACGGACAAGACGCCACGCGAGCTCTTCCTGGTCAACCTGCCCATCGACGCCACGGAAGCGCACTTGCGGGCTCTGTTTGCCAAACACGGCGGCGGCGCACGAGTGTCGAACGTCGAGTTCGAAGGACAGAGGACGGGCAAAAAAGTCACGGCGCCTGTGACGAGTAGCAGTCGGAAGAGAAAGAGAGGGGGCGCGGACAAAGAGAAGGAGGTCAAGGCCATGCTGCCCGAGACTTGGGACAGGAGTGTGGGGAGGAGTGGAAATACGTGTGTGGTCTTGTTTGTGGATGCGGCGGCGGCGGAGCTGTGTATCAGAGAGGTGAAGAAGGGGGTCAAGAGTGGGAAGGAGTTTGTCTGGGGGGAGGTCGAAGACAAGGTGCCTGCTCTGGGAGCTGCGCGTAAGTGGTTTTGTCTTGGTCTTTCTATCTGCCTGTCTAAGCATATGCGTTCACACAGGATATGTCAACCACCACACGCTCCGCTTCCCATCAACAGCAACGCTGCAAGCGTCAGTGGACGCCTACATGACCAACTTTGCCGAGCAAGAAGCTACACGAGCACACAACCTGGCCCGGCAGCGCGCGGAACCAGACGAAGATGGCTTTGTGACGGTGACACGCGGCGGACGCATGGGTCCGGCGCGTCAAGAAGAGGCGGAACAGAAACTCGCCCAGCAAAAGGAGAAGGAAAAGGGCAAAGAGGACTTTTACCGCTTCCAGATGCGCGAGAAGCGCAAGGAGAAGGCCAATGAGTTGCTCAAGGGCTTTGAGGAGGACAGGAAGAAGGTCGAGGCGATGAAGATGAGGAAGAACAAATTCAGGCCGAATTGAGCTTTACGGTATTTTATCCAAAGACTTGGAAAAGAAAAGTGTTTTATGCGTCGCACCCAAGGCGGTAGGGCGTGCGCCCCCAGACCAGATCCTCGGCTCAAGCTCCCCGCATGTGATTGATACTCCCTGCATTATTATGACTTGTCGACTCTTTGATTAACTTTCTCCTCGCATTCCTCGTCCTGCTACTTAGACAACTCGCCCTCGTCCTGCTACTTAGACAACTCGCCCTGCTCCTTTCATCACTTACATCACACAACCATGGCCTCGGTAGCAAGAAGCATGCGTCGGCTGATGCGACCATCATCCTTCCAGTCCAGACCCAGCCACAGAGCATTCGCTACACCGTGGTACGCATGAGTGCGGGAGAAAGAGACAGGGCGCAGAAGGACTAACAGGCCCTCTAGCTTGCGAAGAAACCTCTCCACCACTCAGTCGCGCAGCCAAACCACCACAGGCGAACCCAATGACCTCACCGGCGCCCTCCCCACGCCAATCTCGCACTTCTCCGAGACCGAGGTCATGATGGGCGAATCCGTGCGCAAGTTCGCCGAAGACATGATCCTGCCCAAAGTCCGCAGCATGGACGAGGCCGAAAAGATGGACGCCGACATCATCGAGCAGTGCTTTGAGCAGGGTCTCATGGGCATCGAGATCCCCGAAGAGTTTGGAGGAGCGGGAATGAACTTTACCGCCGCCATTGTGGGTATTGAGGAGTTGGCCAAGGTCGATCCCAGTGTCAGTGTCATGGTCGATGTGCACAACACTCTGGTCAACACCACCGTGCTCAAGTATGGCACCAACGAGAGTAAGCGCAAGTGGTTGCCAAAGTTGGCTACTAACACTGTCGGTGAGTTCTGCTCCTTCCTGTCCTTCTCTGCCCCTTCCTGTCCTTCTCTGCGCCTTCCCGTCTTTCTCTGCTCCTTCCTGTCTTTCTCTGCGCCTTCCTGTCTTTCTCTGCGCCTTCCTGTCTTTCTCTGCGCCTTCCTGTCTTTCTCTGCGCCTTCCTGTCTTTCTCTGCTCCTTCCCGCCTTTTTCTTGCTCCTCCCCGTCTTTCTCTGCTCCTTCCCGTCTTTCTCTGCGCCTTCCTGTCTTTCTCTGCGCCTTCCTGTCTTTCTCTGCTCCTTCCCGCCTTTTTCCTGCTCCTCCCCGTCTTTCTCTGCTCCAGCTTACCCACCTCCCAAGGCTCCTTCTGTCTCTCCGAGCCAATCTCGGGCTCCGATGCCTTTGCCCTCAAGACGCGCGCCCAAAAGACGCCCGACGGCTACCGCATCAACGGCTCTAAAATGTGGATCACAAACTCGCTCGAAGCCGGCTTCTTCATCGTCTTTGCCAACCTCGACCCCTCCAAGGGCTACAAGGGCATCACGGCCTTCATCGTCGACAAGGACACCAAGGGCTTCAGCATCGCCAAAAAGGAAAAGAAACTCGGCATCAAAGCCTCATCCACCTGCGTCGTCAACTTTGACGACTGCGACATCCCAAAGGGCAACCTGCTGGGCGAAGAAGGCCACGGCTACAAATACGCCATCGGCATCCTCAACGAGGGCCGCATCGGCATCGCCGCGCAAATGACGGGCTTGGCCATGGGCGCCTTCGCCAACGCCGCCAGCTACGTGTGGAACGACCGCAAGCAGTTCGGAACCCTCGTCGGCGAGTTCCAGGGCATGCAGCACCAGCTCGCCCAGGCCTGGACCGAGATCTGTGCCGCGCGCGCCATGGTCTACAACGCCGCGCGCAAAAAGGAGGCCGGCGAGGACTTTGTCATGGATGCGGCCATGGCTAAGCTGTATGCTTCGCAGGTTGCCGCTAGGGTCAGCGGCCAGGCTATCGAGTGGATGGGCGGCATGGGTTTCGTTAGGGAAGGTCTGGCCGAGAAGTACTGGCGTGACAGCAAGATTGGTGCCATTTATGAGGGTACCAGCAACATCCAGCTCACGACTATTGCAAAGTTGTTGCAGAAGGAGTATACCAAGTAGTAGAAGAAAGAAAAGGAGACATGTGATGCAACAAGCAGGTCTTTTTGTTTTAGCCCCCCCCTTTTTTTGTTTGGATAGACGGGGAAAAATAAAATTCTGCAAAGACAAATGTTACTTCTAACCCTAACCCAATCTACCAAAAAAGATTTCAAAAAAATTCAAAAAGAAAATGTTAAAATGTTCCTGGTCCACACATCATTAATGGGCTTTTTATACCTACCTACTAAAATATGGGAAAGACAAAGGTCATAGTTATTATTGTGTATTACTGTACTTTATTATAGTTGTCATGAATATATCTCTCTCTATATATATGAAAGAAGAAAGAAGGGTCTTCAAGTATATAGATATAGATATAAAAAAGAGAAGGGTCTTCAAGTATATAGATATGAAAAAAAAAGAAGGGTCATATCTTGTAGAAGAAAGACGAGAAAAGAAAAAGAAAGAACCAGATAGAAAAGACAAAGGTAGAGCTAGGAAGAGGATAGGAAAATGAAGTAAGAAGATAGAAGACAAGAAATAACTAAGAAGATGGGAAACAAGAAAGAAAAGTAAGAAGATGGGAGACCGAAAAAAGAAAAAGAAAAAAGAAAAAAAAAGGGTTGAAAAACAATAGAGAGTAAGGAAGACAAGATGGTAGGGAAAAAAGAAAAGAAAATAAAAACAATAGAGAGTAAGGAAGAAAAAGATGGAAGGAGACAAAAAAAAAGAGTAAGGAAGAAAAAGATGTGACGAGACAGAAAAAAAAAGAGCTTTATACGTAGATACCTACCTTCGACGAGAGCGTGTCCACACGAGAACAACACGAATCCAAGCGTTTTCCTCTTCCCATTCCCCATTTTGCAGATGGTAGTAGTGGTGTGGTAGGGGAAGGGTTTCGATATACCAAATACCATAGCAAACTCACAAACTCGTTCATTCCCTATTAGCGGTCAGGGTAGGGCTAGGGGAATGATAACCTTGCACCTGGAGAGGGCTTTAATTGCCAAAATAGTTTGAGATGGAAGTAAGAAGACCAGTTTTCATCTTTTCTTCCCTGATTACCTACGCTGGCTCATGTTTCGATCTGGGTTTGTGGTGGAGAGATAAGGTCCAATCAGCAATAATGACAGAAGTGCGAGTGGCGAGTAATCTTATGGTGTTTCATGCATATTTGGGAGAAACAAAAAGAAAAAAAAAGGAAAAAACCAACATCAAAGACGTGAATCAAGTGTGACACGCCTCTTGGGATAGCAGCTATGCGTACCGAAACCGAACGATGACCGAAAGAGGTGCCTGCCTGATGCCAGAACGAACGACGGAAACGAAGCAAACCTTTTCTTTTTGACAGCGGCGGCCTGCGTACGGGAAGGCGAAGCTAGTTCCTGGTCTGATTTTTGGTTGTTGTTCCCTCCTACCATTCACATTACCAGTCCTGCCGTCTTTTTTTTTCTTTTCTTTTCTTTTTCTTTTCGGCAAGACGACAAAGGCCCACGTGTGAGAAATAATTTTGTCAAAACGCAAAGAGATCTCTCTAGTGGGCATGTCCCCTTTCCAATAAATGCACCCAGTATGTACATGCCTGTCGCATCGTCATCTCTTTAATATCGATATTCACGCATCGTACGCGTGCATATTATATATTAGCAGGTTCCCGGGATTTTGAGAGAGCGAGCAAAATAGAAAGTCCTTCAATGCTCATTCTCGTCGTGTGATCGGTACTCTAGCGAGGGTTACACAAAAAAAGGGCCACTCTCTAGAACCCTGCGTTCCCCTCCTCTCAATCGGTGTCTCGTTCTCCGATTCAATGCATGACGCCGCGTTGTCTCCATGTCGCCGTCCGGTTGGAGGATTGGAAAAAGTAGTGCTGCTGAAAGAGGGGATCGAAAGGAGAAGGGGTGAGAAAACATTCCGCAAGTTTTTGACAAGAGCCCGACTTCCAGCACTCTGGTTTGGACGTTGAAGCTCAGAATCCCTGGATTAGAGTGCTGTATGCCAAGTCGATGCGAAGGAGAGGGCCGCAATTCCCGTCGGGCGCCGCTGAAAAAAAAGCTCGGAGACGCTAAGTGCAAAAGGGTCGCCGGAGTGCAACCAACGTCCGTGTGATTGGACGGGCTGAAGAGAAACCGAAGGAATGGACAGCGCGAGCGCGAGCCGATCCCATCCATACGTCAACCATCGGGTGAAGGAGGCACCCCACCACCTCATATTCTAGTGCTGTTAATAATAATAATGATAATATAAACGGGCGCAGGCTTTTTAATAAATTCTGCTGGTGCATTTTTGTTTTTGGTCCGATTCGAATCCAGTGAGACGGAGTGGGTCAGCGGTGGGATGATCTTTGACAGCGCAAAAAAAAAGGATCGAGCAAGCGCTGGATGAAGCACATCACATCACACACCGTCTCTTGTCCCACATCCTTTCAATTGTGTTGGCCCGATATTGTGTTCATCGCCTGCTAATAGAGCTTTGTTGGCTACGGCTGCAGAAGTAGGTGTAAAAACGGCAGGCACAGGCGAACTCGGCCAAGCCGTTTACACCAAACGACCCCGCCGGGGAAGCGCCATCTGACGGAAGGGACTCAAGTAGTCAGAGTCTGAAGTCGTCTAGAATTCTGCTCATTATTATGTAGCGTGTGTGTGTGTGTGTGTGGGATTAGAGGTGGATAGGCACGGCGCCAAAGCAGGTGTTGCTCATTCCAGCCTTTCCACCTTCCAGTACGGATATGGCTCCAAGGTGAGAGTGTGTGATGTCAGCACTCTCCAGCCCACAAAGCCGGCTGACGCTCGTATCTCGTTCAGCTGGCATCCAGAAGTTGAGGTCAGAAGACGCGCTCATTCGCGTCGCGTTTAATTATCAGAGCGCTTCCCAAGTGCCTTTTAGTTAGGGGCAAGCAGGTGGATTTTGTATCAGTCGGCCTCACTGAAGAATTCCGAGGGTATGGGAAGGTTTGCGGTGGTTCAGAGCGCCAGTCACTTGGGACAGGCTACAGCGGGTTGTTAGCGCAAGCAGGGATCTTGGGACCGGGATCCGAGATAACAGCACTTTTGGCGAAATTGGTCTGCTTCGGGGAGGCTGCGCCCGCGTTGCGGCACGTCTGGCAGAGAGACAGGTATACGGGAATCCGAGCTGTCGTGCGACGCAAAGCAAAAGCTGGCAAGAAAGAGATGCGAGACTCTAATCATTATTTACAAGAGCGTGAATTGATCCGTGGATCTGGGCTTGGTCGGTGCAGGGAGTGCACAGGGAAAACGGTCTACTACTGTACCTGCCACGTATGGAGAGGGGGAAGGGTGGGCCAATATGTGTCTTATGGACCGACACCGACGGTGTGGTCAGCCAGTCAGCCGCCAGAGGTAAGACGGTGAGACAGTGTCGTGCCGAGCCTGAGCTTTCCGATGCCCAACTTGAAACCCCCCCGGCCGCTGTGGGGAGGGGGTCCACTTTGGTGAAGATGAGCAGTATTGTAGATGGTGGGTGGTACGTAGCGAGAGATGGGACAAACGTCCAAGAGGATCGCATCCGTTCTGGCGGCGACATGCACGAGCTTGCGCTGTAGAACCTTTCGATCCACGGCTTCCGTGCCTGCACCCAGCCCTGATGCCGCCCTTTTTTTTCCCTGCTTCGTGTCCCATGAACGCTGCTCTTTCCAACGAGACAGATTGTACCAGCACTAGCCCGGGCACCATCCGAGACTTGCGCAGCTTGCCGCTGCTGATGACTTCTCCTGCACCCATCTTTCTGGGACCTCGCGACTGCGTGTGTCCTTTAAAGTGCCTTTGCCCCGCCCCGCCGCACACTCCCCCGAGCCCTTGACGACGTTACTGCTGCTGCAAACTACCTACTACTGCTTCTGCTGTCGCTACTTCTTTTGAAGCTGCTGCTAAATCCTCGCCTACTCGCGCCTCGGGGCGTCGCTTCTCTCTTGGCTTGTACTGTACCCTTTTTGTTATTGATTGCGCCTGCTTAATTATACATACCCGTCCGCGCGCCGCCCACGCTGCTGTCATCGGAGATCATGTGCTGTGGCTTTTCTTGATTATGTCTAGAATAGCAGTCGCGTCTCTCGTTGCCCCTCAAGAAGTGCTGTGCGTATCCAATTCCCCATCACCTTTCATCCTCTTAGCGTCTTTGGCCTGTTCCCCATCCGCCGTCAACGCACCTCCGACGTTCTTACATCCAACGGTCTGGCATTTTTTTTCCTGACGCTTTTTCTCCTTACTACAGGTCCGTCTCTGTGAGAGCACCAATGCAGCAAGAATGGTATGAAGAGAACGGACGATGGTATCATGCCTGGCAAAAGGGTCTATACATGTACCCGCATGACGAGGTGGGTCACTTTCTAGCTCTTGTTTATCTTCTGAATCCTCCAATTCAATGGTATATTTGTCGCACACGCTGATATATTTGAGAAAAAGGAGGAACGCCATCGCATGGATGTATACCATAATCTGTTCTACGACAAAGCCGGGTTGAGTTTGCACTCGGCGAGGTTGATCCCAGAGGTCGCCCAACGTCCTCGGATCATGGACCTTGGATGCGGAACTGGCTTCTGGGCGATAGACATGGGGGAGTAAGTGATGCGCCTCAGAATCATATTGTATCACAAAGCAAGTGCTAATATGAACATGACAGACGCTACCCGCACGGAGAGGTACATCTTCCTGACTGAACTATCGCACCCCACAAATTGACCAAAGCTCGCCAGGTTCTCGGTCTAGATCTTGCCAACATACAACCTGCTCAGTATGTTCAATTGACCACGACTATCGCATTTCTGACCTAGCGCCTACAGCATTCCACCAAATGTTCGCTTTCAAATACCTTTCAACTTCGAGACGCCTTACTGGAGTTTAGGTCAGGACTCATGGGACTTAATTCATCTGCAGATGCTATGTGGTAGCGTTTCAAGCTGGCCAAATCTCTATGCAAAAATCCACTCGTGAGAAACACCCCTGCGCAATGCCTGTAAATAAAGCTAATTTATCAGAAATCTACGACCTGGCTTTGGATGCATCGAACAACTGGAGATGGACTTTGAGCCTCGTTGCGATGACGGCACACTTCCCCAAGACTCTTACCTCCGACAATGGTACGACTATCTGGTGCGAGCCACAGATCAAACACCAAAAAGCATCCGATACCCGCACAATACGCGCCAGGCTTTGTCGCAGGCCGGATTTACAGACATATCTGAACGAGTCATCAAAGCACCTTATAGAGCTTGGTCTTCGGATCCCACTGCGCTCAACATTGGTAATTTCCACCAGACCGCATTGGACCTCTGTTGTGGTCTGGAAGCGTTGAGCCTTGGACCATTCTCCCGTGTTTTTGGCTGGAGCAAGCAAGAGACCGAAGGCTTTCTCGCAGGGGTTCGCGCGGAGTTGCGCAATCGCTCTGTACATGCCTACACAAACATGTGCGCTTAGTATCACATCACATCATCGAGACTCGTTGAACTGACCATCCCATAGTCACGTGTGGACCGCTAGAAGACCGCTTGCCTGAGAGCAATGCGCATTCTCAGGAACGACGGTCTGCCTACCTGTGCAATCGCCGACGATTTTATTCACGATATACATACATGTATCTGCATCACAGCATGCCCAACTCATGTACCCAAGGCGTTTCAGCATATTTGTTACTCTCCGACGGCCGACATTTACGAATTTTTCCCATGGCGGTTCACGGCAATAATTTCTCTTCATCTCTGTTATCATCATTTTCGGCACTAGCCTCAGATCAAAAAGGTCGTTTTAAGCGATCAGCTAGATCTCTGGAAAGAATTTATGGGGGGGGGGGGCTGCTTTTCGACTTGAAAGGCAAGCTTTGAGTTTAGCATGGCGTTATTTGGCTTTAACGCAGGTGGTATATATCTCCTTTTCATATTCTCGGCGGCATTGTTGCAGAGCTGTATCTGACTAGCGAAGAAGCGATTGAAGAGGTTGCAGTTTCGTTCGGAGGAGCAGGCCTTGATGCCAGAGCGTGGACGATACCTTCAGAGGCGTATTGCCTTGCTCAATTTGAATCAGTAGTAATCGCTAAAGACGATGTTTTAAGTCCATGCTTTCCCCGTTTACATGGTGATGATGATGCGCGCTTGCCGCGTTTACGACGCGTCTTCCCACAAGTGTTAGAGTTGCCTCTTGAATCGAGGCGAATGCAGTGGCAAAGTTATTGAATTGGCGCAACCAAACTCGACGGCATGTACAGGCCTTTCAAATCGCCGCTGCTCACGCAGCCGCGTGGATCACCAGCCTCTAGGCCAGTTCAAGAGGTCGCCCAAGAGCGTCCCAGCAAGAGAGTCAAGCTCAATGACGATGCTCCAGAAGGACACGATGGAAACTCATCCGACACCGTCTGCGAATCTCCTGTAAGGGGCGAGCCAAGGGCGGTCGACACAACCACGGACGCACGCTTTACGGTACTTTGGCGCAAGATGACAAACAAGAAGAACAAAATCTGGGACGGCGACGGCATCCTCATTGTCTCACAAGGATACGCCATTCTCAAGGACTCGGATGGAAAAGACATCGGCCGGACAGTGTGCAAAACGCCGCTTCTCCCAGGATCCACGCTCAGCATGAGTGGCAAGGAAATCGAGATCGACTCGCGCATCTCTAGAGAAGAGGCCAGGTCGATGCTGCCCCAGAAGAAGCCTCTCAAGCCAGTTGCTGTCAAGACCAGCACTGTCGCGCGGCCGCCAGTTGCCGTCAAGAGCAGTGCCGTCACTCGCCCACCTCTGCCAATTTCTCAGCCATCTGCACCACCTTCTCGACCAGCTGCGCCCCTTTCTCGGACACCGCTGCGACCTGTTCAGCCAAAGACCAAGTCAGTTGGCGGTTTGCTCGGCAGAGCTGCTGCTGCGTTCGATGCAGCTCCAAAGACTCAAGTCTCGCGGCCAGCAGCTGCCTTCAAGAGTCCGATGCTAGACAGGACTGGTATGCCTCTTGTGCGATCCAAATCTGATTCGAAGACTTTTTGCACTCCACGTCACGACCCAAAAGCACCAAATGCCCTTGTCATGAAGCGTCCAACACATGCTCCACCAGGAAAGCACATTGTCGACGTAGTCGTTGACCCGGTCTTGACAAAGCATTTGCGAGAACACCAGCGAGCCGGTGTCGCCTTTTTGTATGAGTGTGTCATGGGCATGCGACCAAACGGCGAAGGCGCAATTCTGGCCGATGAGATGGGCTTGGGCAAGACGCTACAGACAATTGCTCTGATCTGGACCTTACTGAAGCAAAACCCCATATACGAAGATGGGCCGGTCATCAAGAAAGCATTGATCGTGTGCCCGGTGACTCTGATCAACAATTGGCGCAAAGAGTTTAGAAAATGGCTGGGCAACGAGCAGGTTGGAGTCATGGTCGCCGCCGACAACAAGGCCAGACTGAGCGATTTCACCAGGGGTAAGAGCTACAATATCCTGATTATTGGCTACGAAAAGCTGCGCAACGTCCAGGAAGAGTTACAGCAAGGGCTAGGTGTGGATATTGTCATTGCCGATGAAGGCCATCGACTCAAGACCGCCAATAACAAATCTGCCATGGCCATCAAATCCTTGAATACAGAGAGAAGAGTCATCTTGTCCGGCACACCACTGCAGAACGACCTCAGCGAGTTTTACACCATGGTTGACTTTGTCAACCCGGGACTGTTAAAGACGTACTCTTCGTTCAAGAAGCAGTACGAGAATCCCATTCTCATGAGCCGCATGCCAAACGCAACGGCGAAGAATCTTGAGAAGGGCCAATCTTGCAATGAGGAGCTTGCGGCGATTACTGGTCAATTCATTCTCCGGAGAACTGCAGATATTCTGTCCAAATACTTGCCTCCTAAGACAGAGTACGTCGTGTACTGCCGACCCACTCGGGTGCAAAAAGATGTGTACGAGGCCGTCGTTAGTACCGGAGTCATGAAAGTCGCGCTGAAGGGGGATGCCTCTTTCCAAATGATCAACGTACTGAAGAAGCTGTGCAACAGCCCCACGTTGCTTATCAAAGACACGGCCGAGGGAGAAGCGAAATTGGTAAACTCTTTGCTGTCCAAGGTACCCGCCTCGGATCTCAAAAGCGCGGGTGGCAGCGGTAAGCTGCAAGTTCTCGATCAGCTGCTGCATGTAATCCACACGACGACACAGGAGAAGGTTGTGGTGGTCTCCAACTATACAGCTACCCTGGACATTATTGGTAAATTGCTCACCTCGCTCGAGTACCAGTTCCTCCGCCTCGACGGTTCAACTCCAGCCAACACCCGCCAAGGTCTTGTAGATAAGTTTAACCGCACTTCCAAGACCAACTGTTTCGTCTTTTTACTGTCTGCAAAGGCTGGTGGCGTGGGTCTCAATCTTATCGGCGCAAGTCGCTTGGTGCTCTTCGACATTGACTGGAACCCTGCAACTGACCTGCAAGCCATGGGGCGTGTGCATCGAGATGGACAAAAGCATCCCGTCCACATTTATCGTTTCCTCACAAAGGGTGCGCTCGAGGAAAAAATCTTCCAACGCCAACTCACGAAGCAGGGACTTGCCGAGTCGATTGTGGACAACAAGGCCAGTGCGTCTAGTTTCTCTCCTGAAGAGCTGAGGGATCTTTTCACGTTGGACCTGCGCAAGGGATGTCAGACGCACGATCTCCTAGGCTGCGAGTGTGCTTGTGACGGCGCCACGGTCATGGCTGCGTCGTCTTCGGCTTCACCGTCTGCTCTTTCAGACGATGACGAGAATCTAGGTGAAGATGTGCAAGAGAACGAGGACGAAGAAATGCCGACTCTGCCCAAGTTCATGCGCACCTCTCAAATCGATTTTGAAGAACAGGAACGTCTCCGAAAACACCACGAATCACTCCATCGCGGAAGCAGCACGTCGCCTCAGAAGACCAACGGCAAGTCAAAGAAGATTGCTATGGCCTCGCTTATGCAATTCACGCATCTCGATGCCGTGGCGCTGCGAAGAGAGATTGCCGCCAACGACGGCCAGACTGAAGTCGATGAAGAGGACGAAGACGGCATCATCAGAGTTCGGGAGAGGGCAGAGGATGCTGTACCTGATGAGGTGTTGCGACGTTTGGTGTGTGACGTTGCCAGTGGCATTGATTTTGTCTTTGCAAAGATGACGAGTGGATGATGCGATCGTCCCATGGTTTCTCGATGTCGCTGTTTTACACTGTTGCTGATGATGCATTTCGCTTGTTATGGATTAGGGGTTACAAATTATACGTATTTGGCAGTGTAAATATTATGCGGTGGTGGATGTTTTGTAAAGCCAAGAGCGGAACGCTTCATGTTGGCAGAAGCCTAGCGACGCCCCCTCCTGGTATGAAAACCCTACGGAAGTGGCCCTCTCTCCATCTTATTTATCGGGCTCAACATGCCACTACATATCCAACCATTTAAGTTGCATAGACGCACCTGCTATTGTATGGCCATTGTTCGTCCGGAATCGAGTATGCAAAGATCACATCTGCCTTGTAGGTTCTTTGTACGCAAGAATGGCCGAAAGCGGACGGACTTCACGCCTCTCGACCTCCATCAAAGGGTGCCGCTCTCAAAGACGACAAAGTCGAACCGAATCCGGATCAACAAAGGAAGCCCCGTAATGGATTCATATGGCTTCAAAAACTCGAACCTCGGGGATTTTCCTTTTGTCTCCTTTGCAATAGAAACAAGCACTACTTGACACTACTCGTAGAGCAGCATGGACCGGCTTCAGCTGCGCGGTTTCGACATCGTTGATTATCAAGACTTTCCAGATGCCATCTCCTATCCAGGTGGTGATGGACCAGCAGAAAACAGCCCGAAGGAATTGCCCCTCAAGGCTGCTCCCAACGTAGGATGGAGACCCATCAACTGGGGACCACCAACCTCAGAGCAACTCAAAATCAAGTTTAAAAACTTGTTCAATCTCGATCAAGATACTTCCACATTCCTCACACCAGTCTGGATAGCGGTACCTGGAGTGCTAGGGGCAGGAGGGCAAGGATGCACCCGTCTCTTTGTCAAGTTGGACGATGAAAGCAAGATTATAAGTCGTCTCGCAGTCAAGGAGTCATACGTGTCACCGGCCACATGGGACCATCCCAGCTTCTGGCATGAAGGCAGGGGTCGGAAGGATCCTCGTGAGCCTGTAGTGCACAAGCTTTGCTCTTTAACCACAGCAGGCCTCTGGGAAAAGTATATCGTACAATACAGGAACCATTCCGTCAACACGAAGCACAAAACGCACAGGCTCTACATGGAATATGCCAGTGGCGGCGACCTTACAACATTAATGCGCGCGCAGAAAGATCAATAGTACGTTTATGGCAGAACTTTTTGTCTGTGTCATTTCACGAAAGCTAAGGGCTCGATACAGCACGCATAAAAACAAGTTTCCAAAGTTGATGGAGCCCAGTACATTCGAGGTGGAGGGAGAACGCGTCCCAGAGCCATTCATTTGGTACTTTTTGAAGCAAATGGCCATTGCGCTGCATCGTATGGAGAACATACCAATCAACGGATATGATACCAAATATGTGGTTCATCAGTAAGTGCAACTGGATGCAATACAGAGAAACTAGCTGATGTGATTTTTCAGGGATATTAAACCTGCAAACAGTTCGTCGACCAATGTACCACACACACCAAAAAAGATTCACTGACACGTATGCATAGTCTTTCTGACAGATCCTGACCCTAACGAATTTCCCCGTTACCCCGTCTGCAAGGTCAGTCGAAGACTTTCCTCTTGAACCGTGTATCAACAGATCGCTGACTACACTCCTTCAGATTGGCGATTTTGGCTCTGCGAGGGTCACTTTCCCCGGAGATCCCAAGAATCCCAAGAGTTTCATGGACTTTGTCACGCCTGGATACACCGCATACGAGATGGACTCTAAGATCCAAGAGAAGTTTGAGCGGCCAATCAGCACTGCCACAAACGTAAGTGTTGCCTGCTTGAGAATCACAAACATACAGGACTGACGGCATGCAGATCTGTCAAATAGGACTGACGGCCTTCGCCTTGATGAGGCTCAAGTCGCCAACCATGCGCATATACACCGAAGGCATGGACTTCGATAATGCTGTCCCGAACATCGGCAGAATGAGAGCACACTATTCACCGGAGCTTGTAGATCTCATTATTGACATGGTAGCCTTTGCACCATCCGACCGGCCCAGCCTCGATGATATTATCGATAGGTACTACGACAACAAACCGAGATGGGAACTCATGGAGAAAGCCGGGAATGCTGGTGACAGCTACGAAAACCACAAAGAATGGCTGCACTGGGCGCCGAGCACGAAGATGAGCATGGGCGATTGGCTTGATCAAAGCGCCGGTGAGGATGAAGAGATGGGGGAGCCTTCAGCAACGAAGGAGAGCACAGCTAGACCTGGTGGCTCGAATGACGGTGGCGAGGGAGACGATGAGGAGAACGACGAGGAGAACGACGACAGTGGGGATGACGACGATGGAGCGGGCGGAGGAGGCACCAGGAAGAGGAAGCGCGAAGTATCTCGTGCAACCACGCGCACGCCAAAGAAGCCGGACGAGGACGCCGATGGAGATACGGACATGGAGGGTGCTTCTGGGCCGTCTGAGCCATCAGGTAGTGAGTATGTAGAAGATGATACACCCAGGAGGCGGACAAAGCGACGTAGGCGGTAGTGAAGAGCATAGTACACAGGGGCTGTCCTTTCCAAGTATGTAGCACTCGGATGATAATTAATATTGTCTAATCAACAGCCATACGCACCTTGAGCAAGTCCTTCTTGACGATATCATCTTTCATGCTCAAAAACTCCTTCATGTCCCAATTAACACTGACGTACCTCCCAGCCAACCAATCTCTCCTCTCAGACACCAGCCAAGCTACCGTATCCGCCGCCAACTGTGGCGTATCGCACAGCCAATGGCGAGCTCCATCCGGAATTCCGCTCGCCAAATCAGTCATGACACCGCCGGGATGAATGCCATAGCACAAGAGACCCTGGTCCGCATACTCTTCGTGAACAAACTCGCCGAAACGAAGCAGTGCCAGCTTGGACATTTGATACGAAGACATGCCGGATAGGAGGATGTGAGCACCGAGGGAACTGGTGTTTATGAGGGTCTTGTCGCCATTTTCGGCGCCGAGGAGCAGCGGGATGAAGGCGCGAGCAATCAGGTACGGTCCCTTGATGTTGACTTCCTGCGTCCTCCACCACTCGTCCGGATCGCTGTCGCAAACCTTGCTGTTTTGCTCTAGGTATCCCGCATTGTTGTAGACGAAGTCTAGAGCACCGAATGCTTTCTCAATGGCTTTGGCGGCGTCCTCTGTGCTTTGAGTGCTTGTGACGTCCAGACGGAGAGTGACGACGTGAGGTTCGGGATGGCCGGCTTCTTTGGCTGCTGCCTTGACGGATGCTGCTATTTTGTCTAGGTTGCTGCGGGCCCCGAGGCCAATGTAGGAGGCACTGGCACGGGCGAAGGATAGCGCTGTCTCGGCGCCGATGCCTTTGGATGCACCCGTCAGGAACACACGCTTGCCTTTCAGATTGAGCTTGTCGGTTGAGATGAAGGGATATGTGTCACTGTGACTGGTTGGGGTGTATCCCACACCTGATGTTTGTGTAGTGTTAGATTACGGCTTGACTTTGATACTCCATCCAAGTGACATACCGGCGTGGTGATAACCAGACTCCTGCATTGTCAATGTCAATTCTGGATATATCAGAGTCCGTTTTTCAAAGACCGCTGGATCAGGGGTGTAGTCTGAAGAGGGGGAAAACAAGAAACAAGTATAGAATGAGGAACATAATATATATCGTTTCGAGGCTTCAGGTGAACAGCTTCGGTGTTAACTCAAGTCACAAAGCCCGGATGACGTTAATCAACATGGATCTGCTCACGCATGCATAGGTAAGGTACCTACCTACCTACTCATCTACAACTGAATTGGCCCGCTCAACAACCTACGATAGCGAGTATAAGCATTCGTATGGCGCCTCTTACGTTATCCCCTCTTGACACCAAGGCTTCATACGACTACTTTTGCTCGCCATGAGTGATAGATTGTCTTCTTATCACTCTAGTGGCTGACTGCATATGCCCAGACCTACCTCCGAGATGACACAAATCCATGCGCTTCCAACTCTCCTCATAGTCGCAGAGTGGGGGGTGACCGGAGATATGCATAGTCCCGCATGTCCGCCCCACCACGGCACGAGCTACCACGTGTCTTACACGTCCTGCACGCTTGCTCTTGTCCCTCTCAGCAGCCAAACATCTTTGTCGTGCTAACGTTCATACGACTCCACTGAAAGCCAGTCACCAAAGACCTGGCAAGTTGGAAAGGCCAGAAGACGTGATATAACCACCAAGCCGGAAGAGGGTCCCAGATCTCGTACGTGCCGTCTTTCCAGAAAAAGAAGTGCTCAAGGAAGGTTTCAGTGCCCTTGACAAACTCATGAAGGCTGTTCTTGCGCAGCTTCAAGAGAGAGAAAATTGGGAGTATGATACAGGTCGTGAGGTCATGACCAATCCAGTAATATTTCCCAGGTTTGTGCGGGAAGATAGGCTGAGTATATGAAGCTCCGTTCGTGCCTTCCTTTTCCGGGGCTGTGGGCTGTTGCAACAAGGTCATGTAGCCTTTTTCGATCATTTCAGGCGTGCTGTTGAACAAGGCCACGGCTGTGTGAGCACGAGGGTTGCATTCGATAGGATACAGCGTGACCACGGCATTGGGGTCCTTTCGTGCCTTTTCAGCATCTTTGCGGTCAACCATAAAGTCAAACGACATGTGTCCAGTGAAATTCTCGGCATCGCTTGCAGCAAATTCCTGGGTCCATCGCAGCATGTTTCGGCTGAGAGCGGAATCCCGAGGCAATGCCTCGTAGTGCATCAAAAGCTCAGCAGAAGGACAAGCAGTGAAGGCTTTGACTTCACCCCGAACCACCAAGGCATGAGTGCAGTATTCGGGGCCGTCGATGAATTGTTGCAGGATCCAAGGGCGACTCTCGGAGATTTGAAGGCGTGAAACATGTGCTTTGGTCGCCGGAACGGAATCGAATGGAAGCAAGGTCATGTCACCTCGAACGGCGTCATCGGTGCCTATGAACTTCATGATGTACTTCCTGCCCGAGGGTCGAGAATCCTCGAGGACCCGTAGAGCGGCCGTCTTTGAGGTGATTGTGTGCGTGTCCGGGACAGTCAAGCCAAGAGATTTGGTGTACTCGATGAACGAGTGCTTTTCGTGCAGCTTCTGAGTAGTGGCCACGTTGTATTGGACTGCTTTGCATTTTGTGAGCAGTTCAATCATCTCCTTTGCCTGACCGTCTTCAACAGCACTTGCTACGCCGGAGCAGCTGACCCAGAGGTCAACGTTTTCCTTGCGCACAACATCCAGAATGCTTTGACAATACTTGGACGAGCCTGCTCTGGTGCCGTCAGGCTTTGCAAGACGGTGGAAAGTCTTGATGGAGCGTGACATGTGTCCGCACGTAATCGGCAACAAAGGCGGCTCAAAATCAGCTCCAATGACATTGTGTCCGGCAATGAAGAAGAGGCGCGCCAGAACTAGACCTTTGGTCATGCCCACGCCAGTCACCAAAACGGTACGGGGCTCGAAGAAGCGTGTGTGGGTCGATCGCACTCTCGCGCGATGTGAAGTCGCAGGAAACGCGACCAGAATGCGGACCGCATAGCTAAAGGCGAGGATGAAAGTGTCCAGAGGCAGAAAGAAGAAGCTCAATGCGAGCAGCTTGATGTTTTGCAACGCATGCGCCGCGCGAGAAGACTCGGCAGTCAGCATGAGGAAGACTCGAGGCAGACAAAGTCAACTCAATAATCGGAGGGGATGCTACGTGTCACAGCCACCATTGGTCAAAGACGAGTGTTGATGATCATCTCTAGCTCCCAGCTCGATGCTTTGTACTAGCTGCATGCCATCAACCATCTGCATCCTCGGCAATAGCGGCTAAAACTTAACGGCGAGAGCCTTGGAAATCTTGCCTGTCGACGTGCCATCGCGTCAGTGCTTCTTTGATAAGATGCAGTGGCATGGTCAACCATAGCGATCGTTGGGATGGCCTGCATGCGAGGTAGACGGACACGGCAACAAGAACGCGGGACTTTTCTGTCGTTGCACAACTTGGTGTTTCCTTTATTTACTTTTTATGCATCATTGTCTGCATGTGAAGATGTTTTTATTTACATGGAACAACAATCCTCAACTTGTGTACATGTAGCTGCTAGAAACCCAACTCTTATTAATTTCCGTCGCTCATTCGTATTGTATCAACGCTTTCTATATTATGGGTATATGGCGCGTGTATCCATCAGATCGTATGAAAGAGGCTCTGTTGCCGCGAGATCGATTGGTGCAAAGCACGGGCTCTCTCTTACAAGGACTCTTCGCCAGTGCAACGGGTGATTTCAACACCATCCTGTGAACCTGTCAAAAGCTATTTTGCAGCAATATTTTGAAAGACGCCGACTTACCGGTACACCATTGGGCTCGAAGCTCTTGACGAGCTTGCTCTCATACACCAAATTGGGGTTACCGCGTGACTGTTGCAGCTTCTCCTCGGCTTGTCTGTTGGCGTACTGTTTGGACGTCTTGTCGGCGAATCTAGCGTCGGGTGCGCTCTCGTCTGGTGATTTCTCTGCAGCTTTGCGCTTCTCTGCCACGCTGCTGCGGACATACTCGAGGTAAGGCGGGTTGCCAGGTGCAATGACATTGTCAGCTGCCAGCACTGTACCGGGAGTCACAAGCTTGAGCTCTTCACACAATTTGAGGTCGGTTTTGTAGGCGGGCTTGTAGTGGTCGAGGAACATCATGTCGATGTGCTTGAGTGTGCCGCTGGCGTGCAGTCTTTTGATTGAGACGGCACTGGATCCAATGACGACCTTGACCACATCTGACAGGCCAGCCAGATCGGCCAGCGATGCAATGACTGCACCAAAGACTGGATCTCTCTCGAGGCTGAAGTAGCGCTTGCCGCCGGCTTTACGCACAGCGTCGGCGTAGAAGATACAGGAGTACCCAATGTAACCTCCCAACTCGACCTGCGTGCATTCTCAGTCATCTCGTTCGGCAAATGGACGAGCAATAATACCATAGTCTCTGGCTTGACCTCCGCGATCAAGTCTGTAACAATCTTGCCCTTGTCCTCTCCCACATTCATCAGGTACTTTTGCGTTCGCCCAAACTCATCAATAGCAGCCAGAACCTTCTGAGGGTTGCCACGGATCTCCTCAATGTCTGGCTTGCCATAGATAAAGTGCAAGAGCTCGAGCTCGCGGCCGTCGTCGAAGAAGACGGCCTCCTGCTTAGCGTAGGCCTTTTTCTGGTCAAATTCAGTCATTGTGTAGTTTGCGAGCTTCCAGTATCTAGGCAACGAATTCTAGAGTAACTGCACAAGACGAGAGATGCCAATTCAATCTGATTTCAAGCGAAGCGCTACGTGGCAGACGCCGCAAGAGCTGAGCTACATGGGGTGACGCGACGAGCCCCACCATGTGTTAATTCAACGCGATGTACGCGATCATTTTGGAGCTAAGAGGAGGGGTAGTGCTGCAAGCAGCTGCTAGACTCCCAAGTGTTGCAGTCAAACACATCATCAAATCATCATCCATCAGAAGCACTGACTCTGCCCCTCACTTGAGCCCCGCGTCAACAATGCCGCGTTTTATTTTTTAATTTGCAAGCAGCTCGATAAAACACCTACCAGCGACGATGGATTCACACACTGCGGCAGCTCCACACAAGCCCTGCCGCCTCCTCGTATGTCCCATAAGGATATGACCCATCAATGAGCCTCACATGTGCTTTCCACAATCCGTGCTTCTCGAGTCTTAGTCTCACTTGAGCCGCTCACACGGGATCACCCCAGGAAGATCGTGCAAAAGCCCCGAGTTTAATAACGTGATGTCAGGTCCCGGGCCAGATCTGAGGCGTTGGCTAAGCTCAACACGGTTTAGACGGATCTCATTTGCACGACATGAACCCCACGGCTCAAGCCTAACGAGGCAGCTCTGACGATTAGCGCCAATCTCCCATTGGATGTTGCTTGATCCAAATCCCATGGCAGCAGAAGCCTCTTGGGCTTGCATCCTGCTTGACAGGTTTTGACGAACGCCAGTGCAGGCTCATGGTGCTTGCTGCTAGTCTCGTCCTCGGCCAAACGCGGTTGACCTTGGACGCACGCCCAAGGCTAGCAGGTGCAACGGAGCGATTCGCCTGCACGCTTTCGTACCTGGACCCAACTTAGCTTCAATCTGTTGAGAGCTCGTTGACGTGATGCATTCGACATTCGAGTGCCGTGCTCCCTCATGTTCTGCCGATCCATTGTGGACGAGGATATATGAGAAGCCCTCTCCCTCGAATCTGCCCTTCCCACCTCATCTCACTTCTCTTCCTCATCTTGCCCCCTCACTCATCCCTCTTTTCAACTCTTCCCTTGCGTAGTTCAACACGCAATACACATCCAACATGTCTGACATGAATGCTACCGTCCAGGAGACCAAGGCTGGTTTCCACGTCTCTGGCTACGAGAAGATCGAGTATGACTTCGAGTTCCTCGATGGCGTATTCGACCCCAAGAACAGCCAGCTGGCTGACTGCTACCAACGCTGGGGCAGAGTCCTGGCTGTCATGGATGCCAACATCTTCGACACGTTCGGAGACGAGATCCAGACCTACTTCGACCATTACAAGCTGGAGCTGTCGATCCACAAGACCATGATTGGCGAGAAAGCCAAGACTATTGACACTCTGTTGAGCATCGTTGACTCGATGAACAAGTTTGGTGTCTACCGCAAGGAGCCCGTCCTGGTTGTCGGTGGTGGTCTCGTCACTGACGTCGCCGGGTAAATACACCAAACTCTTCCACCGCAAATGGACCCAAAGGCACTCTGGCCATCATCTCCTAAGCGGTCAGACTCGAGCGAATTGAACAAAACACTAACCGTTTACAGATTCGCCTGTGCTGCCTACCGCAGAAACACAAACTTCATTCGTGTTCCCACCACCGTCATTGGTCTGATTGATGCTTCCGTTTCGATCAAGGTTGGCGTCAACTACGACAACTACAAGAACAGACTCGGAGCCTACCACGCTCCCATGAACACCTTCCTCGACTTCACCTTCCTCCGCACTCTCCCCGATGCCCAAATCCGTAATGGATTTGCAGAGTTGATCAAGATCTCGACCTGTGGCCACAAGCCCACTTTCGACTTGCTCGACCAGTATGGCGAGCAGCTCATCGCCACTGGCTTCGGCCGTCGTGATGGTGCGCCCCAGGAGGTCAGAGAGGCCGCTGACAGGATCAACCGCAACGGCATCCACGAGATGTTGAAGCTTGAGACTCCCAACCTCCACGAGATTGGTCTTGACCGAGTCATCGCCTACGGTCACACGTAAGTCGATGTCTTGATTATCATCAGAATCTAAAGCTAACAAAACCTCCAGCTGGTCTCCTCTCCACGAGCTGATCCCCGACCCGCCTCTTCGTCACGGTCACGCCATCTCCATCGACATGGCCTACTCTGCTACTCTTGCCAACATGAGAGGCCTCCTCAGCGACGAGGAGCACAAGAGACTTCTCAACCTCTTCTCGCGCGTCGGTCTGTCCATGGACGATGACCACTTCACCGAGGACATCCTCGACAAGGCCACCAAAGCCATTCTCAAGACCCGCGATGGAAAGCTCCGTGCTGCCGTTCCCAACCCCATTGGCCAGTGCATCTTCCTCAATGATGTCGAGGCCGAGGAGATGAACGCCGCCCTCCGCAAGCACAAGGAGATCATGAAGTCATACCCCCGCGAGGGCAAGGGTATTGAGGCCTTTGTCGACGGATCCGACACTGGCTACACCCGCAACAGCAAGGGTGTCGAGACTGAGACCACAAACTCTGCCAGCAAGTCTGTCATCAACAACGATGTCAAGACCGGTCCCAAACCCGCCGGCAAGAACGAGGCCAAGACCATGGCCAGCGGCGGCGAGTGCTGCTAAATGCATCCTTCTCAACTCAGGAACAGAACAACGACAAAAACGAAAAACAAGAAAACATGCGCCTGTTTATGATACCACAGCGTCCAACACACACCGACGAACAAAACAAAAAACCATGTCAACAGGGGCTCCTTTTGGTGGAAGTTCTTGTCTCATGTGAATGAATATCTCCTGCTTATCTTGGTTTAGAAAAAACAGAAGGTCCATGTCCGCCTTGCAACCGGACTTGTGGCTTTCGGGCTTGAAATAGCTGCAATAAATCCACTAAACATTATTGATGATTCATAGAGAAAGCCCTTAGTCCCGCTTGATATAGTAGTGTGTGAGCGTGGATTGTCTTGTGCTTGCCTGTGATGAGGTGTTCGGAGATTTCCGCGGTGATGAGGCAGGATCCGGTGTACGACGTGTTCCGATTATAGTGTTTTTTTACAAGTGCCATCACATGTTCCAGAGCCCGTCACACTTCCGGTGGACTGCAACAGAACAGAAGAGATGTCTCGGGAAGACGTCGTGCTTTTGAGAATGCTGCGGATGACTGAATGACCGTGGCATGCACTTTATCTAATTACCCTTTTTGCGGTGTTCACTTGAGGTTCCGGTCGCTCTTGACAACTTCATATAACAATGCATCTTCTACCCTTTGACTCACGGACCTGCAAGTGGCAGTTGCAATCACTCGTCGGTAGTTGAGAGTGCTTGATTTGATTCAGCCGAGAAACACTGCTACAACGAAAAGACTCTGTGAGTTTGTTGATGTTTTGTTTCTGCAACAAGAGACGAGGAATGCTGTGCTCCCGCCTGGCATTGGCTGGAATTTGCAAAAACTGTGACGACTCTGCCGCATCAGCTTTTATTGCGGCGTGGGCTTGGGTCACTCGTTCCTTTCGTGCGTGCAGGGGTCTCGTCTTGTTATAGAGTTCCAATGATCGTCCCGGAAGGGCGCTGATCGAAATTCGGGGATCAACCCTTGCTACCGTAGACGAGGTGCGCTCATTTACCTGAGTGTGCATACGGCCGACTCCATGTACGCATTCTTTGGTTCACGAGACATGAATCAGAGCTCCGAGGGGAAGGGGGAACTAGATTGGATGAGTGAACGACTTTGACAGGTTGACGTGTGTTTGGGGGCAGCGCCAATGAAAACAAAAAAGAAGGTTGAGCAGATTGGCATGCAGCCCAGCCAGAAACCGCAGTTCGAGAAGATTGGAGAGAGAAAGTGACGGCGGTGACGCCAACCGCGCGGTAGTCGGACAGTTGAGTTTTTGCTAAATGAGGCAGTGGGCCAGGGTGGAAAAGGATAGGCCGTTGCAGATAATAGAACTGGTGCCTGCCAAAATAGTAACAAGACTTCAGCCCGACGCAGGAGAGGAAAGGAGACTGTAGAGCAAAGGGCAGCAACAAGTGCCGAAGAGTGTGGAGGAACTGCAGCCATGCTGGTCTACATTGCCTCCTCGATTTAACGACACATGCTAATACCCCTTTTTGGGTCATTACACGGTGGTTAGAGCGGTAAATTTACTGTTTTGGGTAATCCGGGGTCTCTTGAACGAAATTTCTATCGCTATATCATGTGCACACGAGCGATCCAATGATCCGTGCTAGCGTAATCTTTATAGCAAGTGCACATGTGATTGTCATATTGCAACGAGGAGGTACTGCATATCACGGAGGTTGATGATCTTTGCCTATTCCTCGTCATAGATTGAGTGGCGCTTTGGTCGCGGACTGGGCCAGAGAGTGGATTGACCAAAGGTAAAGGGCGTGCAAGCGTCCCAGCAGCTCGCTCATGACGAGGAGATCAAGGTTGGCAGAGGAATGGGCAGAGGCACGCGTGGTGTTTTTCTCCTGCAGAGATGGATTCCTCAAGATGAGACCTATGCTCCTGCACAGTTAGGGATACTACAAGTACAGACAACATCAGGCCGGCCTGGTGTAAAATAACAAACGGCGTTTCAGATTGGGCGAGAGTCATGTCCGGAGGAGGGATGCAGATGCTCCTGGCCCTCAGTCAGGAGCGCAACTCGTATCTGCTCCCTCGTCCTTCGCCGCCGTCGATTCCTCTGCCACCGCTGCCAGGCATGAGGCATAAGTCCAGTGGAGCAGGTGCAGACAAGGGCGCAGCTGCAGCTGCAGGAGGCCGAACACTGTCAAAGGCCCCGTCGCACGCTCTTTCCTCGTCGCCGTCCATTCCCACATTGCGCACGCTTGCCGCCTCGCCGTCGCCGTCGGTCTCGTCGTCCCTGTCGTCGCGACTGCCAAAGACCAAAAGCAGCCACGACCTGCGCAAGACCATCTCGATCGAGTCGTTCCCCAAGCCCCCGAGCAACAAAATAGGCAAACCACTACCGAGTCCGACGGCTCTTTCAATTTCTTCTCCTGTCGCGTCGCCTGCCCTGCGCAGGCCCAAATCCAAGCAATCCCTACACAGTCTACGCGCCAGATCATCAAACGTTTCTCTGCCGTCAACGTCCAACGCTTCGCTGCCCCTGACGTCGACCTCTCCACTCACCACCTCTCCCATCGACGGCGTACGCGAGAGTCTCCTGAGCGTCCCTTCTCCCTCGCCAAGCCGCACCTCATCGGCCTCGCTATCCCACGACACGCCCGACAACGCCATGCCTGAATCCATCGATGCCGACAGGGAAAAGGAATCAAAGGGCAACATCACCGTCAGCGTGCGCGTGCGGCCAGATGCCGGCGCAGATTCTCAACCAGACGGCGAGTGGATGGTCGACGGGCGACGCTCTTTGATCAGCTACGAGAGCGGGGAATATCGCTACGACAATGTCTTTTCGCCCCACGATCAAAACGGGCGCGTATACGAGTCGTCGGCCAAACGCCTGGTGCGCCGTGTCATGGAGGGCTACCACGGCACCGTCTTTGCCTATGGTATGACGGGCACCGGCAAGACCTTCTCCATGCAAGGCACCGCCATGTCTCCCGGTGTCATTCCTCTCGCCATCACCGACATCTTCTCATACATCCGCCAAAACCCCACCCGAGAATTCCTGCTGCGAGTCAGCTACCTGGAAATCTACAATGAGAAAATCTACGATCTGCTCAACCCCGACTCCAACGAAGAGATCAAGCTGAGGGAGGACCCCCGCCGCGGAGTCTATGCGACACCTCTGCGAGAGGAGATTGTCCAGAGCCCCAATCAATTGCTCAGAGTCATCGCACGTGGCGATCAGCAGAGGCGCGTGGCAGGCACGCAATACAACGCGCGCTCCTCACGCTCTCACGCCGTCGTCCAGATTGTCGTTGAGTCGCGTGAACGCTCCGCTGCTCCTCCCGATGTTTCTCGGCACGACAAACTCTTGCCAGGAAGCGTCCTGGTTTCCACTCTCTCCCTGATAGATCTCGCTGGTTCCGAAAAGGCTGCAGAGTCCAAGGAGCGACGGACAGAAGGCGGTCACATCAACAAGTCTCTACTTACCCTTGGCAACGTCATCGCTCGACTCTCCGGCGACAAAGAGCTCCCAGAGAAGGATCAGAAACACCTGCCTTACCGTGACAGCAAATTGACTCGTCTACTACAGCCTGCTCTGTCTGGCAATTCATTGGTCTCTATTCTCTGTACGGTTCAGCTGTCTTCGGCTTCCAGCAGTGCTGCTGCAACCTCCTCTCACACCACCGAAACACTCAATACTCTTAAATTTGCAAGCAGAGCCAAGAACAATCTTGTCAGCCATGCCAAGCGCAATGAGTCAAACCCTGCAGATGCTGCTGATCCGCGGAGTCGTGCCTTGCTCGACAGATACAAGCTGGAGATCATCGAATTGAGGACTCAACTGGAAGAGCAAAGCAAGATCAAGAACGAAACCGAGAAGGCCGAGAAGACCGAACTTGAGGAAGAGCGTTGGAGAGAACGAGAGCGCGAGAGTGCTGAGCGTCATGAGGAGCAGATGCTGGAGATGCATCTCGCCAGGACTGCTTTGAAGGAGCGTATCGCACATCTCAATCGACTGATCTTGAGCTCAAAGTCGGCAGGAGTTAATTCGGGACGCTTCTCCAACGCTAGCTCGAGTATGCCCGTCCTTGATAGGACAAGCACCTACAGCACTTTCAGCCGACCGGACAGCCGGAGACCTAGCAGCGGGGGAAGCCAAGCCCCCGCGGGTCGTGTTGTTTCTGGTTCCACAATCGCAGGAATGCTCCCAGCAGCACAAACCTCGCACATTGAACTCGCATCTGCATCCGAGGACGAGCGTGAAGATGGCGGAATGGCCCCTGAGAGGGACGCCTCCGCGGCTCGTCAAATTCGGGCTCTACAGGCCGATCTCTCGGACAAGGACAAGTACATTTTGACACTCGAGAAACGCCTGCTGCTGAATAGCAGGAGCAATTCTTATGGTAGGCCATCTAGCGCAAGATCCCCGCGGTCGGCTTCTGCGTCATCCCATGGGGGGCAAAACACCGATGCTATTATCAAGGAAAAGGACCAAGAGATTGAGCAACTTCGACAGAAGCTTGAAGACCAAATACGCATGGTCACCGCGCTGAGGAATGCAGCCAGAAAGCGCGACAATCTCGACCCCGGCGGAGATTTGTTGCAACATCCAGCGTTCAGGAGTCCCACGCCTAATTCATCAGATAAGAAGCTGCCACAAATACCTCTGCGCGGCGTGAGTAGCCGTCCAGAGCTTCAACGCAGTACCAGTGGCCCGGTCGGTTCCGTCGGCCAAATATCACCGCCTACGTCGCCGCCACCAGGCATGACAAACTTCTCGCGCTTTGCTAGATCCCCGACCATTTCCGTGGACACTGCCGAGGCCTCCAGCGGAGCTGCTGAAGAACAACCGTCGTATCCGGCAAAGGTCAGGAGCGCCGCCAGCAATCTTTCTTCTCCCACCGGCACCCGAAAAAATGTGGACGAGATGACCAAACTTTTGGACGAGATGATTCAGGACAAGGTCGCGACTGGGCACGTGATTCGTGGTGATAGAGGTAGCTTGAGAGTCAAGCGTGACACTGTGATGAGTCGTGTTGGACACGAGGAGCAGGACGCCGTAGCAGGTGCTTCTTCTGCTAGTAAGGCTTCCCCGTATCTTGAGAAGGCGCAGTTGGTCTGAGGAGTATTTTGCTTTTACGCTTTGAGCACTATACTGTATTGGTTTCATGTGGTTTGTCTCTTTTAAGAGTGTCCTTCTTCCGCCTCCTATTCTTCTTCCTCTTCTTCTTCTTCTTTGATACCCCTCACTTTTATTCCAGATGCACCAGATTTCTCTGACTTCTTCTGGGGATTAATTTTCTTCCTCTTTTCCAACAAATTTATACATAGAAAGCGATGCATGTACATACACTTATCGTAAAGATAGGTTTCAATCTTAAATGTCTTTTTTGGTTCCTTCCTATCGCTTTCGTCGTTCCATCCAAATTCATACGGCCGACCCGTTTTTTGCGACTGGCTTTTAGGCATGTGCACTGCGGACCGGTAATTTGAATGGCACGGACAGCGTGCTTCTGTGTCACTGTCACTTCTCTCTTGTGGCTTCTTGCCTATTCTTCTAGAAGACGCCGGATCAAGATTCACAAGTAGGGGCCATCTCAAGGTCGACTGTCAGGCCTCCCGCTACGTGTGACTGCTGTGCGCCGTGATCAATTTCCGATCATAATATTGCTTGGAGAGCGAAGTAGCGCCATCGGCGCTTTTCGTGTTCAAGTCTTCCAGTCGGGCCAAGTTGAGCCGTTCTCTTTTTGGGGGCGAGAGAATACGGGCGGAAGATGGAAATATGTAGGAGATGCTTGTTTCGCGACCCATTCTTGCTCAAGAGCCGCACTTAGCGCGCTTTGGGTCACGATTCTCTGACGGAGTAGTTCGCAGCCTGCCGACAATGCATTGCATTAACGTAGCTAGAGAAGTCGCTCGGAGGACCCACCGAGGTTTCAAGAACGTGTCGAGGGCGGTTCATGTTGGGGGCATTCGGCCTTCTAGAAGTTCGGTGGAACGTGAAAATGCCCTTGCGCGCGCGCGCGCGGCGCTCCCTTATCAATCTTTGCGCACAGAAACGCTAGGACTTGGTTTGTCGGACCTACGCAGATTCTGATGGCTCGTGTCACAGCATCACCGGAGATGAATCAGATGTAGATGCCAGGTTCTCCAGTATCAACATGATCTTTCGCTCGATGCGGTCCTACCGCGCGCCTAGAGTACATGCTACCTACTACTCAATTCTCTCTCAAGATCTTCCACCGACAAAAATAAAGGATGGTCACACCGTCAGAGTAATGATGTTTCCAATCTCGGAGAATCAAACTCAAGCTCGGCGACCAGGGTGCTGTCCAGCTTTTGGTACAGGGTCCAGTTGAATCCTCTCACTCCAAGATCGCTCCATCATTTGCCCAATCACGCCGTGTCGATATTGACTATCATAGCAGCGACTCAAAGATCGGGGAGCGCCATCAACCTTGATATATTGTTGAGGTGGGGTGCGACAAAAACACGAGGACACTTGTTCCCACGTCTAAAAATCAAAGAGCAACACACGGACGGACGGTAACTTCGCATTATTGAGAGACGAAATTTCTATGTAGGTGGTGAGGCAAGAGAATGAGCATGTCACAGTAAGTTTAACGTCTGAAGGCACCACCGTTTCCTGTCCACGCTCTCCGCCGGCACGCCGCCGTCAGCCTTGCCCGCAAAAGCTCTTTCATCCCGTTACGGATTGGAAACTTGTGCCCTCGAGTCATGCCTGAAACACGTCTTTAGAGGCTTTTCTTTCTTATTCAAACATCACCAGGACGGCATCAAGAGGGGCTGTCTCGTCTCGAATGTAACATGTCAAAGGTCTCGCATTCCTTCGTAGAAAGTCTGAAAGATGTTTCATAATCAGGCAGTTGTGAAGGGAAGCCTGGGTGCAAGAGTAGGCCACAAGCGAGTTGCGTGTTCCGAGTGATCGTCGCTGGATGTTGCGAAAAGAAAGCCGACGCTCGGTCCTTGCTCTGTCAGTCTTTTTTGCTTTTCTCCTTAGCAGGGGACTTTTGATTCACACAGGCACACAAGGCCGTCCATCACGGAGACGTGATGGATTGGCGGTGGATGGGCTCATGATCGTTCCATGCAAACCGAGTGCTGGCAGATTTCTCTCTCGCTATTTTGACTCGGTACTGGACAGTCTTTATTGCTCTAGCTCATGCGTACCCGCAAGCCCATGGTTAATTCGTCCGGCATCATCCACCGATTCCAACCAAGGCATCCCAGATCACGGACGCAATACGCCAGACCGTCTCTTGCGACAAGGTTTGGTTCGGCTCTTCGCCCTCTCTTGGTAATGGACGTGTGTGGTGCCTGCTTGCGTTCTTGGGTGCGCTGCGACGCTGAAGCCCATCTCTGAGGCGTGCCTCTGGGGGAGTTAGTGCACATACCACTCGGGTCCCCTGCTCATTTCGGTGGGTAGTGAACCGTAACAAGACAGGCTACCCTCTGCCTTCCCTTTTGCGAATGTTATGATGAGTCTGATGACGAGCGTGTCCCGCAGTTGGAGTGATTGGCAGCATGGTGAGAGAAAGTGTATGTTAGAGAGGGGTGCCATCCATTCATTTTGTTTATATCAGCTAAGCACCTTCTCCTCCACAAGTCGTAAACTGTCCTACTTTTTCTTCTTCTCCCTTCTCTCTCTTTCGCTATACCCTGGCAAGTTTGTCGACCCACCATCTGAAGCACCGCTTGCTCCGATCACCATCCCTTACACCCCGCCCCTCTTTGGTAATAATATCTCAAAGTGGCGGTATGTCATCGGTCATTGTAGCTCGGCCTTCTCAAGATTCCT